>CM061136.1:21209226-21231230 GCA_030789695.1 Scilla litardierei
CCTTATCGTATGGCACCCGCTGAGTTGGAGGAATTGAGGAAGCAGCTGGATGAGCTTTTGCAGAAGGGTTAATCAACCCTAGTGTGTCTCCGTGGGGAGCACCGGTGTTGTTGGTGAAGAAGAAGGATGGTTCGCGTCGCATGTGCGTAGACTATTGGGAGTTGAATGCGGTGACCATTAAGAATAAATACCCATTGCCTCGCATCGATGATATTTTTGATCAGCTTGGAGGTTCGAGGGTGTTTTCTAAATTGGATTTGAGGAGTGGTTACCATCAGTTGAAGGTGAAGAAGGATGATGTTCCGAAGACAGCGTTCAGGACGAAGTATGACACTATGAGTTTGTGGTTATGCCTTTCGGCGTAACTAACGCACCCGCAGTTTTCATGAATCTGATGAACCTGATTTTCTACGAATTTTTGGATAAGTTTGTCGTTATCTTTATTGACGACATTCTGATCTATTCGAAGTCGGAGGAAGAGCATGCCTCGCACTTAAGGACGGTGTTGGAGATTCTGAGGAAGCATCGGTTGTATGCTAAGTTTTCAAAGTGCGAGTTTTGGCTGGATAGAGTTGCTTTTCTTGGGCATGTGGTGACTGGAGATGGCATTTCAGTGGATCCCGAGAAGATTAGGGCCATCAGAGAGTGGCCTGTTCCGTCGTCAGCGTCTGAGATCCGGAGTTTCCTTGGACTTGCCGGTTATTATCGGCGTTTCATTAAGGGCTTTTCTCGTATTGCTGAGCCGATGACCAGGTTGACGCGGAAGGATGTACCTTTTGTTTGGTCGGGTGATTGTGAGAATGCTTTTAGTGTTTTGAGGGAGAGGTTGACGACTGCCCCTATTCTTGTTGTGCCTGATCGTAGCGGTGGATTTGAGATCTTTTGCGATGCTTTTGGCAAGGGTCTCGGTTGTGTGTTGCATCAGCATGGGCATGTTGTGGCTTATGCGTCTCGTCAGCTCAAGACTCATGAGAAGAATTACCCGACGCATGATTTGGAATTGGCTGCTGTTGTGTTTGCGCTCAAGATTTGGAGGCACTTCCCGCTGAGTGAGAAAGTGAAGATCTTCACCGATCACAAAAGCTTGAAGTATATTTTTACTCAGAAGGAGCTCAACATGCGACAGCGTCGATGGTTGGAGCTCATGGCGGATTATGAGATTGATTTGCAGTATCACCCTGGCAAGGTGAATGTGGTTCCTGATGCACTGAGTAGGCTTCCGGCGGTGATGATTTTGACTTCGCAGTGGAGGTTGCAGCAGGATTTTTGCGAGTCTGGTGTGGAGATTGTTCTTCCTGGGGAGGCTCCTTCGTTGATGTACATGCAGGTGCAGTCAACGATCGTGGATCGGATTAAGGCGAGTCAGGCCGGAGATCCGAACCTGGTGAGGATTCGGGAGCAGGTTGAAGCCGGTCTGCAGACTGACTTTTTGATTCATGAGGATGGCTCGCTGAGGTTTGGAGCCAGGTTGTGTGTGCCATCTGGAGATATTAGAGAGGAGTTGATGGTGGAGGCACACAGTTCACCGTATTCTGTGCATCCTGGTGGCACCAAGATGTACCAGGATCTTCGTCTGAACTATTGGTGGCATGGCATGAAGAGGAGTGTGGCTCGGAGTGTAGCCAAGTGTTTGGTTTGCCAGCAAGTGAAGGCGGAGCATCAGCGTGCGGCCGGGTTGCTACAACCGCTTCCGATTCCGGAGTGGAAATGGCAGCACATCACTATGGATTTCGTGACTGGACTACCTCGGAGTCCGAAGCAGAATGACGCGATTTGGGTGATCGTAGATCGATTGACCAAATCCGCGCACTTTATTCCATTCCTAGTGGGACAGTCCACTGAGGCGCTAGCGAGGAGATATATGGAGGTAAATTCTTTCACCCTCCGTTTTTATTTCCTTTTTCCTAGTTTGGATGGTGATGTAACGTGAATCGTGCAGGAGGTCGTGCGACTTCACGGAGTCCTCGTGAGTATCGTGTCGGACAGAGACACGAGGTTCACATCTCAGTTCTGGCAGAGTTTGCAGAAGAGTTTGGGTACGCGTCTGAGTTTCAGCACGGCGTACCATCCGCAGACGGATGGCCAGTCCGAGAGGACGATTCAGATTTTGGAGGACATGCTTAGGGCGTGCATGTTAGATTTCAAGGGTTCGTGGGAGGACCATCTACATCTGGTGGAGTTCTCTTACAACAACAGCTACCAGGCGTCTATTGGCATGACGCCTTTCGCTGCTTTGTATGGGAGGAAATGTCGATCGCCATTGAGTTGGGATGATGTTGGTGATCGGGAGCTGTTGGGACCTGAGATGATTGTGGAGGCCATGGAGGTCGTCAGGTACATTCGGGAGAGGTTGAGGATTGCTCAGGACTGTTTTAAGCATTGGGCGGATGCTAAACGTCGTCCTTTGGAGTTTCAGCCTGGAGATCATGTGTTTCTGAAGATTTCCCCGAATCGTGGTGTGATTCGTTTTGGGAAGCGAGGGATGTTGAGCCCGTGATACATTGGACCGTTTGACATTCTGGAGAGAGTTGGCGAGGTAGCTTATCGCTTAGCCTTGCCGCCATCTTTGGAGGGAGTTCACAATGTTTTCCATGTGTCGTAGCTTCGTCGATACATTAGTGATCCATCTCATGCTGTGGATTTTTCGGAGATTACCGTTCGCCCCGACATGACGTATGACCAGCATCCAGTGCAGATTCTGGACAGGCGTCAGAAGTCACTTCGGAATAAGGTTGTCAATCTTGTAAGGGTGATGTGGCGACACGGCTCGCCCGGAGAGTCTACTTGGGAGAATGAGGATGAGATGCGAGAGCGTTTCCCACTTTTGTTCCCGGACACGTGAGTGTTGGGAAATTCCGAGGATGGAATTTTTCTTAAGTTGGGGAGGATGTAACGACTGGTTTTCATGTATCTGGATTTATTATATTATATTATATGTTTTGATGGATTTTCTCCTTATATGTGGTTATCGCCTCCGTAACTTTCATTTTCGATCGTTTCATCGTGTTTTCTCGTTTCTTCCTTAGGATCGTCGATTTCGGAGTAAGTCATTCGTGACGGGCTTTATATCGGTCATATCTTATTGTTAGATCAAGCCTAGGAGTCTTAGGAATCGATCCCGGAGCTTCGCGCTCCATTTCGGAACTTTTGGTGCACGTTAGCCGGTGTAAGAAGGGGAACCGACCGACTAGATGACGATTTAGTCGGTTGGCAAGCCTTCATGGACCGACTAGCGGGCTTTCTAAATTATTCAGGAGTTACTGTTTATCGTTAGTCGATCTATGAACGTTGGTTGACCGACTAGGTTGCAAACTAGTCGGTCTGCAATGCTTCTTTGACCGACTAACTCATTATCTATTTTTGACACTAGTTACTGTTTACTCTTAGTCGGTCTAAGGACGTTTATCGATCGACTAGATGCCAAACTAGTCGGTCATTAGTTGTTCTTTGACCGACTAAATCTAGATCCTATTTCTGTACAGGAGTTACTGTTTGGACTTAGTCGGTCTGTGTTGGTCAACCGACCGACTAGTTCCCAAACTAGTCGGTCAGTGGTTGTTCTCTGACCGACTAATCTGTGTCAAAACCCTAATTTCTGGGCAGCCGCCAGCCCTTCCTATTTAAACCCCTCCCAAACGTTTTCTTCTCCTTCCTCACGACCTAAAACCCTAGTTTCTCCCCCATTAAGCCCCCTACTACCTCAAATCCTTATTCCTTCATCCCAAGCCCTAAATCCATCATCCAAACTCTCCCTTAACACATTCTACCTCTCATCTTCCTCAAAATCTCATCAAACCCCCAAAATCCCCCTAAACCCTAATTCTCCAAATTTCTCCATCCATTTCCAGATCTGAACTCTAGGTTCCCCGGAGCGTTCTTCCGTCGCCATGGTTGCTCGGCATCGTTCTCTCCCGTTTCCTATACGGTAATGATCGATCTCTTGATGTTTTCATGACCCGTTGTGTTTTTGTGAAACCCTAATGAAATGAATGTTGTTTTGATGGTTGTTTCTCCATGACAGCGACTTCCCCGTAGATTAGCGTCCGTAGGACGAACCCTCGTTGATCGTCATCCTCGGTGCTAGGCAAGTGAAACTTGCCACTTAGGGTTTAGGCCATGTTTTAGGCTATTTGCTTGTTGTAGGCGTAAAAGAGACTAGGCGACGAAATGATACTTGCCTAGGCGCAAATTCCGGAACTAGCTTGACAACGAAGCTAGGACCGTCGTTTACCATGTTGCATAACTACCATGTCATGTTTAATTTTGTTTAACGGTACGCGAATAAATTATCATCCATGCTATCCATGTTGTATGTCGCATTTGTAGCACACGCTACAATACTTGTGTTTCCTGGCTCGTGTTCCAGAAGCGGGCCATGTGTTGGTTGATAGCCAATGCCCGACCTACTAGTTTTCGGCTAGGCACCCACTTTACGTGGGCATAACCCTACGCCATACATGTTAAACACACTTCCTGGCTCGTGTTCCAGAAGCGAGCATTCCGTGTTCGGGGTAATTCCCTGGCTCGATACACGTGGAGGGGTAGAGATAAACGGTCACTTGAGCTTAGGAGTTGGCCCGATCAGCTACTCTAGCCAACAGGCGGAATCTCTATGCACAACTTGTTTACTTGACTGTTCACTTGACGTGAACCACTTGACTTGTACTTGTCCGTGTTTTACTTGTCGTCCGTGACATACTTGCTACTTGTACTTCCCTTACTTGTCTCTTCCATACTATACTTGCCATGTCATGCATCATACTATAACTGCTAGGTTGCTAGTTTACCTTACCTTCAGTTTCCTTGCCCAAGTCTTTTAGACTTGCTGACATGTGCCCCTTTTCTCTTTTGGGTGACACATGTTAGATCCCGAGCCTGAGTACATTATAGAGGACGAGGTGTTTGCTGACGCCGAGCCCGAGCCTGTGTTCGGCGAGGAGTACGTGGACACTGGCGACCAGTCCTAGTGTCTCCGTTGTGCTTTCCTCTTTTGTTTTAGACTGCTGTTTTGTTGTCGGTGCGTAGCACCTATACTCTGTTACGTTTGTCTTTGTTTGGCCTTGTTCTGGGCCTTTAGACTCTTTCTTTTAGCCTGTTGGCTTTTCTGGATGTTGAACTTAATTTTCATGTTGGACAATTTATGAGATATGAGAATTTTATTTCTGTCTCTCCTTGTGTTATTATTGTTGTTCCGTTGTGGTTAAAGGGACCTGCTTATGTTTTATTGACGCTTATCGGGTTTGGGGCTTCACAGCTCCACTCTCGTGCGGACCTTTTCACGTCTCGCCTCCATTTTAGGGAAGCGGGGCGTGACACAATCGATGGCGATGCTCGCTGGGGGCGAGCTGGCTCACTGTAGTGTGGGCCTTGCTTCGGTGAGTTTCGAGTTGAGGGGTAGCCTCGACGCCTTGGACCAATTTGACCTGGACAGAAGAAGAAACTCGTCAGGGGGGCCGGACCTTGGTTTCGGCCAAGTCCCCTCCGATGCCTAAGTCAGAACGGATCTGAATGATACTCGGCAGGATCGGAACGGCTCGTATGGACGCCGGTACATGAATCCTCGGACCGAGCTATGGGAGGGGAGATAATGGGGAAAGCAATGTCTTTTTAGTAGAATACCTTCGTATCGCGGTATCTGGGGTCAGGCCTCTCTCTTCGTCCCCCTTCGAGTCCCTATATAGGGATTCTCCCACGATCGTCCTGTCTTCATGCCCCCTATATAGGGATTCTCCCACAAAGTGGAATCTCACATCGATATACTTTATGCGAGCATGATAAACCTGATTCTTACCTAAGTACACAGCACTCTGGGTATCATAATGGACATCATACCGCTCTTGGTTGACTTCCAGATCATCCATCAAGCCCATCAGCCATATCTCTTCCTTCACCGCTTAAGTTAATGCCATATACTTTGCCTCCGTAGTAGACAAGGGCACCGTAGACTGAAGGATATTCCGCCAACATATTGGAGTGCCAGACAGGGTGAAGACGTAGTCTGTCGTCGATCGCCTCCCTTTCATGTCACATGTATAGTCGGACGACATAGCCGATGGTATGCTGATTATCATCTCCTCGGCTATAAGTCAGACTGACGTCAACCGTGACATTGATGTATCTAAGTATCCATTGTACTGATCACCAGTGCTCCCTCCCTGGATTGTGCATGTACCTACTCAGCATGCTGACTGCATGTGATAGGTCGGGTTGGGTACAAACCATAGCATACATTAAGCCCCCTACCACATTAGCATACAGTATACTCTCCATGAGTTTATTCTCTTCTTCGTTCTTCAAGCAATGCTCAGCACTGAGTTTGAAGTGAGTTGCAAGCGGAGCAGCTACATGCTTCATCTTCACACAGCCAAATATCTGTATCACTGACTTCAAGTTGCGACTTTGTGAAAGATGAACTCTGTTGAGTATTGGTGTTTCATACCAATCTTATTTTGATGATGATCACAACATTATGTTGTTGCTAATGAATCTCATGTTTTAGTCTCTCAGTTTATTTCAAGGATATCTTTCTTGGTGACTAGTCACTTGGTGTAAGGATGGACATCATGTGAAGAGGGGCCAAAGTTTGGACTCAAGGAGTGCCAAAGCTTGGAGATGGCGGAGAGCAATCAAGGCATCAAGATTGAAGACTTAGACTCTAAGGAAAGCATTGTAATCCATGTAATTTACTTTATTGCTTTCTCTCTCTTTTGAGTCGAGGTTATTGTAATGCCTTGCTAAATGGTTTACTTTTCATGCATATGCATTTAACCATCTTAGTGAACCTTAGGATTATCATAGAATCCAACCCAATAGGTTCATTCTGTCCAAAGACTCATTTGGAGTCTCTGGCTTTCTGTCAGTCGCCTGTTGAGGGAAACACAGCCGACTGGGTGATTTTCAGTCGCCTGTAGATCCTTCTATAGTCACCTGATATGCACAGCTCAAGTCAACATTTCAATTGACTCAAACTTGAGCTTTACGCACAGTCGTATGTTGATCTGTTCACAGTCGTCTGTATACTTACAGTCGCCTGGGAATTGGCCAACAGTCGCCTGTCTAGCGTAAGTGCAATCACTGCATCTCTCTGTCTTCTCTCCATTTTTACAGTAGTCGACTAATGAAGAATATACAGTCGCCTGACTATTTGACAGTTGACTGTATTATTAACATCAGTCGCCTGTGCGAAGAATTGGAGAAAGAGTGCAGCTCTCTGTTTCGATCCATCCCCTGCAGTAGTCGTCTGCTGAAGGATTAACAGGCGCCTGTCCTGTTTATCAGTCGACTGTATTATCTTCTTAAGTCGACTGTCCTGGCTCAGATTATAGCCGTTGGATATTTTCTAGCCGTTGATCAGTCGACTGTCTTTTGATCATTAGTCGGCTGTTCCTGTCGTTTTCACCCAGTTTCTAGCCGTTGCAGATTTGTTTATTTGGCTGTTTCTTTGTGTTTTTGGGCTTGATATAGGATTCCTATATATATGAGTGTGATGCCTTTGCTTAAACTTCTTGATTGATTGTTGATTACTCTTGATTCTATTGAAAATCTCAAGAGATCTTTAAGCCACTCTCAAGCTCCCTCATTTCCCTCTATTGAGCATTCATCTCTCTTCATGCATTGAAGTCCAGCTCAAGGGAAATCATCCAAGTGCTCTCAAGCATATTCCAACACTTGGAGATCCTATTCCATGCCTTGCATTCATTTATGAGTAAGCATCTCAAGGCATAGGTAAGAGTATTTACTTTACATGGTGTAATTTGTTTTCCTATTTCTCTTTGTGGGATTAGGATACTCTCTTTGTGGGAGTTTCTCTCTTTGTGAGAGGTTGTCTCTTTGTGGGACTAGGGAATTCTCTTTGTGGGAATCAACTCTCTTTGTGGGAGTTCTAGTGTCCTAGTGTAGGGCTAACCCTAATTCTCTGAGTGTGAGTTAGTGATTCTCTGTGTGAGAGTCTTGATCCTTGTGTAGGATTGGTTGGGTCCTTGTGTAGGGCATAAATCCTCTTTGTGGGGTATCTCCTTGTGAGATCTGTATTCACTTCTCTGTGTGGGATTATAGTGAATATTGGTGTGGCTGGATGTACCCAAGTTTGGGGAACCAGGGTAAATCTTTGTGTTTGCATTTGGAATGATTGTGCCTTTTAATTCCTCTTGCATTTATAATTCCGCATTTGCAAGTTAAATTTTAATTGGACAATTTTATTGCCATTACACTATTCACCCCCTCTTGTGTGTGTTGTTAGTATTGCAAGGGTTAGACGATCCATACAAACTCTACCTCCACTTCGATCTCTTGTGATTTCCATCCCAAGAATCCTCCGTACTTTGCCTAGATCCTTCATCTTAAACGCAAAACTAAATTGATATTTCAATCTCTAAATCTCCTCTTTATTCGACGAAGCTATCGGCATGTCATCAACATAAAGCAGAAGATAGTTGAAGGACCCATCATTTAATTTCCAATAGAACATGCAATGATCATATGTGATGCAAACATATCCTTGATCATCCGTTATAAAGCGTTCGAAATGCTTATACCATTGTCTTAACGATTGCTTTAACCCCATAGAGTGAATTCTTTAGCCTACATGCAAGATCATCACCACTCCTATAGCCATCAGACCGAGCCATATAGATCTTCTCTTTGAGCTCTCTATGCAAGAATGCCGTCTTGACATCTAGCTGCACCAGTTCAATGTCGAACTAAGCAACTAGTGCCAATAGGATCCTAATCGAGCAATGCTTCACCATAGGAGAGAAGACCTCATTGTAATCAATGCATTCTCTTTGTGCAAAGCCCTTTGCAACGAGGTGAGCTTTGTAGCGAACATCTCCTGATTTGGCCACATTCTTCTTGGTGCAGACCAACTTACACCCAATTGCTTTCTTGCCTTTCAGAAGCTCCATGACTGGACCAAAATGTTGCAGTTAAATTCCCAAGTATAGGAAGTTGGTCAAGTAGTGAACCTGGTGAGTCCAGGGTCGTATTCCTCAGGAAAAAACTAATCTACAAGTTTTACAATCTGAAACTTGCTCGAAAATGATTTAGTGAAGTAAGAACCACCCTTTGAAGGTGAATTTTTGTTTGAGTTTTTTTGGTTTGAGGTAAAACGTGTACGAAAAATAACGTGAAAAAGTAATTCGGTAAAAATGTGTGTGTGTGTGTGTTGTGTTTTTGTTAGTGTTGTTGGGTCTCATGGTAATCATTCTTCATTGATGACTCAATCCCTCATCCATGCCAAGGTATGGGGATCAGATGATTTAACTTTAAAAGTACGGTGATTTTTAGCAAAATTTCATTAACGTTGAATCGGTCGTTTTTCTAAATAATAACGTATAATTAGATGAACCTCGCGGTTCATCACCCTCCTTGGGCCCCTCTACGGGTTTGTGTATGTAGACGATGCCTCGCGGCATGTCATCCTAAGCGGTTTCCTCTCGGATATGCGAAATTAATTAAAATAGCGAAAACCGACATATTCAACGTTTTAAATTAAAACAAGTGCTAAGAAGATATGAAACATAAAACCAATCAATACTAACTATTACACAACATACTCACAACATTTTTAGCTAGCCATGGTAATAAAAACAACAATCTTTATTAATAACACCAAAGTTTCTTTACAAAACATACTGAAAACTAATAAAAACAAAGGAAAGTGGAGAGTTTTCACCCAAAACGAAGCCAAAACGATGCCCAAACGTCTCCAAACTTCTCCTACATTTGCTCCAACTCCTCTGGAATTTGGGGGAGAAGCCCCCAAAACTTGTTTCACTCAAATCGGATGTTGGATGCCCAAGATATGAGCAAAAGACCCCTTTTTATAGGAATTTAGGGCTTATTGGGCTTGCGGGTCTGCGGGTTGCAAACCCGCAGCCCATCCATAATAGTCAAACAAGGCGGGCGCATCCCGTTTTCAATGCGGGCGGACCGCCCGCCCAATTAATGCTGGCGGCGCCTGCGTTGTCTGGCAGGCGCTGCCCGCCCGCCAATGCGGACCGGGGCGGGTCCGGGTCCGACTCACCCCGTGAGGCGGTAAACTTAACCGCCTGCGTTGCGGGCGGCAATTTCTGACCGCAACGCGGGCTTGTTGACGCCAGCTGGCGTGAGCAGTAAATTTTTTTATTTTTTTTAAAAAAAACTCTTTTACACCTTTACTGGGTCTTTTTAATCCCCAAAAATTGATCCGACTTCCGAAAAATATGGAAAATAGCATTGGATTCGGAAAATTGCAAGCTTTACCTAAAAATAAAATGGAGACAAAATTAGACCATAAAATGGTATTTTGCGTATAAACAAGCAATATACTCTAAATTTAAATGATCTTTCAATAATACACTTATTAGAGACCAAATAGATATTAAATATACACAAAATACAATCAAATGAGGGGGTAATAAACGTAATTTTCTTCCAGAATCACACCCCAACTATCTTTTTGCTAGTCTCTTAGCAAAATAAGCGAATATTCCAAAAATATGTCATACACCCCAAAAAATGAATTAAGAATAATATTACCCAACAAAGTTCAATAACTATCATGGGTTTTCATGGACTAATGCAAAAATCTACAATTTTATCTCAAACCACACATATTCAGTATCGCACAAATGCATTGTTTAATCAAAAGGTAATCACATGTCCTAGGATGCAAATTTCCTAGAATTATGCCATCACACCATCTAAATCATAAGATCATGATCTTGAATCTACTCAAAATATCTCATCTCTTTTTTTCTTTTGTGTTTTTAATAAACATTTTAGAGCAATCCATGTAACAAGCGTTAGGTCAATGACTCCCAAACCAGATGATCTTAGGTTCGAGTTATTACATATATCATGATCGATACAGAAATAGATCGAGTCATCTGTCCCTTTACCCAAGAAAAAGTATTTCTATTTTGCATGATCCAATCATTGATCCAGGAATTTATACAATAAATCAGATAGGTAGCTAGTATAGTTCCATATCCATTAGGTTTTGAAAAACCTCTCAGACATACTGTCACGCCCCACTTCCCAAGTATGGAAGGCGAGACGTGAGGAGGTCCGCTCAGACGTGGAGCTGTGAAACTGCAGTCTGATAAGCGTCTGTGTATAAAATACAAATTGCAAGTCCTTGCATAGTGACGAAACAACAACAATGATAATAATAAAGCAGACATAAAAGAAACATCCACCAACAAAATCCAGAGTTATTCCAACATCACAGAGAAGTCACAAAAGTACAAGTCTGAACAACAAGCTTAAAGCATGACCGAAACAAAAGCAAAGAGATAGGTGCTATGCACCAAATCCTAACAGCAGCTAAGGAAAGGTAACAACTACAAGAAGACTCCAAGTGAGTCTAGGACTGGTCACCAGTGTCCTCGAACTCGGTCTCTGCAGGTGCCTCGAACTCAGCATCCACGAACTGCTCGTCCTCTGTAACTAACTCTGACTCTGAACCTGACATGTGACACCCAAAGAGAAGAGGGCACATGTCAGCAAAAGTCTCCCAAAAGAAAGCGGAGGACTTTTGTGCAAGGATATAATAAAAGGAAAACGACTAGCAGTTCTAATATAATGAAATGGCATGACATTTTAAGAATGCAACAATTTAAGATGACATGATGAACATGCATGCACGTCATAGTAGAAACTACGAAAACACCATTTCATGAACATTATCATTTCACGAACATTATCATTTCACATTGTGCATAAGGTTTACTCCTTACAGCTGAAGGAGCAGATCAGGCATCCTTCTACGCTGCGTGACCATTTAACCCTACCCCTCCACGTGTATCGAGCCTTGGTTTCCCAAGTTCATGAGCTCGCTTCTGGATCACGAGCCAGGAAGTGTTTTTGGTTTAGCATAGGGTTGTGCCCGCAAAGCAGGTGCCTAGCCTCAATAGTTACATTTATTGTAGCGTGTGCTACACAATTACGATGAACATTATGATGCATGACATGACATGGCAATGAGCAGTTAAATTACGTACCGTTATTTGAAATTAAACATGACATGGCAACATGAATGAAAGCATGGTAAAAGTGTGGGACCTAACTTTGTTGTCAGGATAGATCTAGTTGGGTAGTCTAGGCGACTATCATTTCACCGCCTAGTCTCTTTTACACTACTGTACAAAATGGCCTAATACGAGGCCTAAACAAAGCACTGGCAAGTATCACTTGCCTGAACAATTACGCTGGAGTCACGATCAACCAGAGTCCAATAATCTACCTATGTGCTCACAACACAGTCCAGCCTACAGTCCCAATTATTAATCTTGATTAGAGAGTTACAAAAACGATTAGAGGCTACGATTTTTAAGTTGATTTATAGGCAAAGTGGGGATTCCTACAGAGCGGGACTTACCTCAACACGACGCGAGAGCTACTCTGACGTCGGATAGCAATGTCAGGGGTTGGATTTCAGTAGCGTGGATGGTACGGAACGACGGGTTTTCTGTTGATAAAACACGTGTACGAATGAGTTCATAACGACGGACTAGAATTATTAGGTAATCCTAAAACGTCTAATGACCCGATTTTTAATAAGTTCTCTATCCTAAGATGGGTCACATCAATATTAATGATCGTTAAATTACTAACACGTTAACTACATCAAGTTGCTAGTACGAAAAATATACAATAATTTTATCGAAACAACCTAGACTAACATGTTAACTAGAAGTTGTGTAAACAACATATATCCACCCTACGGATTATCATGTTAACATCAATACATTAAGTCAGATCATCATCTATTAATGGTTCAAAAACTATTAGCAAATGATATAGCGTGTTCTAAGTGAACGTTACTAACCGTATAGAAGAGATGCTCCTCGACGTAGCTACCGAGGGTTGCCGTGAGATGTCCACGGCTAGGGGAACGTCGTAGCAGTGCGTGGGAAGGTCGACAACAACTCAGGGCTGTCGTGCATTGCTGTCGCACGAAAAAAGCGTCGCTGCGTGGTGTTGCACGTGTCAAGGGTTTTGCGACCGCTGTCGGGGCTTGGCAGCACCGTAGACAGCGCAGCAGCTTGCTGCGGCTACTGTGACAGCGCCCGAGGGTCTACCGTGTGGGGCGGCGCCTGGGCAATGCTCAGGCGGTGCTGCAGAGCCGTCTGCGGCCTGCTGAGCGTGGAAGACAACGCCGGGCAGGGCCTGGAGAGATCCGGTGGGGGTTGCTGACGTTTGCCGGCTGGGAACAGGGTCGAGGGGAAGAGCTAGACGGCGGGGGTTGGCCGGAGTCGGTGGGGAAGGGCGGAGATGAGTAGATCACCGGAGATGGGTTTGGGTTGGAGAGAGCTTCGTGAGGGTGACGGCGCAAGGGTGAAACGCGAGATGAAAATAGCCCTAGGCTGCTGCGGGTTCTTATTGGGCTTGGGTTTGTTATATAGGGTTTGTATTGGGGTGTACTTAAGGGGTTAGAAGATAGTGTAAAGAAGGAAAGGGTAGAAATAGGGGTGGTTAATAGCTAAATCAGTTTTGGGTAGATACATATGAGAGATTCTCCCATTCTAAATAACTTGGGATTTTGGGTAGTTTGAGGGTAAATGGGAGAGAGAGTGTGAGTGGTTAGGGTGCAGTTAAGGGGAAAAGAGGATGCGCCTAGCTCAGGGAATTAATCTTGTGAAACTTAGACTTAAACATCATTTTGGTTGGGAATTAGTGCACAAATGGGTCAAACGGCACCCGACAATTATGAGAAAAATACCGGGCGACCGTGTCCACGAGAGAAACAAAACTAGGAAGATCGATCATGGCTAGGGCGACAAGAAACGGAACTAAAAATAAAAAGGTCTCACGACAAAAGTGAAAATCACGACACCTCATCAAACAAAGTTATTTTATGGGAGAACAACCCGTGAAATGACGTTCCAAAATATTTTCACAAATAAGTACTCTTCCAGAGGGTCACAATGGCATATCACATCATATGGTTCAGATACAAGAAGGGTCCAAAATAAATACGCGTACGAAGAAAAGTACGCGCACGAAAAACGTACGATCGAAAAGCGACCGTGACATCCTACCCACCTTAGAATAAATTCCGTCCTCGGACTTTCTGACTAAAAAAATATGTCTAGCCAGTCTAGTTGCTACCCCAATCACATCACACTATAATTCAAATCAAGTATAGTCACTATAAGTGCTCATATATGCACTATGTAGTCAAACATTCATACTACAAACACATATACACATGCACACTCTATACTTATACATATCATAGACAGTATAATTCATACACGTACTTCAATCCTTCATATAGTCATGTACATCCTTATATAACCATCACTCACTTATCACATAACCAAGTTACACATTCTTACATAAAAATAGTATCACACTAGCAAATACAATCATAGTACTGACGTATATAGGTAATCACCTGCGCACAACAACATGAATGACTAATCCCTATATCTCCAAGTATACATCCAACACCAAACATATCAACACATGTAACACACTACACCATATTAAATCAGGGTTATTATATCTAATATACATTCACCACTACCATAATTACACAAATATATATAGGTATTCAATTGCACGCAGATGCTTCACCACATATTCACATCACATATAGTCCTATAACTATTGTCAAGGCACACCACACATACCATAATTACCAGTATCTATAACTAAGCACATACCTACCCGTGCATGGTGCACACCGACACATGCTAATATAACATTCATACATACCACTCACACCACTATGTACGTAGCACAACTACACACCTAGTTTAGCTAGCACATAAACATTCAAACCTGTAAGTCCTTAGTAAATAACTATACCACAAGACCAACAACTATAACTATATAATGTTATAGCCACCCACAATCATGTGCGTAACACTACCAGACACAACCAATCCTATCACTATACATACATCATCCATTACTATATCCATAGTACTATACGCAAACCACAGACATATGTAACAATATACTTAGAGTTTACCCACTCAAGCTTGAGTGAGGCTTAAAACCCATATCAGAATACTTTATATACATAACACGATACTTATACCTACATCAACACAACACTTCAATATATATATACCAACGTAACCACATGCATACCATAATATCAATCACACCTAATATTTAGTCAGGTAATACCCACATAATTCAATCACTTTACATACCATAATAATATTACAAACATCAACACACGTATACAAATAAATACATCATCCTAAGCAAGCATACATCGTATAGTCACATACATATAATATACACACCATAGCAATTTACCTATAATTAGTATACTAACACATATACTTATCCATACATAGTTAAGACATACAATAATCTTGTATACCTCACGGTATACACGCACACGCATAACATCCCGTAGAGGCAAGCAATACCAAACAAAATTATAACCCTATTATCATCCGTATATCACCCATATTCATGCAGCAAATACATATCAACTTACGACTAGGCACAATACATATCTACGTACGAGCACACGCTCACACGTACTAACATGTAGGTCATATAATAGGCCTACACACATAACTATAAGTACACATATGCTCATAACACCTAACATGCACATGACTTACTAATATATTAAATATCAAGCATTTACAAGTATCTTCAAACTACATTCACCATTAGTATATATCTAATACAGATTCTAATATATATACAGACATTCCTAAAGTGGTATACCTGTAACATATATAACTAATATCATTCATACAACTTCACACATATATCATGAATAACACTGAGTATACCTACATAACACAAGAGTCAATCATTAATATCCTAAGGGTAGCACACTCATACAAGTCCACACCCTAGATACATGCACCATAACGACATCACAAAAATCGGTGGGCCCACTACTAAACTAGAGTTGACACAGGCAACGACAAGCACTAATGGGATGTCTAAGCAATAGAAAAGGGAACCGAAACCAAAAGCGTATCGAAACAAAATCGGGAAGAACGAGTTCAGATAGGGCGAGGATAAGGAGACAGCTTGGTTAGGTGAATCAGGGATATAATTGTGATTGTTTAGGTAGAGGAAAGGAAGATGTGATAATACCCTTATATGATACAGAAAAATAGTGTGTAAATGACATAAGTTAAAATACGAAAAGTATAAAAACTGTCGTACTTCAAAAGTTGGAGTTCTCTTTTGCATAGAAAAATATTTGGAGGTTGATAAAATGAGTTGTTTGAAACAAGTTTGAGTCGTATATACATAATAAGAGAAAAATGGTTTATTGGCTTATTGAGAAATCATTATAAGAAAGAAGTAAAACATTCACACGAACATTAAAGATATAGGTTAGAAAATATTATACGGCAGTAATTTAATAATTTTGGCAAAAGTTTCGAAATTCCAAGAATGAATTTAGATCAACTGAAGTGTAGGAAATTTAAGCCCATGCTAAATGTTTTCAAAGTCTTTAAACTGGGGAGAAATTTAAAATAAATAATATTTAAAATAGTTTTAGAGAACCCAGGATTTGACAAAAGAAACGGATTTATACAAATATTTTTGAAGTATGAGTACGATGAACCTAGAACTGATAAAAATATTGAAGTTCTATTTAGCTTAAAAAAATATTCTAAAAGTATGTATGGTAAGTGGTTAAAAGTAATAAACTTAGTAGTATAGAAAGGAAGGAATGATATTTTGAATTTTCAAAATGGTAATAAAGTTTTAAAACCGAAATACGAAAGATCTAGGTCAGGGAATGCTTACGAGATAGTAATTAAAAATTATAACCAATAGACTTCAAAATCTACGAAAGAATTTTAATTTAATCGAAAATTAAGGAATTTAAATATATAGGAAGGGGGTTTAAAACAAAAATTAAACTGAGCGAAAACTTTTAATAAGGGAAATCGAAAATAACCTTGAAAGAATCAAGATTTGCAACGGAGAAGATTCGAAAGATTAATGATAATCGTCATGAGGCGATCATGTGTATCGAGGGCAAAGAATGTGGTCGTATGATGAATACGCATAGAATACGATTCAAGAAAGCTACGATGGAATTCTACGGTCGATAACACAGAAGTGCAATGATTAGGAAAATGATAAAGATCAGTGGTTCTATTCATCGGGCCAACTAGAGATCAGGAAAACTTAGCGCTAAGACTCTCTAATAGACTAGACTGTAATAGAGGCCTCGGGGTGGGGTCCTAAGAGTAACAAGATCACGTTCTGCTGGGCCCAAAATTTATGGACTCAACGAACGGCTAAAAGAGAAGCTCTAGAAGTTTAATATGGTCAGGGCTGGGTGAGAGACTGCTAAGGCAACCTAAGACGAGTACAGCTTAATCTTGACGAAGGCACCTGACTATCAAACCTGGACATCTATCTAAGTCTTCCTACCATCTAAGACAGGGAAAACCTTCAGGTTAGACTCAATTTATGACTTAAATGTCCCGAATAATTTAATGGATGTTGTTATCATTATTGTTGTTCCGATATTTCGCAGATGCAAAGAGGACCTGCATGTGCCACCAACAAAACCTGTCACGCCCCGCTTCCCAAGTATGGAAGGTGAGACGTGAGGAGGTCCGCTCAGACGTGGAGCTGTAAAGCTGCACTCTGATAAGCGTCTGTGTATAAAATACAAATTGCAGGTCCTTGCATAGCGATGAAACAACAACAATGATAATAATAAAGCAGACATAAAAGAAACATCCACCAACAACATCCAGAATTATTCCAACATCACAGAGAAGTCACAAAAGTACAAGTCTGAACAACAAGCCTAAAGCATGGCCGAAACAAAAGCAAAGAGATAGGTGCTACGCACCAAATCCTAACAACAGCTAATGAAAGGTAACAGCTACAAGAAGACTCCAAGTGAGTCTAGGACTGGTCACCAGTGTCCTCGAACTCGGTCTCTGCAGGTGCCTCGAACTCAGCGTCCACGAACTGCTCGTCCTCTGTAACTAACTCTGACTCTGAACCTGACATGTGACACCCAAAGAGAAGAGGACACATGTCAGCAAAAGTCTCCCAAAAGAAAGCGGATGACTTTTGTGCAAGGATATAATAAAAGGAAAACGACTAGCAGTTCTAATATAATGAAATGACATGACATTTTAAGAATGCAACAATTTAAGATGACATGATGAACATGCATGCATGTCGTAGCAGAAACTACGAAAACACCATTTCACGAACATTATCATTTCACAAACATTATCATTTCACATTGTGCATAGGGTTTACTCCTTAAAGCTGAAGGAGCGGATCAAACATCCTTCTACGCTGCGTGACAGATTAACCCTACCCCTCCACGTGTATCGAGCCTTGGTTTCCCAAGTACATGAGCTCGCTTCTGGATCACGAGCCGGGAATTGTTTTTGGGTTTGGCATCGGGTTGTGCCCGCAAAGCAGGTGCCTAGCCTCAATAGTTACATTTATTGTAGCGTGTGCTACACAATCACGATGAACATTATGATGCATGACATGACATGGCACTGAGTAGTTAAATTGCGTACTGTTATTTGAAATTAAACATGACATGGCAACATGAATGAAAGCATGGTAAAAGTGTCGGACCTAGCTTCGTTGTCACGACAGATCTAGTTGGGTCGTCTAGGTGACTATCATTTCACCGCCTAGTCTCTTTTACGCTACTGTACAAAATGGCATAAGACGTGGCCTAAACAAAGCACTGGCAAGTATCACTTGCCTGAACAATTACACTGGAGTCACGATCAACCAGAGTCCAATAATCTACTTATGTGCTCATAACGCAGTCTAGCCTACAGTCTTAATTATTAATCTTGATTAGTGAGTTACAAAAATGATTAGAAACTACGAATTTTAGTTGATTAACAGGCGATGTGGGGATTCCTACGGAGCGGGACTTACCTCAACACGACGCGAGAGCTACTCTGACGTCGGATAGCGACGTCAGGGGTTGGATTCCGGGTAGCGTGGATGGTACAGAACGACGGGGTTTCTGTTGATAAAACACGTGTACGAATGAGTTCGTAACGACGGACTAGAATTATTAGGCAATCCTAAAACGTCTAATGACCCGATTTTTAATAAGTTCTCTTTCCTAAGATGGGTCACATCAATATTAATGATCGTTAAATTACTAACACTTTAACTACATCAAGTTGCTAGTACGAAAAATATACAATAATTTTATTGAAACAACCTAGACTAACATGTTAACTAGAAGTTGTGTAAACAATATATATCCACCCTATGGATTATCATGTTAACATCAATACATTAAGTCCGATCATCAACTATTAATGGTTCAAAAACTATTAGCAAATGATATAGCGTGTTCTAAGTGAACGTTACTAACCGTATAGAAGAGATGATCCTCGACGTAGCTGCCAGGGGAAGGTCGACAACAACTCAGGGCTGTCGTGCGTCGCTGTCGTGCAAAGAAAGCGTCGCTGCCGTGGTGCTGTACGCGTCAGGGGTTTTGCGGTCGCTGTCGGGGCTTGGCAGCGCCGTAGACAGCGTATCGGCTTGCTACGGCTACTGTGACAGCGCCCATGGGTCTGCCGTGTGGGGCGACACCTGGCGGCACCGTGGCAATGCTCGGGCGGCGCTGCAGAGCCGTCTGCGGCCTGTTGAGCGGGGAAGACAACGTCGGGCAGCGCCTGGAGAGATCTGGCGGGGGTTACTGATGTTTGCCGGTTGGGAACAGGGCCGAGGGGAAGAGCTAGATGGTGGGGGTTGGCCGGAGTTGGCAGGGAAGGGCGGATATGAGTAGATCGCCGGAGATGGGTTTGGGTCGGAGAAAACTTCGCAAGGGTGACGACGTAAGGGTGAAATGCGAGATGAAAATAGCCCTAGGCTGCTGCGGGTTCTTATTGGGCTTGGGTTTTCTATATAGGGTTTGTATTGGGTGTACTTAAGGGGTTAGAAGAGAGTGGAAAGAAGGAAAGGGTAGAAATAGGGGTGGTGAATAGCTAAATCAGTTTTGGGTAGATACATATGAGAGATTCTCCCATTCTAAACCACTTGGGATCTTGGGTAGTTTGAGGGTAAATGGGATAGAGAGTGTGAGTGGGTAGGGTGCAGTTAAGGGGAAAAGAGGATGAGCCTAGCTCAGGGAATTAATCTTGTGAAACTTAGACTTAAACATCATTTTGGTTGGGAATTAGTGCACAAATGGGTCAAACGGCACCCGATAATTATGAGAAAAATACCGAGGCGACCATGTCGACGAGAGAAACAAAACTAAGAAGATCGATCATGGCTAGGGCGACAAGAAACGTAACTAAAAATAAAAAGGTCTCACGACAAAAGTGAAAATCACGATACCTCATCAAACAAAGTTATTTTGTGGGAGAACGACCCGTGAAATGACGTTCCAAAATATTTTCACAAATACGTACTCTTCCAAAGGGTCACAACGACATATCACATCATAGAGTTCGGATACAAGAAGGGTCCAAAAAAATACGCGTACGAACAAAAGTACGCGCTTGAAAAACGTACGATCAAAAAGCGACCGTGACACTTAATCACTCGGAATGTCTAAAGATTATTATGCACTCACCCATACTTTATTTTTCGACACGAATCCCCATGCTTCCTGAGGCATGAGGACCCGGCTACTAAAAGAAGCTGGAAGAACGGTACATTTTATTCACCCTTTTTTGCTTTTCTTTGTCTCTTTTTTTGACATGAGACATGTTTGAGTAAAATTCTCCATCATCTACTAATCTGCAAGCTTGTGTATGTGGTTAGCCTTTATCCTGAGAATTTATAGCCTTCTTCACATAATTACCAATTCATAAACGCATACGTGGCATGAAATTGACTAAACCAAACAATAGTTTCATGAGATTACAATTTCGGATACATGCACTAATTTACATGAAAGTCATGATAATTTAAAATTCTACACAGGGGTAAAACATCCTTAATCTATTTTTCAATAATGAATATAGGTGTTCAATCAAAGACGATGGAATTTCCACTTCAAAGGGACATATAGATGGGTTGGGTGAAAAACACAGCAGTCTTTATTGTATTATTCAAACATATGTGAATATTTTTTTTTCATGCAAACAAACAACAAACAAACAACATTTTTTAAATGCAAAGTTTATATATATTGTTTATGCAAAACATATATGATGTATTGTTTATTACTTCCTCCCCCCAACTTAAAATGAACATTGTCCTCAATGTTTAAAGCGTGGTAGAATAAAATATGGAGATCAGAATATGTGAATGCATAAACAAACAGCTTCCCTTTCAAATATATATAATGACGTATAAGGGTAAAAAGGGAAGAGATCACCGTAGCCTCCCAAATAGAGGATCACAGATATCTATCGGTGGAGGAATTTGTTTCTGAAGCTCCTTGCGTATATCTTCCGTCAGTGCTCAAGATGGCGATGCCAACGGTAATTGTGCAAAAGTTGACATCCAATAAATGCTAGGTGTCAAGTATGGTGAAGGAACTATCTCCATCACAAAATGAGGATTTAAAATCTCTAGCAGAGGTGGCATCTGCACTATCAGATTCGTGCGCTCCTCAGCCAGCTGCTGCGAAGCTAGGCCTCCACCGACCTTCTTGGATTCCAGCAATGCAACTCCCAGACGAGCCGCATCAATCCAAGCGTTATCCTCATGCCCTGTAACAAAAGTGTTCCAAAATGTGTCGTCAAAATTTACTAAAGAATTTAAATTCAATTGACGGCATTTTGAATTAAAAGTATATGGAATTGAAATTTGTGGTTCAATAATATATGTCATGAAATTGTGGGAACTCCCCTGCTGTATGTCGCTAAGCTCGATCTGATACTCTGCCTCATGAGGAGGATGAAGGGTCTGCAGAAGTGGATCTAGAGGGTAAAACAGCGCTGGCTCAATGTAGACCATCTTGCAATCGCCATCAATCTCCTTTTGCGGTGAAGGAAGTGGAACTGCTGCACTGAAGTAGGAAGAAGGTATGGCTCGGGCTCCATCCTGGTCTGTAAGCTCGCTCCCTCACACATATCCTCATCGTCATCATCAAAATA
>CM061136.1:21231730-21255671 GCA_030789695.1 Scilla litardierei
GAGCGATGACGCTCGAATCCAATAAGCGTGGTGTTAACAATAAGGCAGGTTTGTGCATTACATTTTAGAACAATAAGGAACATTCGAAAAATAAAACTGACATGCGTTTATATTTCATGTATTCACGCACGTCTTCTTTTGTGTTTTCCGCTGTTTTCCACTGTTTTCCGCCGTCTTGTATTCGTTTTCTCGTGTTTTCCTGTTTTCTTTCACTTTTTCGTGTTTTTTGTATTTTGCAGGAGTTTGCCGGTGTAGGGGACATATAACGATGATATCGTGAGTCCCTGGAGAAATGGGAGGAGTCACGCATGATCCAGGGGGTCAAACGACGAAGATAGCATCTTTCAGCCCCTCACCCGACCGGTTGGTTACTTCATACCGATCGGGTGATGCACGCGTGCACCACCCGGACACAAGCTGAAGCGGGCGGAAAGTCAACCGGTCGGTTCAGAGGCCGGTTCACAACACCCCAACTCTCTGGAATTTGATGCTGACTGCCAACCGATCGGGTGACCTTCACCCGATCGGTTCACCTGTAGCCAATTCTCCGAAGCCAAGACACGGAGGGCTCAACCTACCGGTTCACCCGACGGCACGAAGATCCAACCGATCAGCTTCAACCTTCAACCGACCGTGCGGTATGACCGGGTGAAGTCCCGTGCTGAACTGCCGAAGAAACGAAGCAGGTCACCCGATCGGTTGACTTATCAACCGATCGGGTGACATCGTATTCTATATATAGGACCCCTAGGTTTTCCAGAAATGGGAGTTGTTATTTTTTGTTGTTTTTTCTCTCTCTTGACGGCTGTAATTTTTTAGATATTAGTAAATTGTCTGATCTTTGTTAAACTTTAATATAGTGTTAATTGCATTGCTCTTACTACTTTTCAATCGCCTGATCATGTTTCTAACGGTCGATTTTGATTTAGATTGCTTTTTAGTTAATATGTGTGAGTAGTTCCCAAATCTAGGATTTTGGTGGAAACCCCTTCGTGGGTCCTCCCCGATGCGTCCATAGGACTAGTAAACCGATAAGGATTAGGAATCTACAAGTTACGTGGGGCGTTTTATTGTCATCGACGGGAAAAAGACCGTCTTTGACCATTGGGCCAAGGGGGAATAAACTTGGCGGTTGACCCCGAGCCATAGCTCACGCCCTTAGCGTAGACGTCGAATCCTAGCGTGCAGGAGCGGCAGGACAAGACGTTGGGAGTTATCGTTGCGAGCTTAGTGCTCCCGGAGTCGGTCAGTGTTAATGGACATGGGAATGCCCACTGACTGAACCCGGGAAGTCTGGCGTATCATCCTGGGCACCGACCGGAATATCGGGCCCATGGGACGCTGGTACCACTCTTAGAGGCAACGTCTCACCACTAGACCCTAATTCTGATCGCTATCCTACCCGTAGGCCGTATCGGCGAGAATCGCACGATAGGGTGGAAACCGAAGTCCCGGGTTTTCCCTTCATATTGTTTATCCCTCGCATTTCATTTTTCATGACAACCCATCATCCGATTCGGGTTAGCTCGCCCATAGGGTGAATCCGATCCTTCTTGACACAAGCACATCCATGCCTCCCTGAGTTCGACCCCCAAGTTACACTACAACACCGTGCGCTTGCGGTTATAAATATTTAAATCTCACGCCCCCAATTATATATTGCACATGTCGCACGCACGCAAACGTGGGGGGACGTCAAGCTTTATGGCGTCGTTACCGGGGAGGCATTCGGTTTGATATTAGCTTAGCTTGGGTTTGTTGGACTACGCAAAAAAACAAATACAATAACCGAGAAATTTTTTCCCCACCATTATATTATCTTTTTGTTATTCTCTTGTGCTATTGACGCTCCTCTCTAGTTTTCTTATTTTTGTTGTCCAGGTATCTTTGATATTGCCATGTGGAGATCAGATCTCGATGCTCAGATGGGTGGCTACGATCCCTATTCATTTGTGGTTTGTGAGACTTATGGGATGGCGGGGCACGTGTATTATGATTGCCCATTTACGCTTGATAGCCTCCCCCTACACCATGGCCACACATTTTCCCACAACCTTAGCCCAAACACCTCCCATCCATTTCCTCAACCTTATACCCCTCCACAAACACAAGAAGAATCAAGCCTCGTGTCTCTCCTTGAAAGTGCCATGTTTAACCAAGGCCAAATATTACAAAACTTGATGGTACCAATCACCGAGCCTACACCGAGGAGAGGGGATGAAGGAGAGGATATACCCACTTTCATGGTTGAGACCACCATGCCATCGGCCACCATAGACACATCTCAAGCCGATACCCCATTTTTCCATCACTATCACTTGGATGACGAAGCATTTTTTGATGATGATAGTGAGGATGGGGAGACTTCTCTAGGATATGTGGGAGAGACTTCTTGTCTTGACTTGGATACCCCACATGAGTTCTACGAGAGCACCGAGGAGACTACAGAGCTTATGCATACCGTCGAGGAGGATGTGCATGAGGGCTTGGATACGATCGTCCACTTCATGGAGCCCGAGCCACATCTACCTCTACCATCATGCTCCACTTCTTCTGCGGCTGAGCATCTACTTGAGCATATTGCCCCTATTCAGGAAGATTTTCATACTCACTCTCACTCCACATTTAAGTCTCGCTTTTCACGTCATATTCCTTTAGACTTATATATTTTTGACACACCATATCTCTCGCAGGACACATGATCGATTTCCATTGAGGTATGATGTGGTGTGTCACCACCTGGAGAGCAACTTCACATGGAGAGCCGGGATTTGATCGTCGCTAGCATAGAGGATAGCATACCATTTCCAGGGAGTGTTCGCCACATTTCATATATTTTACCATCATTTACCAACGACTATCTCTGGGATACATTTATTTTGGGAAATAATTTCTTGCCATGGACTAATGCACCTCGTCCTCTGCAGGTCACAGGTGGACACCTACTAAGGATGCTTGGAGGTGCATTGCTTGGGTCCATTGGCACACGTGGCACAGCGCTTCTGGCGGAGCCACAGAAGGAGCAGTTAGAGCAGCTACCTGCCCCACTCCAGATCTTGGATCCGCCTATGCTCAGGTGTATCCTAATCCAGTAGTATAAAATTTTACCGCTTTCTAGTTTAGATTTGAATAATCTCATCTCCTCTCATTAGCGAGGGGAGTGTATCTAGGATTTGCTTTTGCATCATAATAACCCTTCATGTCATGCCCTTCTATCATTTCACCCACATCCTCTACCGAGGAGGACGAGGACTCCTCCTCTCCTGCATTTTGATTTCTTTCTTTTTCTTTTCCGATCTTCCCCCTAGCATTTTTCTGCATCACATTGATCATATCATTTCGCTAGCATTGCCATGTTCAGCTTGGGGGAAATCGACTTTGTGCATACTGGCGAGTGATGTCTTTGTCGTGTGTTTGTTTTTGTGTGATGTTTATTTGTATGTTTCTTTTTCGTTATTTTTCAGTTTTGTTTGTGTGTGTTTTCATGTTTTTCACTTTTTTTGTGTCGATGCGTACTTCCCCCCATTTTCGTTGCCCTCTTGTATTTACTACTATTGCATTGAGGGCAATGCAAGTTTCAGCTTGGGGGAGTCGCACTTCGTGCGTCATTTGTGTCTATTTCTTCGTTTTTGAGTCGTTTTTCTTCGTGTTTTTCTTTTTTTCTTCTCTTCTTTTGTCCTCTCTCTCCTAGAGATGACCCCATATGATGAACTGCCACAAAACTACACACACACCTAGCATGGCTTCGATAATCACTTTCGCCAACCCTAGGAAGCCGAGTCCTACTGCATTTATGCTTCGTGGGTCCACTTTGCTTTTATGTGAGTCGTGAGTCGTGACTAGCTAGGTGGTGTGCTTCTACTTTGTGATGTTGATTTATATACCTATCCTTGGTTGACCCCTAGATTATCATGCATCGATTTGAATATGCGGTATTTGCTCCTACTGTCTGCGTCTATATGCATGCTATATATATCGTATACTTCATTTCGCATGTATCGGGATTCCACAATTAAGGACTAGGATAACCCATTTAGCCCATGCTCTAATTAGCGAGAATAGTTTCCTTTGCCCAAGTGTTTAGATTCCGATTTCTTTTTTGTTTTACTTGGTGCAAATCCCCTCGTCGTGTGCCGTTCTCCCACTTGGGAGAGTACACATGTATATATCCCAAAATCCAAAAAATCCAAAAAGGAGAGAAAAGAAAAGCCCAAAAAAGGAAAGAAAAGAGGACGAAGAAAAAAAATATGTATAGCCAAAAATCCAAAAAAAAATACAAATACCCAAAACCCAAAAAAATTCTAGTGTGAATATTTTTCCTATCTATCGAGAATAAAGGGAAGGCGAGAATTTGCACCGAGTGTTCTACTCCACATCTTCTCAACCTCCATCGTTTTCGAAAACACTTGGCATATGGACTTTCTAGCTATTATCTAGGTGATAGTGTGGTGATTTCCTAGTCTCTAGTTGTGGAGTCCATGACACATGATGCATTTCTATTCTCATACTCTTCTCTTACATGCTTGTGCCATATATTCACCGCTTATTTCAAATCGAATCAATATTTGGGTCATTTCTTGGATTTGTGTATATGGAGCTTATTGCACAATGTAGATAGTGACATCGTTTGCTAGCACACGACCACACTCACTCGCGCTTCACGGTGTGGGCCCACGGCACTTGTCTGGACTCGTATTCCTCAGTTTAGAGATGTGATTTGGCGTTTGTTAGCTTGGTGTGTGTTTTTGATTTTTCTGGCTCTGACGGGCGATTTAGGAGTTTTTTTTTGTTTTCTCTTTCCTCTCTTCCTCTCTATTTTCTCCCTCCGAGCTCCTACTCTCACTCGTCTTCCTCGAGGACGAGGAAGGGTTCAGCTTGGGGGATTTTGACGTGCGTTTATATTTCATATATTCACGCACGTCTTCTTTTGTGTTTTTCCGCTGTTTTCCGCCGTCTTGTATTCGTTTTCTCGTGTTTTCTTGTTTTCTTTCACTTTTCCGTGTTTTTTGTATTTTGCAGGAGTTTACCGGTGTAGGGGACATATAACGATGATATCGTGAGTCCCCGGAACAACGGGAGGAGTCACGCGTGATCCAGGGGGTCAAACGACGAAGATAGCATCTTTCAGCCCCTCACCCGACCAGTTGGTCACTTCCAACCGATCGGGTGATGCACGCGTGCACCACCCGGACACAAGCTGAAGTGGGCGGAAAGTCAACCAGTCGGCTCAGAGGCCGGTTCACAACGCCCCAACTCTCTAGAATTTGATGTTGAATGCCAACTGATCGGGTGACCTTCACCCGATCGGTTCACCTGTAGCCAATTCTCCGAAGCCAAGACACGGAGAGCTCAACCGACCGGTTCACCTGACGGCACGAAGATCCAACTGATCAGCTTCAACCCTCAACCGACCGTGCTGTATGACCGGGTGAAGTCCCGTGCTGAACTGCCGAAGAAACGAAGCAGGTCACCCGATCGGTTGATTATCAACTGATCGGGTGATATCGTATTCTATATATAGGACCCCTAGGTTTTCCAGAAACGGGAGTGTTATTTTTTGCTGTTTTTTCTCTCTTTTGATGGCTGTAATTTTTTAGATATTAGTAAATTGTCTGATCTTTGTTAAACTTTAATATAGTGTTAATTACATTGCTCTTACTACTTTTCAATCGCCTGATCATGTTTCTAACGGTCGATTTTGATTTAGATTGCTTTTTAGTTAATATGTGTGAGTAGTTCCCAAATCTGGGATTTTGGTGGAAACCCCTTCGTGGGTCCTCCCCGATGCGTCCATAGGATTAGTAAACCGATAGGGATTAGGAATCTACCAATTACGCGGGGCGTTTTATTGTCATCGGCGGGAAGAAGACAGCCTTTGACCGTTGGGCCAAGGGGGAATAAACTTGGCGGTTGACCCCCGAGCCATAGCTCACGCCCTTAGCGTAGACGTCAAATCCTAGCGCGTGGGAGCGGCAGAACGAGATGTTGGGAGTTATCGTTGCGAGCTTAGTGCTCCCGGAGTCGGTCAGTGTTAATAGACATGGAAATGCCCACTGACCGAACCCGGGAAGTCTGGCGTATCATCCTGGGCACCGACCGGAATATCAGGCCCATGGGACGCTGGTACCACTCTTAGAGGCAACGTCTCACCACTAGACCCTAATTCTGATCGCTATCCTACCCATAGGCCGTATCGGCGAGAATCGCACGATAGGGTGGAAACCGAAGTCCAGGGTTTTCCCTTCATATTATTTATCCCTCGCATTTCATTTTCCGTGACAACCCATCATCCGATTCGGGCTAGCTCACCCATAGGGTGAATCCGATCCTTCTTGACACAAGCACATCCACGCCTCCCTGAGTTCAACCCCCAAGCCACACTACAACACCGTGCGCTTGCGGTTATAAATATTTAAATCTCACGCCCCCAATTATATATCGCGCACGTCGCGCGCGTGCAAACGCGGGGGACGTCAAAAACCACATCCAAAAAAGTGTCCAACAAGAAAATAAAACGAAAGGCCACTGCTGGGCCAGAGTACAACGAACAGAACGTACACAAGCAAAGTGCTGAAAGTAAACTAATGAAACAGCAACGGGTAGGTCTAGTCCTCTGTAGGGAAGGACTCGGCATGAATGGTGACCTCCTGGCTCGCTAGGTCAGATGTCTCCAAAGGATCCTCCTGCGACTCCGGCTCAAAATCTGACATACATTCAAAAAGACATGAATGTATGTCAGCAAGGTCTACAAGCAAAGGTCAGAAACCAAGGCAAGGTGTGCATATAATATGAATTTAGAAATGACAGTTATTTACATACAAAGTGTCCACAACAATATTTTAAGGGATGACAAATTAAAAGCGAAGTAAAAGTAAACATTCCTAGCATGGTAGTTCTAAGAAGGCACGAGGAAGTAAAGTAATGACATTCATTTTATTGGCATGACAAGTTGTAATTCCATGTCCGCGTTTTCTATTCAGTCCTAGGGTTCCCGCCTTTAAGACGTGATGAGTAAGTCATTCTCCTCACGGGGGTATAATCATGATTGATACTAACCCACCATATAGGTGGTGTTCTTGAAGACACGACCCCTACATACGCTCAGTGGCCGTTCAACCCTAAACCCACCCAAAAGTTTGCCGGAACACGAGCCAGCCTAGTCGACTCGCACGACATCACAATTTTCACGATTCCGCCTTTGAGGCGCACGATTTTCACGATGTCCAACTCATTAAATATTCCAAGACTTGTAGTTATTTAACATTACAAAAAATTACTTTGTTTACACATCATTTTCAACGAGTTGAAGGGGATAAACAATATTTGCAACAATTTAACATAGCGTTAAACATAAGTTTTTGGTGAACCTGCTACAGGATCTGATTTTTTTTTGTTGTTGTTTAAAATTAAAGTATATCGTGTGATATGTCGTTGGGTCCCAAATTTAGTCCAGAATATCATGGCATCATTTTTCATGCGTCATTTCACGTGTGGTTTCCAAGTTACACAGCAATAAGTAAAAGTAACGTATTATGCATCAAACTTCAAAAATTCATAACTAATTGCACACTTGCCTATTTTTGGCGTTCTTGGTGTCGTCGGAAACATCTCGACGGGTACTATGCTACGATAAGTTCGGTTTGCTGTTTTGACAAAATATATAATCAGATTAAACTGTTTTCGATCATAATAGCATTATAAACAGCTCCTACGATGTCTAATCATTCGATTTTATTAGGTCTTCTGTCCTATGGTGTGGGTTATGGGTTATAGGCAGAAGTACTAACCGTTACGCAGGGAGTGGGGGCAGTGACGGCGATGCGACTCCAAAACAGCGACGTTGAGCATCAGAAAACTGTCGTTGACACGCGAGGGGGTGGCAGCGGCTGTTCTTGACGATGCAGGTGGTCGAGCACGGGCAGAGGCCGTCCGTGGGTTGCGTGCAGCTACTCAGTGCATGGGGAAGAAGAGAAACTGGTGGTGCTTCGTGAGTGAGGGCGACAGGAGCTGGGTTCGTGTGCGCCTGGGCGTGTGCGCGGGTGATGGACAGAATGGGGCGACGCCGGTGGTCGGATCTGCGCTTGGGGCGACAGGAGGAAGGACAGGGGGCTGCGGGCTTGCGGGTGGAGCTGTCGGTGTCGAGCTGGGCCGTCGAAGGGTGCTGGCGTGTTGAGGGGGAGCAGTTCGCAGGGGTGGCGTCGGGCGGTGCTTGGGAGGGTTTGCCGGCGTTCCGCGAGTGGGGTGTGGCGTGGAGTCGAAGAGAGGGAGGAACGGGGAAAAGACGCGAGTATGATGGTGTCGGGAGATGAGCTCGCGAAGAAGAAGAATTAGCCTCGGGTTGTTGGCTGAGGCTAGGAGAAGAACTAAGTAGAGTAGGGGGCAGTACGAAATGAAGAGAGGCCTAGTTGTAGGGTGAAGAATAATAAATGACCTTAGAGTTTAATATAGGCTGTGTGTGGGGAAAGTTGGGGAGCAGCACGTGAACTTTAGGCTTAGGTTTTTTTTATATATTTTAGAGAAGAAGTCCTGGGTTCTGTTTATAGAGTAGGGTAGAGGGAGAGAAAATGTGGGGGAGTGGGGACAATGGGTCAGAGGGCAACGTGCCGTGTGGGTTGAGGGTGCCATTGGTATTTTAAGAGATAGGTTTAGATTCGAATCAGATTTTAAATATTGATTTTGTTTGCTAAAAACAAAAACCGCATGGAACACCTAGGTATTAGTTTAAGTAAGGATGATCTGTTGACTAGTTTGAAACTTTCAAACATTGAGTTTTAAAAAAAATATAAACAGTTAAGAATAATATAAACATTAATAGTCCTATTAATTACAACTTCCTCCCTAGGCGTCCAAAAATTATAAGCATGATGTTGGGGCGATCGCGGCTCCGAGAGGGACGTAGATACTGGGTCCGGCTACGCATCTAGGCTACGGAACAATAACAATAAAATCAAATGCAAAAACACTCTTACGAAACAACATACACACAAAAATACGCACGACCGAAAAGTGGTCGTTACACCCCTAGCTTTCATCTTCAAGTTTTTCAAAGCTCTCAAATCCAAAAGCCCAAGAACTCCAATCTTATTCTCTCTTAATCTCCAACCTAGAATCAAAGTGATATCCTTTATGCAATTGGTGGTGACAAGAGAAATGGCTTTTCTCTCTTTCAAAAGAGACCTCAACACACAACACAATTTCTCCTTCAAGTTCTACTTCAATGCATATGTGATTATAAGTGTTTATATTTCATTATTTCATATCATTAGATATTAGTTTAACTCTCGATTTTTGATAGTGGTTTGCTTGCTCCCAAGTTGTGGGAGTCAAGGAAATCAATTGTGTTTCAATTTCACTTGTAGGGTTGCTACAAGTGGGTTTAAAGGAAACATAAAGTTATGGTTCTAACTTGAGTATCCGATAGTATCATGGTGGAAGGGACGTAGGATTATCGGAAACAAGTCGGGAGTTGACTTGGATAATCCGAACCCTTGAAACATCTGTGTGTTAGCATTGTTTCAATTTGGATTTATTTACATTCCACATTAATTGTTGGTTCGGAATTTAAATTGGTATAACTATCGTTTAAATTGTATAAACACTATTCAAACCCCTTCTACTATTTTCCGCATAGCCATGGTCCTTACAATTGGTATCTGAGCATTGGTTTATATCTATGGCATCCAACAACAACAATATTCCTCCACCGACTTCGTACACAATCACGATCGTGATGCTGCGTCTACCGTCTTCGAAGGACAATCAACGGTTCATCCTACGTGTTTTAACGACACGAATTTTGGCTATTGAAAATGCCGGATGGAGCCGTTTCTTAGGAGTGCTTCTCTTTGAAGAACCCTCCACAAGGAATAAGTTGAACCCTCCGAAGACGATTTTGACAAATGGACACCTTCTGAGAAGTCCGCCGAAGTGAACAATGCCAAGGTGAACGCACTTCATTGTGCATTGGATCCGGATGAGTTCAATAAGATATGCACATGTAAGAGTGCATATCAAATGTAGAACCATCTAGTCGTTACCCACGAGGGAACGAACAAGGTAAAATTGTCTAAATTATATGTTACAAAACAAAACTTCGATATGTTTCATATGCAGGATAATGAGAGCATTGCAACGATGTACGGACCGTTTCACCGACATCACCAATGAGCTTGAAGCTCTTGGACAAGTCTACACCCAAGAAGAAAAGGTGAGGAAGATAATCATGGGAATAACCCCGAAATGGGAAAGAAGAGGAATCGCCATTGAGGATGTCAATGACATGAAGAAATACACCGTGGTGAATCTCATCGGTATTCTCATGTCTTACGAAGTAAGAAGGGAGAACCGACTAAATATTAGAGTAATGATGAACCCAATAGAGGCCAAGAAGAAAGCGTTAGCATTCAAGGCTACTTCTTCATTCTCCGATAGTGAAGAATCAGATAAAGAAATGGACTTGGAAGAAATGGCACAAATGGCGAAGAAGTTCCAACGCTTCTTTCGCAAAGGTAAATTTCTTTCCAAAAATAAATTTGATTCCACTAACAATACTTCATCTCTTTGCTTTAAGTGTAATAAGCCGGGGCACATCAAGAAGGATTGCCCAATGCTTAGAAACAAAGAAAAGGGGAAAGCTCCAAAATACCACAAGTCCGACAAATACAAGAAGGATAAGAGGAAAGGAATTGTTGGGACGTTCAATGATTCAAGCGGAGATTCCTCAAGTGAATCCGAGGATAAAAATGGTGAGAGTGGACATATGTGTTTCATGGCCCGAGAAGATCCACTCTCCGATGAGAGTGATAGTGACATCGATGAACCCGAGGTAACCATGGATGAACTTCGTATTGTTAACGAAGAATTATTTTCTAAGTATCAATCTCTTATGCTTAGATATACTATTTTAAAGAAAACTAATATTAGCAAATCATCCATGCCATGCATTATCAACAATGACACCATTGTTGATACACTTACACTTGAGGAAGCCACTTTGGTTTCTCAAAATGACATCTTGAGAAATGAGGTGAATTCCATCAAATCTCAACTAGATCAAACTTATTCTAAAGATAGTATTGATCTAACTTCACATAACACACAATTGGGTATTGAGAATGACTCTCTTAAAACCCAAGTGCACGAGCTCAAATCACGTGTGTCCACCTTGGATACCAATATTTCTTCTCTTAAGAAGAAATATGAGTTTATGTCCTCCCAAGTTAAGAGATTTAATAAAGGGAAAGGGCAATTGGATGAATTGCTTACAAACCAATTTCCGGCTATACATCGTGTTGGACTTGGTTATGTGGAAGCGAATGCATCCAATTCTCGCACCTCCTATAGTGGTGTAACTATAGATTTTATGAGGCCATCCTCTGGTGCATCCACAAGTGGTGTCAAAAACACTATTGATAGCAAACCTACCAAGAAGGCCACCACTTCACAATCTCTTCCTTTTGGCAAGAAACCCACTAAGGGTGGATACCAAAAGAAAGGTCATGCATATATGTACACCAACTCTCATTCACATATGAAATCTCATACTTCACATGTGGATACTAATAACACTTTTTATGCTCCACACCCACGGATACGTGTAAACCCACACATGAGAAATACTCATGCACGTGCCTCTACACGTTCATATGTTCATACACATTTGTAACGAACAGTATTTTAATAATACATGTCTTATTCTTATCCTATCTCTTATCGTACTTTTTCCTTATCCGTAATTAACGTGTATACTTATTACGTATTCGTACTACGTACTCGTATTAGCTACGTACATTAAGAATGTATTAGCTATAATTATTTTTGAATCAATTATCCTATAATCCCATTAAAACAAATATTTCAAATCTGATTTTTGAATTCAAATTACTTCCATTCTAGATATGAGACTTTTTCTTAATGTTAATTCATCTCACCCTTAATTACAATTTATTTCATTGTCCCTTCCATGTTTCCTCTAGGCTTTAAAAGTTTCTATTTTTAGCTAAACCCTAGCTTTTTCCCTACTCTAGCCGCCACTTTCATTTTTTTGATTTTTACTTCATTGCTTGCAACTCAACACTGGGCAAATCAACTCGCACACCCAGGCTCTAATTCACTCATAAACCCAACCCTTCGAAATACTATAACCCATGCCCAGAGCCCTACAATATTAAACTAACCTAAACCCTCTCATCCCCAACTCTCACACACACCCCAGGCCACAAGGAACCCAGGTTATTACTCATGCACACAAGCCATAGTATTAAAAATAGAAACTCAACTATTAATCCTAGAACCCAAGTCACTCACGCACACTAGCCCTCACGTGCCCACAAGCCATATTTATAAAACTAAACCTAAAACTAAACTTAAACCTAACTTTAGACAGCCGCAGCCCGACATATATTAAACCCCTAAAAGACCAATAAATTGAACCCTATGGCTCCCCCTCCTATATTAAACCCTAAACCTAAACCCTCTACTCTCCCTCACTCAGGCGCCATATATTTACTTTCTCCTACAAACCTAAAGGAGACACCTCATTTCTCCTCTCTTCAACAGCCACTCAAAGCCCCCGAAACCAAGGACCTCTCTCTTCACATAGCCGGCCCCTTAACCCTACTTCGTCGTCCTCCTCCTCCGTGCATGCCATCTTCTTCACGCGCAAAACCAACCCCTCAGGCCGCTGCCTCTCCCCATCTCACTGCAGGCCATTGACAAACCCCTCCGTCCGCTGCCCAGTTACCTGTTGGCCGTCGTCCGGCCACCTTCCAGTCGCCGACGCTTCTCCCCTTCTCCACCTTCCTCCTCCACGTGCCCAGGCCACCACCACCTCCGGCCATTTCCTCTCAGCCCACCGCCGTCTAAAAACTCCTCAGGCTGCACACATCACCCCCTTAAAAACACCTCAGGCCGCCAGCTTGCTGTCGCTCTGCCACCCTCCAGCCTGCTACCCTCCTGTCGGCTGTCTCATCCAACTGATACCCCCTCCGGCCAACTACAGACCCCGGCGACCCATAGTCCCCGCCGTCCGCTCCTCCCGTCACAGCCGCAGCGAGCTTCCACGCTGTAGACGCCGCACGAGTCGCTGCCCTTCGTTGCGTCTTGACCGTTCGCTACATCTCCGAGAACCGGTTGCATCGTAGTGTAGTACTTGTCGAAACGAATCCAACGGCACCAAGTTCATCAAAATCAGGCAAGTGTACAATTTGTTATGAATTTTTGAAGTTTAAAGTTAAAATCGTCTTTTTCACTTAAAGCTGAATAACGTGAAATTTACCCGTGAAATGACGCGCATGAAAAATACCGTGATGTTCTAGGCTGAAAATGTGACACATTGATATATATAACTCCGCATGTTTAAGTTTCAAGATTGGCAATGAAATATAATTGTTTGTAGCATGTTCAATAATCAACCAGTAAATCTCATTATTTTAAATTGTTGTAAATACAGTAAGATGAGAATTTCTGATGATTAATGTGATGCACATCTTGCTCATAAACACGTTATCAGAACAAACATTAATGGAATATCTTGACAATGCTTGAATTCGTGAATTCGTGCGCCTCAAAGGTGAATCTTGATTTCGTGATGTCGTGTGAGTCGACTAGGCTGGCTCATGTTCCAGCACAAATTTTGGGTATGGTTAAGGTTGAGCGGCCACTAAGAGTATGCAGGGATCCTCTCTTCAAGAGCACCACCCGCATGCGGTGGGTAGCACGGTAGTACCCCAGTGAGAAGAACGATTCACTCATCACGTCTTAAAGGCGAGAACCCTATGAGAGATAGAAAATAGTGACACAGAACTTGAAATCATTAATGTCATTTCAGTTGAACACTAGAATTGCCATGTTAATAACATTTATTGAATTGCCATGTTCAATGCTGTTTGTCTTTAAATTCTCTAGAACTTCCATGTTTAGAAGTACTTCACTTTACTTTGCCATGTTTATAATTATGATGCCGTCATCTTGTGCAACAATTAATGCTTCATTATTCATTACTATTTGTACACCTTGCCTGGGGCGTCTCACTTTTACTTGTAGACCTTTGCTGACATACATTCGTTTTTTTGGAATGTATGTCAGATTACGAGCCAGAGTACCAGGAGGACTAGTTGAGATATCTGAACCCGTGGACTAAGAGTTGTTGAACCAGTGAACCGTCGTTGTATTCCTTACTTTTGTTGTATGGGTCATAAGACACACTCTTCTTTTCCTTCATTGTTGTAATTTAGTTTGAGACGATTGAGATTGTAATAATATTTTACTTATTTGTGTTGCTTTCCGAGTATGCATGCAAGGACCTGCAATATTTCACACAGACGCGTATTGTGTTAAGTCAAGGAGGAAAGAAAAGCAAAATTACATCCTCCTTACTTGCACATGCGGACCCGCTCGCGTCCTCGCTCCCAAGCATAATGGGAAGCGGGGCGTGACAGGTTTTAGTGGTGGCCCATGCAGGTCCTGCTCTCGCAGAATACTCATAAAAACAATATACATAAGATTACAATCTTGATCCTCAAGAACACTTTCCTTCAATTTCGTACCCCAATCTAATTCATTAGGAAATCCTAGCCTTAAGGTTCCTAATTCTTAGTCAACCAAATGTGTATACCCTTGATTTTTAATCTTCCTTAACAGTACCCTCTACGTTAATGACCATAGAAATCCATCGTAGCATATTCACACGGTCATTTCCTAGTCGTATTTACATTTGATCATCCCATTCTATTCCTTGCTCTCGATTCACGTGATTCCCTCATGGCAACCATCGTTATCCTTTCGAATCCTCCACATTACATATTCTGATACTTATTTGATTCATGCTAGTCATGCTTGTGCAAAATGCTTTAAGAACAACAATAATGACGATACATCCTGATTCTAAAAAACCGGGGAGGGGGTACTTTCGATATCCTTTCCATTGAATTCCCCGCCCAGTCTAATTTCTTTGAAAATCTTTAGTATATACCTCGATCTCATACTCTTCAGCTGACTTAAATTCATTCTTTGATTTTGAAACTTTCTTTGCCGTAATCTTTAGTTACTATCTTATAATGATTTTCTAACCTCTATCATCCATATTCATATAGTCATCTTACCCTCTACATATGGAAATCTTCATCCTTAAACCCCACTTCTATTTCGCCAATTGAATATAGCATTTTCTTTCTTACTATACTACTAACGTATTTCAAAACAACCGATCATATACAAATTTAAATACTTTTATGCTGAATAGAACTCCAACCACTTCAGTGTATCAGTTCTGTAGTTATCGTATTTATACTTTAAGAATTTTTGGAATAAAACTACCACCATTTACAAACAATCACTACATCCCTATACTCATGACTTTTTCGTCTAGTACTTATCTCTTGTTTTAACTTATACCATCTATTCACTATTCTTATATACGTTATAAGGATATCATTATATTTTACACATATCTTCCATTCTCCTACTTAATGATTCATAACTATTTTTATGGCACCTAACCAAGCTAACTCCCTATCCATGCCTCATCTGAAACCGTTCATCACAACCTTGATTCATTACACCATTCAACTCTAAATCCTACACTATTTCTTAGTTATCACATTAATGCGTGTCTTTACTTATTACAACTTTAGCGGGATTAGTTTTAAATTTGCATTATAACCCTTTTAAATGTTTTCTTCTACTCTTTGTCCATCATCAGCAGTGTTAATTTTTGTTATTCGTTATATTGTTAGAATATTAGATATGATTATTATTATGAGATTATATTTACGGATAAGGGTAGTTGAGATGATGTAAGGTGTAGTTGTAATTAATTGATTATGAATACAAAAAACTTAGATTAATCCATTTACACGGTGATAATAGAATGATGTGTTCAAGATTTATATTTCATATTTGGAGAATACCCATGCTTGACGGCATCAATAGAATTTCATTTTATGAGTGGTGCACAGGATGACGAGTACATTACGGATTCGAAACTTAGGTTAGTAACAACTAAGAGTAGCTATGAAAGTATAATATGATTTATGATGATGAGTATGGTATCTAAAGCAACAAGACTTCATCATACAGATAGGGTGGTGGGGACATCAGAAATGATACGATATGTTGACACGAATGGATAGTTGTGTAGATTGATCTAAAATTGCTTGAGATAAGATACAATAGGAAATGATGAGATGTGATTAAATAATTTGTTAATTATGTGAATAAATTATGAGTTGTCACGATGAAGAATGAATTGGGAGCAGAACAATTGTTGATTGTAAATGATGATGTATGATAGGCATATTTGTACTTGTTGTCATATATTAGTAATTGGTAGAGCATCGTTATATCGATTGCTTGATATAAGAATAAGATTAGAGTTGGATGATTGTTAGTTCTTGGGTTCAAGACTAACGTTTTTTTGATGATGATCAATACATTATGTTAGTGTGCTAATCAATCTTATGTTTTAGTCTCAGTTTATCGTAATGATTATATGTTGATGAGACAAAGCATAATGATTGGAGGATATTACAAGGGATATCGTAAAGACCTCCAAGAGTGATGGAGTGCTCAAGCTTGGATGAAGTCATGAAGATCATCTAATGAAGCCAAAGCATGGAGTATGATGATGAATGGACATCTAGAGAAGCATTGCCAAAGCTTGGAGCTTGATGAAGGGAAGCACATCAAGGAGTGCCAAAGATTGGAGATGTTGGAGAGCATCAAGGTATCATAAGATTGAAGACTTAGACTCTAGGAGATGCAATATGTAATCCATGTAATTTCTATTACTTGCATTTCTCTTTTTGAGTTTAGGATTATTGTAATGCCTTGATATATTGCCATACTCTCATGCATATGCATTTAACCATCTTAGTGAGCCTTAGGATTATCATAGATATCATCCCATTAGGTTCACCATGACTTAAACTCTTACTGGAGTTTTTGGCTCTCCCACAGTCGACTGATAGAGGCACGACAGTTGACTGAACAGCCTTCTACAGCTGACTGGTATGCTCAGCTCAAGTCAACATTTTTATTGACTCTTCTTGAGCTTTTCACATCAGTCAACTGATGTTCAATTTACAGTCGCCTGTGTTTCTACAGTCGCATGTGAATTGGTCGACAGTCGACTGTGCGCATCTTGTATTTTCTGGGCTTCATCCCAATTTGCAAGACAGTTGACTGATGAAGTTTTTACAGTCGCCTGTATATTTACAGTTGCCTGTGAAATGTCCATCAGTCGTTTGAAAGGCGTAAGTGTGAAATATGCATCTCTCTCTGTTTTATTTCCATCCCTGCAGCATTCGTTTGATGAAGGATATACAGTCGACTGTCTGTTTTACAGTCGCATGTGTAGTCTTCTACAGTCGACTGTTCTAGCTCAGATTATAGCCGTTGTGATTCTAGCCGTTGAACTGTCAACTGTCATTTGTTCATTAGTCGACTGTCTGTGCCCAAAACTGCCAAAATCTATCCGTTGCAGATTTCTTCCATTTGGGGTTTTGGCTGGTTTTGTGTGGTCTTCTTGGCTTTCTATATATAGGAGTTGGCTTAGTTCATTTAGAACTCTTGGTTAGTATTGAATATCTTTAAGAATCAATAGCCCCTCCTAATCTCTCCCATTCCCTCATTAGAGCTTCAATCTTATGCTATAGCATCTAAGCTCTAGGGAATTTCTCCAATGGATTTCAATCGCATTCCTTTCCTTGGAGAATATCTTTCTTCTTTTCATTTCATACACTCAAGTGAGAAGTGTTAGGATTCATTCCTAGAAGAGAGAAAGATCATCAAGTGCAATCAAAGCCTCATCTCAAGCACTTGAGTTTCACTTGCATGCTTTCTTCTTCACATTGGTAAGATCATATCAAGTCATAGGTAAGTGTTGTTTCGTTTTGTTTTATGTTGGAAACCCTAATTCTCTTGGTGGGAATTAGATACTCTCTTTGTGGGAGTTACTCTCTTTGTGAGAGTTTGGTTCTTTCTGTGTGAAAGAGGTCTCTCTGTGTGAGAGTAAGGATTTCTCTGTATGAGAATCCAAATCCTCTGTGTGAGGTATCTCTGTGTGTGATTGTATTCACTTCTCTTTGTTGGAATTATAGTGAATATTGGTGTGGCTGGACGTACCCAAATTTTGGTGAACCAAGGTAAAATCCTTGTGTTTGCGATTGTTGTTGTTGATCACTTTGTTTATTTTCTGCTGCTTATTGTGTTTTAATTTCAGTAACTTTTAATTAAGCACTTTGCTTGCTATTACACTATTCACCCCTAGTGTGTGTAGCCCTGCAGGGTCCCTTACAATGATGTCACAATTATAGTGCTACAAATTAGGTTATGCAATGAATAAGGGTGACATATTACGGATAAGACAACTTATGAGAATGTATAGTTTTTGGAGAACTTAGTTATAGAGGAAATTGTACATTAAAGATTTCCTAGGAGGATGTTATTGCCATAATAACAAATGATAAGCGAAGAAGTGGGGAAATTTACAAAAGTTATTGATTGAGGATAGTTAGTTTTTTCTTTCAAAGGTTGCTTTTCATAAAGTATTGATTGTTTAAAGCAAGAATTACAAGTTACATACCAAACAGAAATGTTGGATCTATAGTTAAGTTTTAGGATATGCATATAGTTGTAGCGTTATTTAGTGACGAGACGAGGAGTGATAATTTATTTTAAGAACACTTGAATTGAGGTTATGGGTTTAGCAACCAGTATGTTAGAATATTAGGATGGCAGTTATGAGTATATATACACATTATTATATTTTCACTCACCATTGTCCCCGCACATCGCGGGTAGTCGTCGCTAACTATTTTGCTTGCCTATTGATGGTTAAGGCCATCGATGTGCATAGTCATCCGAACCCCCCTCTTCGAAATTTAATCTTAACCTCGTTACTTGCATCACTTCCTACTTGTCTCATTTCTTCGTCTGAAGTATTTCAGATCATAGTTTATCTCATATGAATTCATAAGATGCATAAGTATTATCGACATCTGGTTAACGAACTCAAATCTTAAGAAATTCTGAGGACGGAATTTTTCTTAAGGATTGTAGAATGTAACGACCAGTATTTTAATAATACATATCTTATTCGTATCCTATCCATTGTCGTACTTTTTCCGTATCTGTAATTTATGCGTATACGTATTACGTATTCGTACTACGTACTCGAATTAGCTACGTACATTAAGAATGTATTAGATATAATTATTTTTGAATCAATTATCCAATAATCCCATTAAAACAAATATTTCAAATCTAATTTTTGAATTCAAATTACGTCCATTCTAGATATGAGACTTTTTCTTAATGTTAATTCATCCCACACTTAATTACAATTTATTTCATTGTCCCTTCCATGTTTCCTCTAGGCTTTAAAAAGTTTCTATTTTTTAGCTAAACCCTCGCTTTTTCCCTACTCTAGTCGCCACTTTCATTTTTTTTGCTTTTTACTTCATTACTTGCAACTCAACACTGGGCAAATCAACTCAAGCACCCAGGCTCCAATTCACTCATAAACCCAACCCTTCAAAATACTATAACCCATGCCCAGAGCCCTACGATATTAAACTAACCTAAACCCTCTCATCCCCAACTCTCACACACACCCCAGGCCACAAGGAACCCAGGTTATTACTCATGCACACAAGCCATAGTATTAAAAATAGAAACTCGACTATTAATCCTAGAACCCAAGTGACTCACGCACCCTAGCCCTCATGTGCCCACAAGCCATATTTATAAAACTAAACCTAAAACTAAACTTAGACCTAACTTTAGACAGCCGCAACACTACATATATTAAAACCCTAAAAGCCCAATAAATTGAACCCTAGGGTTCCCCCTCCTATATTAAACCCTAAACCTAAACCCTCTCCTCTCCCTCACTCAGCCGCCACATATTTACTTTCTCCAACAAACCTAAAGGAGACACGTCATTTCTCCTCTCATCAACAGCCACTCAAAGCCCCCGAAACCAAGGACCTCTCTCTTCTCACAGTCGCCCCCTTAACCCTACTCCGGCCTCCTCCTCCTCCGCACGCGCCATCTTCTCCATGCGCAAAACCAACCTCTCTGGCTGTCGCCTCTCCCCCTCTCACTGCAGGCCACCGGCTAACCCCTCTGTCCGTCGTCCAGTTGCATGCAGGCCATCGTCCAGCCACCTTCCAGTCGCCGACGCTTCTCCCCCTCTCTTCACCTTCCTCCTCCATGCACCCAGGCCACCACCACCTCTGGCCATCTCCTCTAAGCCCACTGCCGTCTAAAAACTCCTTAGGCTGCACACATCACTCCCTTAAAATCCCCTCAGGCCGCCAGCTTACTGCCACTCTGTCACCCTCTAGCCTACTACCCTTCCCACTGGCAGTCTCAGCCAACTGAGACCCCTCCGGCCAACTGCAGACCCCGACGACCCATGGTCGTCGTTGTCCGCTCCTCCACTCGCTGCCGCAGCGAGCTTCCACATTGTAGACGTCGTATACACCACACGAGTCGCTGCCCTTCACTGCATCTTGACTGTTCGCTACGTCTCCAAGAACCGGTTGCACCGTAACGTAGTACTCGTCGAGACGAATCCAAAGACACCATGTTCATCAAAATCAGGCAAGTACAATTGGCTATGAATTTTTGAAGTTTAAAGTTAAAAGTATCTTTTTCACTTAAAGCTGAATAACGTGAAATTTACACATGAAATGATGCGCATGAAAAATACCATGATGTTCTAGGCTGAAAATGTGACACATTGATATATAACTCCACATGTTTAAGTTTCAAGATTGGCAATGAAAAATAATTGTTTGTAGCATGTTCATTAATCAACCCGTAAACCTCATTATTTTAAATTGCTGTAAATGTTGTAAGATGAGAATTTCTGATGATTAATGTGATGCACATCTTTCCCATAAACACGTTATCAGAGCGGACATTAATGGAACATCTTGACAATGCTTGAATTCGTGAATTCGTTCGCCTCAAAGGCGAATCTTGATTTGGTGATGTCGTGTGAGTCGACTAGACTGGCTCGTGTTCCAGCACAACTTTTGGGTTGGTTTAGGGTTGAGCGGCCACTAAGCGTATGAAGGGATCCTCTCTTCAAGAGCACCACCCGCATGCGGTGGGTCGCGTCAATCACGATAATACCCCGTGAGAAGAACAATTCACTCATCACGTCTTAAAGACGAGAACCCTATGAGAGATAGAAAACAGTGACACAGAACTTGAACTCATTAGTGTCATTTCGGTTGAACACTAGAATTGCCATGTTAATAACATTTATAGAATTTCCATGTTCAATGATGTTTGTCTTTAAATTCTCTAGAACTTCCATGTTTAGAAGTACTTCACTTTACTTTGCCATGTTTATAATTATGATGTCGTCATCTTGTGCAACAATTAATGCTTCATTATTCATTACTATTTGTACGCCTTGCCTGGGGCGTCTCACTTTTACTTGCAGACCCTTGCTGACATACATTCGTGTTTTTGGAATGTATGTCAGATTACGAGCCAGAGTACCAGGAGGACTAGTTGAGATAGCTGAACTAGTGGACCAAGAGTTGTTGAACCAGTGAACCGTCGTTGTATTCCTTACTTTTGTTGTATGGGTCATAAGACCCACTCTTCTTTTGCTTCATTGTTGTAATTCAGTTTAAGACGATTAAGATTGTAATAATATTTTACTCATCTGTGTTGTTTCTGAGTATGCATGCAAGGACCTGTAATATTTCACACAGACGCTTATTATGTTAAGTCAATGAGGAAAGAAAAGCAAAAGTACCTCCCCCTTACTTGCACATGCGGACCTGCTCGTGTCCTCGCTACCAAGCATAATGGGAAGCGGGGCATGACTACATCATTCTTCCATGTATGCTCATCCACATCATGTTATGCATGCTCCAGATGTTGCATATAACATGCATGCTCCTAAGTTTGCATACAACCCGTATATGTCCAATGCTTATCCACCTCCATCTTCTTATGCTAGAAATCATGCTCCTAGGAAGCACGCACCACATAGAACTCAATCAAATGTGCATGCAACTAGGAAAGGACACCCAAAACATACGCAATTTGTGGTCCTAAGAACACTAGCATAATTGATAGGAATGCTTATGTTGACTCCTATTTTAGTGATGTAATAAATAGTGGTAATTATTTTGGCAAGCGAAAGTCCACTTGGACTTGGCTTCCAAAGGGCTAATACCCTTGGAACCAACAAAGCTTGGGTACCATGAGCTTATGGTATATTATATAGGTACCCAAGAAAAAGAAAGAGAGCAATAAAAGTCGTATTGGCTCTAAAAACAAAGGATGTATACTCGATAGCGGTTGCTCTAAACACATGACGGGAGATCCCACATTGCTCTCCAAAGTGATTAGCATCAAGAATGGTGCAACGGTCACTTTTGGAGGTAATCAAAAGGGAACCATCATTGGAGTAGGCAAAGCCGGTAATCCTTCCAACCCACTTATTACAAATGTCTATTTAATTAGTGGTTTATGTCATAACCTTATCTCCATTAGTCAACTTTGTGACAATGGTTACAAGGTTAACTTTGGAGAGGGTATGTGTAAAATTGTAGATATTGATTCACATTCTATTTACCGGTGTTAGGCATAAAACATTTATTATTTGAGCTTGACTAAAACCATAGAGCAATTCTTAGTTGTTAATTCAAATGGACAACTATTATGGCATCGCCATTTTGGTCATGTTCATTTTAAGCACTTATATAAGTTAGCTAAGCATGATCTAGTAAATGGTTTTCCTAAAATTGTTTTTAGTAAGAAAAACTTTTGTGATTCTTGTAAAAGAGGTAAACTAAGTAAATCATCTTTCAAACTTAAAGAAGACATAACTTCTAAGAGGCCCCCAGAATTACTTCATCTAGATTTATTTGGGCCAACTAGAACTGCCTGTTTAGGTACTGCTCATTATGGATTAGTTGTCGTTGACGACTTCTCAAGATTTACTTGGGCTTCATTTTTAACGAATAAGAATGAAGCTTTTGAAGATTTTACTATATTTGCAAAGAAAAATCAAAATTTCTTAGGATCCACCATTATCACTATTCGTAGTGATCATGGAGGAGAATTTGAGAATGAATATTTCACCAAGTTTTGTGATGACAACGGGATTACTCACAATTTTTCTTTTCCTCGCGCACCACCACAAAATGGTGTTGTAGAGAGAAAGAATAGGACCCTAATAAAGTGTGCCCATACCATGCTCCATGATAGTCATCCTGGACTACAATTTTGGGCGGAGGCGGTGCCCACGACATGCTATGTGCTTAATAGGATCCTAATGAGACCACGAACGAACAAAACTTGTTTTGAGTTATTTTATGTTAAAAGGCCTCAAGTTAAATATTTTCGTGTTTTTGGTTCAAAATGTTTTATAAAGAACACTTTTGGTAACTTAGATAAATTTGAGCCAAGATCCAATGAAGGAATTTTTGTTGGATATTCCACTCGTAGCAAAGCCTATCGGATATACAACAGAACCTATTCAACGATCGAGGAATCACTACACGTATCATTTTATGAAGATTTTGATATACCTCATTTGTTGATGATAATGTAGATGTTTTATGTGATTCCATTAGTAATGTTAAAATTAATGATTCTATTGTTGAAACTAACAATACTAATGAAATTGTTGAAGATGTTTCAAGTGATGCAGGGATTCCCAAAGCTTATCCAACCATTCGTAATCACCCCCATAACCAAATTATTGGAGATATTCGTGTGGGTGTACGAACGAGGTCTAGAATTGATGAATTCTCTCACTGTGCATTTGTATCTACCATTGAGGCAAAGAACATCCAAGAAGCATGTGAAGATAGCTCTTGGATAGTTGCAATGGAAGAAGAGCTCATGCAATTTAAGAGAAATGAAGTTTGGGAGCTCGTTCCTCTTCCAAGTGGTCACCAAG
>CM061136.1:21256171-21271171 GCA_030789695.1 Scilla litardierei
ACCAATGATCAAAGTTGATAACTTTCTCGACAAACCTCGTAACACAAGCAAAACACGAAAATATATAAATGTGAAATAAAAGAAAACACGCACATAACACCATGATTTAAACCAGTTTCACCTAATCAAAAAGTCCATCCTGGGCTACACTGTTCATCCATCTGATCCGTCAAAAAGTCCTAACATGGAGTGTTTTGGGTTCCAAAAAAAAATCTTAAATATTAGATTAATCACGAGTAATTTTCTGATTTTTTTTTGTTTGTCACATTTTTCAACAAACATCAGCATACAAGGGGTTGGCATTATCTTATGATGCTCTACATCAGTTTTCTTTTGATTATAGGGACACTTCATGTGAGCTGTTGTTTGTATATGATGACTCTCTTGTTTAATCACTTTATGCGCCCCCAGCTCTTATGCAGCAGAGTCAAAAAGACAGTGCTTGTCTAGTCTCATATGGACCACTTCCACTTCACTCAGCATCCCCATACAGATATCAATCAAACATGATGCATCTTTGCCACTTCCAATTCGTATATGCTGTTCCTCACCCTCATGTTCCTCTTATACCTCTTTGCCACTTCCAATTCAGCCATTTTCTTATTTTCTTCTAACCTCAGTTTAGCCTAGAAATACATAATTCGATCCACTTGAGGGTATTTTGATCGTGGCATCAAAGCACAATCATGTCATACATTTTTGGACACAATTTAAAAAACTATATCATTAACCAACTCCTCCAAGGGAAGGTTGTATATGTAAAATGACTAAGATATGATACAATAAGGTTCTATCTAAAAATGAAGTGTCAATAGACATGTATTATCATGCACGTTTCTGAGAGAAAAGTGCGTACGGAAGAGAAAAATGGATGTAATAATATGAATTCATTCATTCCCGTATTAGTAACAAACAACAAATGGAGAAAACAAAAGAATAGAGGTGTACTTCCATCAGGCTTGTTAATAAACATCCGTGCCTTTGCAACAGCAACCTCAGCAATGTTCAGATTCTTTCCCGAATCTATATGAAGTGTTTGCCACTGATAAATAAACATGGTGACTGACGGTGCCTATCCAAAAAAATATTGCTGCTATGGTCGCTTCAGTGTTTGTGCATTTTTTTGGGTCGGGTAAATTAGGACTGCATTACTACTAATATATGTAAATTTTGTGCAAGATAACCTCAGATTTGTGCAAGATAACCTCAGATATATGTAAATTGCAACTGATGTCAATTCTCTGCCATTGGTGTGTTTTTGTAATCTTTCTTTTATTCTTGTGCAAATCTATGTTCTCAATTCATGCTTATGCATAGATAGATAAATGAGTAAATAAGATTCGGATAAAATTTTAAGCCATATATTCTCTAGTGCCTTTGCACTTGACTTGAAAAGTTCATCCAGATACATGCTAACCAGTTCTCATTCCTTAGGCCAACCCATTCATTCCTTATTCTTTTTTCCTTTTGTTTCAGGAATTGCGTATGCAAGGCGGAGAGGGTGGAGGACAGGGTGGAGATCAGCATTGACGGTGTAATTGTTTTTTTTCTTGGTGTGATGTTGAGGGGACCGTGGGGCAGTTATGTTTAGTTAGATTGAGAGTTTACTTTTTGTATTGAGAAGGCTGATGGGCCGTTGTGTTGATGACTTATATGGAAACGTTTTGTATTGAGTGGACCGAGTGGCTTTTACTTATATGTGGAAACTTTTTGTTGCTTTGTTTATTAGAATTTGTTGATGATGTCGTGTGAATTTTGATTGCACATGGATATTTCTTGTTTTCTACGAATTGTGAATTTTGACTGTACAATAATATTTAAAGATTTTCTATTTTTTAAAAAAAATTAAATAAATAAATTAGCCACGGATTGTCTGTGGCTAATACACATTAGCCACGGCAGTCAACTAGGGAAAACACCGTGGCTACCTTAATGTTGCCACGGAATTTCCGTGGCATTTAAAATTACTATGGCCACCAATTCCCGTTGCTAATGTATAGTGGCGACGGAAAATTATCCGTGGGAAAAACAATTTGGCCACTGTAATTCCGTAGCAAAAAAAATGTGTATTGCCACGGATGTCCGTGGCTAATACCTTGCATCCACGGAAACATTAGCCACGGATGTCCGTGGCTATTACCTTGCAGCCACGGAAACATTAGCCACGGATGTCCGTGGCTAATACCTTACAGCCACGGAAACATTAGCCACGGATGTCCGTGGCTATTACCTTGCAGCCACGGAAACATTAGCCACGGATGTCCGTGGCTATTACCTTGCAGCCACGGAAACATTAGCCACGGATGTCCGTGGCTAATACCTTACAGCCACGGAAACATTAGCCACAGATGTCCGTGGCTAATACATTGTAGCCACGGAAATATTAGCCACGAACGTCCGTGGTTACTGTTCCGTGGCTATTGTTTTCGCCACGGAATTTCCTCTATTGGCCACAGATTTTTTCGCATTAACAACTGCACTTTTCCTCACGGAACATTAGCGAGGGAATTTCTAAATGTCCGTGGCTAATGGCTTTTAGCCACGGATATAAGGGTATTAGCCACGGATTTGTCCGTGGCTAATGTCCAATTTTCCAGTAGTGCATGGCTATGCATGTTTCACTCGATTTGTTGGTGATACTTAGTGTGAAGCTCACTAGCCAAGTGCACTACCCTTATAGTTAGATGGTTAGTTTGCAGAGTAAGGATGTGTGTGTGTGTGTGTGTGTGTGTGTGTGTGTGTGTAGTATGTTTACAGAGTAAGAATATATTTAGGTAAGGGTAGTATGTTGTGCAAAACTTGAAGGACTTTCTCTTCTTCAAGTTTTGTGTAACATACTACACCTAGCAATGGCTACAGATGACTCCTCAGCAAGGAAACCCATATCCACCAAAGTCAACATTGTTTTGTCCTTCTTAGATAAATCATCAGCGACACTGTTATATTACTCAAGATAGTTCCATGACGCCGCTCTGTATGATGGCCAATGATGCAAGTGTTGATGTTTTGATGGGAGAGAACCTAAATCATATTACCAGATGCGAGGATGCAAGACCCGAGAATCCTCTTGTACTTCGCCGATCACCACCTCAGTGGCAGCCTCAATGAGGGATAGGTGAGTGACTGGCCTTGCCAAGTCATGATGGTGATTAGTATGGTTGAGGTGAGGTAAGAGAGTCTGAGAGTAATAGTCGTAGTAATCTGGCATGAGGGGGTTGGTCTTAGTATCAGTAGTTGTTGCCGTAGCTTTATGCTTCGTACAGCTGTCATGACCAATATCCTACCCAACAAGCACAGTTCTGATTTCTATCCCAGTGTGGTCTTTAATCAATATATCTTACTTAATGTATGTAAGGCTATCTAATTTTGATCTAGTTTTTTTGTTGTAGTCTTGATTTATTGCTTACTTTGTTGGATTAGCACTACGCTGCGTAAAACAGCAGTGCTGTGACTAAAGGATAGCCGCTCTTTGAGTATGACTTAGTTTATCTGCCTATGGATTTCGTGTATGATACCATTCTACAACTTAATTATATTCAATCTTTTGATGTGTTTGGATTAATTAAGATTAATATATATATAACATTATCTATCTTTAATCACCCCTTCCGCACCCACCCACCCACACATATATCATATATATGATACACACACACACACATACATTTTTTGGCGAGTAAAAGAAAGCCTTTATTAATATCACAAATAGTACAAAATTATAATGCCGGGTAGCAATAGGTTTTAGTAGAGAGAGGGGAGCGGACACAAGCATCGTCACCCTCAACAAAATACTAACAACTATACAACCCCACCAACTATGTACACAACAAAATGTATGATTTTAAAGCAAAATTCTTCATCTGATCATATCATACATCCATGAATCCCCAGTTGGCAAATGGGGTGGAGTCCGAGGCATCATCAAATTCCAGATGTTGCAGGGATGTTCTGACGTCCGTCGCTATTTCCTCAAATAGGTCCGTCTTCGTCTTGTGTTTTCCTTCAAAAATTTGCTTATTACGCTACTTCCATATGCGCCATACCATAGATGACAGATCCGCTTTGGTAAGAATTCCCACTAGATCTTTCTTATTATATCGGCTAAGAATAAGATCACAAACACCAGTAATAATAGATGATGGCATATTCCCTTTATACCCCATTTTCAGCATGCTCCTTGATAGAATATACCTAGAAAAGTCACACTCAAAAAGTACATGGTTAGAGTTTTCGGCCACCTGTTCACCGCACAGCACACAGAATGGGTCCGAAATAATTCCCAATCTGCACAGTGATTCTTTCATAGGGAGCTTTCCCCTAACAGCTCGCAATAATGTGATTGCCATTTTTGGCACACATTTATTATACCAGACAATTTCAAAAAAGGGGAATGAAGGACCTGCCAAACGTGCGCCATCCCAGGCCTCTCTCAGGCTGAAATTCGAGCTTGGGGACCATTGCCATTCATCGTTTCCTTCACATAGTTTGATTGGCAGGAGCTCATGCCGAAATTTTTGGATTCCAGCAGCATTTTTTCAACCAAGTTCGGTCCAGTAATCACCCACTTTGAAATTTTCAGAGCCCGATGGAGGATCCTGGATCAGATGAAGAGGTCCCAATGGGTGCCAGTTATCATACCAGAAGGAAGTTGACATACCGTCTTTAAATGTGCGTTTGATGAGCTTTTGAGAGATTCTTTGGCATTTTAGTATGAACTTCCATGATCCAGACTTGGTTGGGGTTGCTTTGGCCGTATAGAAACCTCTATCAATGGCACTTTAACGCTTCTTCATATATTGTGCCCAGATTCCCTTGGTAGAAAGCACTCTCCAAGTCAGTCGGATTCCCGAAGCAACATTTAAATCTTCAAGACGTCTGAGACCCACTCCGCCCTCTTTCTTAGGGGTACAAACATCATGCCATGCCCAATTATTAAAATTTCCCCAAATGAACTTCCTGCAGGCAGAGTTGATAGAGCGGATAACTGAAGGGGGGAAACAATACGCTTGCATCCAGAAAGCGACCATACCGTATATAACTGAGCGTACCAATTCAATTTTGCCAGAGATGGATATAAGTGCAGAAGACCAACCCATAAGCCTTTTCTTGCATTTGTCTACTAGCCTCCTGAACAATGAGGCCCTTGGGTAGTTTGAAGATAGCGGTAGACCCAAATATGTAGTGAAAGAAGATACCATTTTAATGCCAAGCATCTCACATAGACTTCCAGGATTATGAACCCCCTTACTGAAAATTACCGAATTCTTCTCCCAATTAATCTGCAGCCCAGATAAGAGTTTAAATTTTCTCAATAATTCCTTGATTACATTAAAAGAATGTGTGTTTGCCCGACAGAAAATTAAAAGATCATCAGCAAATAGCAAATGCGAAATGGATCCATTCCTTCTCATAGATTGGCTGGTTCCTGAAGATTCAGCTCTAGCAATGAGAAGGGAGAACGCTTCCATAACTAGAACAAATAAGTACGGTGATAAGGGGTCTCCTTGCCGCAATCCTCTAGAAGACTTAAAATAACCTTCAGGGGAACCATCAACCAAAACTGAGAACATAGATGTAGAAATACATTCAGAAATGTAATTAACAAATTTGTGATTGAACCCCATTTGATGAAGAAGGAAAAAAAATTAATTCCTTATTCACACTATCAGAAGCCTTGCGGAGATCAAGTTTCAAACAAGCTCTGGCCCCCATTGGATTGCTAAAATCTCTGATCTGCTCATGGACAATGAGAGTGCAATCTGCAAGCAATCTATCCTTCAAAAAAAGCTGCTTGATTAGGAGAAATTAAATCCGATATAAGAGGCTTCAGTCTGTTACATAAGACTTTGCTGATAATTTTGTATAAAACATTGCAACAAGCAATCGGCCTGTAATCACCTAGACCTAAAGCATTTGCATTTTTAGGGCTGAGAGTAAGGAATGCATGATTGACATTTGGAAGCATTTTGCCAGATTCGAAGAATGAAGAGACTCCTGAAATAACATCATTTCCAATCACATCCCAGTTATTTTGAAAAAAGAAAGCATTGAACCCATCAGGTCCTGGGGCTGTCTTTTCCAATCTGAAAAGCAGCATTCTTAATTTCAATAGGAATGACATGCCTATCCAACCAAGCAATAGTCTCCATAGTAATTTTACGCTTGGGTATGAGATTGGGAAAACATTCCAGTAATCATCTTGGTGGTATAATTTTTGGTAGAAAAGAGAAGCTTCCTTACGAAGAACCTCAGGGCTAGAGTTCCTTTTGCCATCAGAGTTTATTAGGTGGCTAAGGCTGTTATGACAAATCCTTGCCTTCATGGCTGTGTAAAAAAATTTCGAATTCCTATCCCCCAAAGTTAGCCAATTTTGACGGCTTTTTTTGCCTCAAATCCTCTTCCTCGATGTCTAAAGCTTTACGAAGATTATTAGCCGCCTCGTTTTCCTTATGCTGGAGAATATGGTCAACACATAGCTTCATATGAGATTGAATTGACTCCAAATCACTACGACAACGACTAATATCCAACCTCTTTCTATGATTAGCTGACCAAGATTTCAACAAATGCTTCATAGCCTTAAGTTTGGCTACCAATTGATGCATATTAATATGAACAGAATGGCCACCCCAATAATTCCGCACAAGATCTTTGTAACCAGGATTAGATACCCAAGAATTATAGAATTTAAATGGTTTGGGGAATGATTTTACCTGAGGAAGAAGATAGGCAAGCAAAGGGGCATGATCGCTAGTTCCAGCTGGAAGACATATATGTATACATATATGTATACATAGATACATACATACATATACATACATATATATATGTATGTATATGTATGTATGTGTATGTATGTATGTATGTGTATACATACATATACATACATACATATACATACATACATATATATATACATGTGTATACATCTATTATATAAAAGAGGTATGTTATCAAGAGAAATTTGATAAGAGAATTCGGACATGAGAAATTGGATAAGAGAATTTGAATATCTATTATATAAAAAAGGGATGTTATCAAGAGAAATTGGATAAGAGAATTCGGACATGAAAAATTGGATTAAGAGACTTTGGATATCCATTATATAAAAGCGGGATGTTATCAAGAGAAATTGGATATCTATTATATAAAAGAGGGATGTTATCAAGAGAAATTAGATAAGAGAATTTGGACATGGAAAATTGGATAAGAGAATTTGGATATCTATTATATAAAAGTGGATGTTATCAAGAGAAATCTGATAAAAGAATTTTGGTATCTATTATATTAAAGAGGAATGTTATTAAGAGAAATTGGATAAAAGAATTTGGATATGAGAAATTGGATAAGAGAATTTCTATTATATAAAAGAGGGATGTTATCAAGAGAAATTGGATAAGCAAATTTGGACATGAGAAATTGGATAAGAGAATTTGGATATCTATTTTATAAAAGAGGGATGTTATCAAGAGAAATTGGATTAGAGAATTTGGTCATGAGAAATTGGATAAGATAATTTGGATATCTATTATATAAAAGAGGGATGTTATCAAGAGAAATTGGATAATAGAATTTGGACATGAGAAATTGGATAAAAGAATTTCTATTATATTAAAGAGGGTAGTTATTAAGAGAAATTGGATAAGCGAATTTGGACATGAGAAATGGGATAAAAAATTTGGATATTTATTATATAAAAGAGGGATGTTATCAAGAGAAATTGTATAAGAGAATTTGGACATGAGAAATTGGATAAATGAATTTTGACATGAGAAATTGGATAAGAGAATTTGGATATCTATTATATAAAAGAGGGATGTTACAAGAGAAATTGGATAAGAGAATTTGGATATGAGGAACACTACTACAAAAGGGACCTTTAACAGCGCTTAAATACGGTCTTTAATAGCGCTTCTTTGCGCTGTCTATGTCGTCGCTGCTAAAGGGGGCTGGTTTTAATAGCGCTTTACAAGCACTATTAAAGGTCCCCTTTAACAGCGCTTGTTAGTACAAGCGCTGTTAAAGGGGGGCCTTTAACAGCGCTTTTTAGTACAAGCGCTGCTAAAGGCCCCTATTTAGCAGCGCTTGTTAGTACAAGCGCTGTTAAAGGCCCCCATTTAACTGTTAAAGGGGGCCTTTAACAGCACTTCTTTAGTACAAGCGCTGCTAAAGGCCCCCTTTAACAACGCTTGTTATTACAAGCGCTGTTAAAGGTGGGCCTTTAACAGCGCTTGTTTGACCTTTAACAGCGTTTGTTATTACAAGCGCTGTTAAAGGCCCCCCTTTAACAGCGCTTGTTATTACAAGCGCTGTTAAAGGTGGCCTTTCACAGCGCTTGTACTAAACAAGCGCTGTTAAAGGGTCCAATAGACAGCGCTTCGTTAGTACAAGCGCTGTCTATGGTGGACCTTTAACAACGCTTGTACTAAAAAAACGATGTCTATTGTGGACCTTTAACAGCGATTGTTTCAATTCATTTTATTATTTCTCCCTACGTTTTATATTTAAATAAATCCATGTAATGTTCAAAATGCTTCAATAAACCATCAATAACATTAAATTACTAGAAACAATCATTGCAAGAAACAATCAAATTAAATTGCTTTTAATATTCAACAATCAAGCACCAAATCAAAAAACTATTCTTATCGCGAAGAAAAATCTCGAGAAGCCAGGTATATATCATGGTATCCCGATACAAATAAAATTAAAGCACAAAGATTAATTAAGCATATCACTCTATTCCAAACTTTCTCCACTCATACTATCACCCTTCTTCTTCTTGATCTTCCGCCTGGGAGAGAACACAGTAGTGGTATCGAGCCAGCTCCGTCAGCAGCCACCCTTTCGGATCAGATCTCAGTATCCCGTTCAATGGCTCTGAACTGGCCAGTCTTGTAGCTAGCAAAATTCCTACAGTAGTTATTATGATATTGGGAAGGCCTCTTGTCCTTGAGCCGGAGTTGATGGAAAAAACAGAAGCTGTGGTTGCCGCTTGGTTACCAGGTAGCGAAGATCCATACAGAGGATTGCCTTTCTTCAAGCAAGCAACTGAAGATAAGAAATAATTTTAGCATCGAATCAAAATTTTACGAAAACAAATGGAAATATGATAAGATAGTGCCGTAGCGTGCTATTGCATTGCTTTCAAAAATTGGACCATCAGGTGTCTCTAGTACTGGTACCTGGATGCACAAGAGTACTGGATTAATAGAAGATAGAAGCAATAGAAAATTGTTATGGTATTAATTGAAATTTAGATTGTACCTTCCCTAAAGGATTCATCTTAAGGAATTCAGGAGTCTTATTTGAAACCCCATCTGAAATTTTTTCACGAGTTCAACCTGTATCCACCTGCAACAAGGCAAACACCCACTGTCAGCTTAAAGCTAAGGCCAACGATGCTTAATTTGGCTCAAAAGAAAGAAAGCTGTGGCATCGCATATTCTGTGTGCATACCACAATTGGGGCATCAAATATAGACATCGCCTTTGAGTAGTCAACCTGATCCTCCACAAATTTCGCAATTTCTCTGTGCAATCTGAAACATGCTTCGGGCATACATTAATGGGTTCCGGTAGCGAAGTGCATGCAAGCGGAAAAGAGAATGAACCTACTGTCTTAATTAATTGACTAGGATTGTTATGCTTTCTCTCAAGTTGCACAGGATGCAGCTATTGTAATGATATGGAATATTTAGCTATCTTTGCATTAATAATAATCATCTGCCAGCCTATCATCTACTTTTCTTACCTTGTGTGCAATTCAGTCATCTTATGAAGACTTGGAAATTAGCATCCATTACACATAAAGGAATTAACGAATTACTTTGGTTGATCTACCCAATTAATTGGGTATGCCATCACGAACGATATGTGAATAAGATATATATGTGAATAAGATATATATGTCGTCTGCCTCATGAACTGAAAATGTTGCGATGTGAGGACATGGAAAACCAATAAATAAAGGCTTACGATTCGTTTGCTGAATTCGATGCCTGCGACGACGAAGGGGATGATTCCAGCTGAAAGCAGTTGATAAACAAACATGGTCAATATTCAACCATTCGATGATGAAGCAAGAGCTAATTTTAAGCTATCAAACTACCTGCATGCATGGTTAATTCTGCTTGTAGAAGAGCATGGGCGGGCTCGAGCGTGTGAAATAAAAGCAGTGTGCATGTATGTACGCATGGTGAGGAGTGTACCCAATGAGCCCACGAAGATTTGCCAGGAAATGTCTACGGCGGCGGCGGGTGTACTGGGGTTGGCGGTAGCGGCCAGGTCGACGGAAGCAGCAGTTGATTCAAGAATGGCATTATGCCGATGGATCAATCTCCTTCTGTTGTTAATCCTCATTATCCCGACGCTATTACTGCTGCTTGATCTTGATCTTGATACTGATCTGCTGCCCATGTAGTTTTCCAGACAGGGAGCAGAAGACGTAAGCTGAAGGCAGGAGAAACAGTGAGCTCCTCCTCCCGCTACCCCTGACGATGGCATCATCATAAAAGAAATTCTGTCAGAAGAAGAAGAAGAAGAAGAAGAAGAAGAAGAAGAAGAAGAAAATGATCAAGAAAGGGAGAGGAGGAGGAGAACAATGGGATTGATGAGATGAGAGGCTACGATCATCCAAGCAAGCAAAGGGATTGGATTGGATTGGATTGAGAGGAGGAGGAGAGCCGAGGCAACATAGCAAACTGATTGAATATTTGTTGTCCCTCTACAGTCCACAAATATATGCAACATTAGCAAAAAAAATGAAAAGGCATCCATACAGCTAATATATCAAAAAAAAGTCACAACCAATTATCAAGTGAAACTAGAAGAAAATATCTGCAGCATTAGCAGTTAGTCTGTATTACATCCACAGAAAGGTAATGCCACAAGATTTATGTTCCAATTACATAAGACTCCGAGACAAATTCACATATGTTATAATGTGCCAAGAATTGGCATACAAGCACAAAGTAATGGTTTTCCTGTTGCAAACAATAATAAGAAGATAAGTAACATGTTGCACTCTGCTATCTTTTAGCATCTTTCTCCTTGTAAAATTCATGTCCTTGCAAACAATTGATTCGTAGTTCGCTTAAGATTATCTCTATTGGGACTAACGTCAAATTCCTACTATGCATCTCATATAATTTTCAGGATGATTAACACTGTAGTCCCCTTACTACCCTATTGCAAACAATACTTCTGCCCTCCCAAAAAATCAAGGAGATCACGTAAACAGATTACAAAACAGTGACATAAGTAAATTTAGACGAGCACTGCACTTTTAAAACATTTGATCATCAATTAAGCAATTCCGAATATTGTAGAATGTTGAGGAGAATACTAAATTAAAATACACTGATATTCAAATATACAACCAAAGGACAGTAAAACCCCCACACAAAAGAGTCAACAATTATTTTCTATAATAAAAAGTATGAGGGGATGTATTTATAAGTAGTTAAGCTTTGTCCATCAAAATGAATAAGAAATTCTTCTTGTTTAACACTTCTTCTTCAACAATCTCATCATACATCAAAAGAAATTTCTTAAAAGGGAATGTATTTAAAAGCATTGTACCCATTATTGGTTCTTATTACGGCCCATAAAATAGCTTTCCTTTGCATATATGCACGCATACAGTAGCATAACATACATATAAATTCATTAACATGTCGTATACTGAATTTTTAGAACATACCAGCTTAACGTGCTTAACTCTTGTCACACGTGTATTCATGCAGGGTGTTCCTTGCAAATCTGTCCTCTTCTAGCGATTTTGAAAGATAATATCCTGGATAAATAACAAAATACAAGATCAGTAATTTAACGGTGGAGATTGCTTATGCTTTAATGAATAATAAAACATTCAAAGACTTTGGCTTTGTAGGTGAGTCCTAGTTGTACCGCGTGGTTTTATCATGGATGATAAGTTAAAGCATGTCCACTCATCTTTTACCACTACAAAGTGAATATTGTTTTGATAAGTCAAAATGTATAATAACTGTGGAATTAGATGTGTTCATACAAAGCATCATGTAGTAGATACAAGGTGAGGTACAAGAAGCCACTGAAGGCTATTAAGTATCGACACTTCAAATTGGATGATGTATCAGTGTCGTATACATGTCGGACACCGACACTTGTCCGACACTTATCAGATACTCCGAAAGCCACTTTCAATTTTAAAACCACGAAGAGTTATATGTCTAAGTGGTATTAACTTTTAATTTAAACTAAAAATCATGTGTCGGACACTTTAACCAGTATATCTTATAAGAAAATATAAAACAATTTTCTTTTAATTAAAGAAGTATTATGTCAACAAAGCTTAAACATCACTTGAACTAGATTAGCTGTCAATTTGGTTTTTAATATCTTTTTAATTGACTTTGTTAACTAGGTTAGAAGATACGAATTTTTGTCACTGAAATTTCATAATATTTTGTTTTTATTTTTAATTGAACACATCCAAATCACAATAGGTTTTGATACATATTAATATAGATGCCTATGCATGCACATACATGATTATTTACCATGTCTGCATGTTTTCTAAAAAATTTGTCCTTCCCGCTTGTCCGTGCCATGTCTTATCCATGTTCCATGTCCATATATAGATTGCAGGAATTAAATGATTTCTTAACCTGCTCAATATAAAAAGCATAAAGAAGTCATCTGAACCTGATCAACATACTTAATGTATCATTTCGATATAATGAACTGTGCATTGCAATGTACTACTTCGCAAACAAACGAGATAGGAGCTATTTCACAGAAGCTAAGATGCCATTTAGTCATCTTCTTATTATGAACAAATAATCATCAGATAAATCATTGAGAAAATAACAGAAGGCACTGAAAGGAGATCGTACATGATGGCCTCATTTGGATGTCCACATATTGAAGTCAGGCGATGTTCTACAGACACACACGTGCACGCCGTGTCAGACATATGTTTGTATTCACATGCCCAAGATATTTTGGTGGATACATCTTCAACATTTCCAGCAAATATCCATCCTGAAACCAGCTAGGAAAGGGTTGGATCTATGACAGAACATTTCGTTTTCATGGTTATATCATCATCACCATCTTCACTTTCATCCTCGTATTAGCCTTCACTCCAAAACAAATTGGGGTCGGCTTCATGGACTAAGAGTGTGACAAAGTAATGTGTTGGCAGTCACATGCCTACCATACAACCCTCCTCATTTATTCGGGTTTTGGACCGCAATGAAAGTGCAGGTGGAATTAAAATTTAATATGTAACTAACTTGTGATCATTCACAAATGATGAATCTCATACTTTGCTGATCCTTTTACATATGTAACTAACTTGTGATAGGTTACAAATAAGGTGAAAAATTCAATTTCAACAAATTAGTGTATCAAGCAAAATACCAGTTCAACGTCTTTAATTGATGGCACAATTTTTTTGATTGACATCGTAGCTCTTCATCTAACATGTAAATGATACAAGTTGCTGGCAATCTATGAAGTTATTAGCAAGATTTCTTGATTTTAAAAAGGGTAATATTTACTTCTTAGCATTTGTATGATTCTGAATTTCACAATGGAACTAGGCTATCAGTTCTTCCCAATAGAAAATTGCCGGCAAATACCCTAAGAGCTCTACTTGGTGATAGACAAGCTGTCTATCTATTTAGATAAAGAGACCCAGCAAGGCCAAATCATCAAACTTTTTTAAGAAATGGACAGAGACAATATAAATTGAGAAGCAACTCAAATAGGAACTGTCCTAAGTTTGGTAAAGTACGCGTTTATTGTGCCAACATAAATTATAATACTCAGCCCCCCCAAGAGCCAGCTGACTTCTATTCAGACAATTTAAAAAAATTTAGAAAGATCAACATAAAAATTAGCTATAGAATCATTATTGTTTCAAAAAATGGAATTAATAAAAAAGAGGGATATATTTGAGGAGAATTGATACAAAGAGACGGCTCATTATCGTTCCGCTTTAAAGATCCCAAAAAAACTAATTATTTCCTTCTGTAAAGAGTATGTTGGATTGTAAATGTGTTATTGAATTTCTTGCCACCGCATCAAAATTCAGTTGCAAGGAATTCAAAATAGTATAGGAACAAACCAGATTCAAATCCCAGTAGATGCATAAAAAGCAGATTTAAAAAACATAAGACTGTCAAAAAATCCTGTTGTCAGCTCACAAAAAAGCGATCAAATGTTAAACATGAACATGATCAGGACTAAACATGAACATGATCATTGACATGTCAGAATGAATCACCATGAAAATAAAATTTACAGGTATTCAACTTGAACGTGGCTTTTTAATCAATTACCATGAAATTTTTAAAGAGGGAGAAGAAATCTATCGATATAACTGAAAGAACTTAAGTGCATTGTCCAAAGATTAGCGCTTGCATTATAGTGATTTCATATTTACATGTTGTTTTACATGAATAATGATCTTGTGTTTTTAGAATTGTCTGACACGGCAGACACGTGTGTTGTGTCCCAAAGTGTCGGAAATGCCCAATTTAGAAATTAATAATGTAACACTATTAGAATAAATATGGGATTCATGAACCTTTGTGCAGACTTTTGTTTTTTCTCAAAGGGAGTAGTTACAAGCACTTTGAAATTATAGCAAGGATGCTAATTATTTATTATTATCTTGTGGTGGACAAATAGAATGAGGGTTGACTTCATTAACATCAACAAATGAGGAAGAATTACTTTTAAAAAATAACTTTAAAATTTTAATCAGCCCCATTAATGCCACTAGAACGTTAACCACACCGCTTTCTAGAATTCTCAATTTTCAATAATGCTACCACTTGTCCATTATAAATCATTTAATAAATTTGCCATTAGCTGTTTGAGAGTCAAACAAACTAACAAGTCTCAAAAGTTGCATAAAAGAAGGCTAACACTAGTTGTAGTGTTAGTGTTTGAGACCAACTGGGCTAGCTTTCGGTTTTATAACACAATGGATGATAAGCAAGCGAGA
>CM061136.1:21976817-22009930 GCA_030789695.1 Scilla litardierei
CTGAGTTATCCTGATCTTTAGATGACCCGATGACTAGAACCCCTGACTTCAAGCGTCCCTCTGATCATTACCCTTTTGTGTTATCGACCGTAATGTTCCATCATAGCTCTTCCCGATTCGTATCCTACTCATATTCTTCAAGCGATCATTTTCCTGTTTCCCGATTCATGTGATCGTTTCCTGACGATCATCGTAGATCCTTCGAATCTTCTCTTTGCCAATTTTGCATCCTCTAAAAGTATTTTCGAAATTCCTTATTCAGTTTCTTCGCTCAGCTTAATTTCTTTGAAAACCCCTATACTATATATTTAAAATTTCTTGTTTTCGGTTGAATTAAAATTCTTTTATTGACTTTGAAACCTTCTTGGTCGTAAATCCTTAAGTTACTATCTAGTACTCGCTTTCGAATCATTATTTTTCGTATTTCGGTTTTAAAACTTGTTACCATTTTGAAAATTAAATATTATTCTTTTATAAAAACTACCAAAATTTCTAACCACTTACGCACATACTTTTAGAATATTTTCTGAACCAAAGAGAATTTTGAATTTCTTCTCGTATATGTATAAACCGCTCCATGTTCATCGTGCTCATACTTCAAGAATCTTTGTTTAAACTTATTTTCATTTGCAAAACAATCGCTACCTCATCCTACTTTTATTTCTTCATCTAACTCTTTTCCAAATCATAATAATTTTACTAATCTACTCACTTTTCCCTATATATTTTATGAGTATAAAATTATATGATATCATATTTTACACGTAATTCTCCTTTCATCTATCTAATTATTTTGAGAAATATTTTTGTCCCACCCAACCAACTATCCCATTATCCCGCCTTATTTGAACTCGTTCCTTCCGATACATTTCGTTACACTCCTGGCTTCTGTTTTTCCTTAGGTTGTGTAGACATTAGTTCTTGTAGTTGTCCATGTTATCTCCAGTATAGGAGTAGGCCCTTGTTAGGTGATGTTGTCGTGATGCATGAGGATAGGTAGGGCATGTAAACCTGTATGAGTGAGTCATCTTTAGGATCCTGATAATCGCCTTTTGTGTCCTGAATGTGTACTCAGTGTTAACCATGATATGATTGAAGTTGTCTGAATGACGGTATTCATACGTATATGAATACGGTCATAGCAGGCAATTTCCTTAGACATAGTTTTTCGCGATTATAGAATAGTTTATCTTTGACTGCATGTGATTATATCAAAACTTTGTTTTCTTTTAAACCAAATCTTTAAAGTTTTTGAAATTAGCTCACAAGATCACACATCACTTATCATTCCTTGTCCATTGCCACAACTCTACACGTTTTTTCAAATGTTTTAAAATGTGTCACTGGCCTTAAGTTTCCCTTTTCTCTTCTCTTCTTTCTCCCTTAGAAATTTTGTGTTTATGGTTGTTATTGGGACTAGCTGTTATCGCTATAGGATTTTGTTTGCGGGTAGGCTCAGAGTGAGATGAGTTTTTTTATAGAAATGATTAATTGATTTTTTTTTGAAACACAAGGATATTATATTAAAAAAAGAAAAAGAAAAACATTCATTGGATGAAAAGAATGGGCCGTCCAACACTTATTTATAAAACCGAAGTGTGGCGGACTCAATGAGAAATTCTGGTCAGATGAAATTATATGCGAGGAGATGATAACTTATCAGACTTGAGGCTTAGACGGGTGGTAGATAGGAGTAACTGCGGAGTATAGTATGAGTTAGGATGATCATGAGAATGAGTAGAACATTGTAAGCATCAAGACTTGGTGGTCGAGTTGACGTGAGAAGGCTTCGAGAATGATACGACATGTTGAGATGAATGAGATGTTATGAAGATGGATTTTAGTATTATTAGGAGGTTAGATGTTAAGAGTAAGGATAGATGTAGTTTCTGGTTCATTGATTTTGGGGAATAGAATTATGATTTAAGGTGACGGATGATATATTGGGGACATGATGATTGTTAAATTGTGGACGGTAATATGGGTGTATAGTCAGATGCTAGGGCGTGATTCTAGTTGTAGCATTATCCAGTGAAGAGACGCGTTGTGATGGATTATTGAGGAACGTCATTTGAAGATATAGGATTAGCGATCTCTATGTGTAGATATGAGAGTTGCGGGTATAAGATTAGATAGATAATAATATTATTAGTATAAGTGATTCCGAGGACGGAATCATTTCTAATGTGGGTAGAATGTAACGGTCACTTTCCAACCGTACGTATTTTTAGCGAGTAGCTGCGTTTTGTGAGCGTTTCGTGTTTTGATTTTTATTACCATTGTTCGTAGTTCAGACGTGCGACCGAACCCCGTATTCTCGATCCTCTCGGAGGCGCGATCATCCCAGTATTTTCCTTTTTATTTTTGGATGTCTGTAGACCTATTCAACATATCACACTTTTATTATTAAAAACTTTATTTATTTAAATTAATTTGAATTCGTTGTTTCTGTGCATTTTTTTTCCTTTCAACAAACTTAAGATATCCTAAAACCCCCCCATTAGCTCAGGATGCTTTAGCAGGAGTTATATATATATATATATATATATATATATATATATATATATATATATATATATATATATATATATATAGGTTGACTAGGATCCATTCGGATGGATCAAACATGCGGATCCATCCAAGTGGAATTTAAAGCTAGACAATGTAAATAGAAAATCCGACCGTTGGATGTCATCTAACATGTCTAAACTAGCCCTAAACAAAATTTCAACTAATTTGGACATGTTTTGCCCATGAATCAAGTGGTTGCAAAATTAGCCGATTTTATAACTATTCAAAAACATCGATTTTGCAACCACTTGATGCATGGGCAAAACATGTCCAAATTAGTTGAAATTTTGTTTGGGGCTAGTTTAGACATGTTAGATGACATCCAACGGTTGGATTTTCTATTTACATTGTCTAGCTTTAAATTCTACTTGGATGGATCCGCATGTTTGATCCATCCGAATGGATCCTAGTCAACCTCTATATATATATATATATATATATATATATATATATATATATATATATATAAACTAAAGTTTTTACATAACAATAAAATAAAATAAAAACAAATCAAAGCAAATGTTAACAAGGTCAACATTTGATTTTTAAAATACCAACTGAACACGTGAGTTCCTTGGCTTTTCAATGGGTGGAGATTTTTTTACTGTTGAGCATATCCCACCAACTTGCAACCGTACCCCACAAATCTCTCTACACTCATACACGTTTTCCCTATCTCTCCTTTCTTTCCCTATATAATTATACTAAGGCTATACCTAGGTTTAACGTGCTCTCAGCCGCCAACGTGTTACCCAGCTCGAAATATTTCTTTCTCCTTCTACTCTCTCTCTCTCTCTCTCTCTCTCTCTCTCTCTCTCTCTCTCTCTCTCTCTCTCTCTCTCTCTCTCTCTCTCTCTCTCTCTCTCCCTGTAACCCGACGGAACGACCCTCCATCTCTCGCGCGACGCCTCCGGACACCGCCTTCTCCCCACAGCCGCCGCCAACGACCGGATCTCCGATCTCCCGCCTGCAGAACCCCCGTTCACCTTCTCGTCGCAGACCGCCGGTGAAGCCTCCTCGACGCCGCACGAGCCCACTGTGACCGCCGACAGCCTCGGGTTTGCCCTCTCTCCGGTGACCAGAGCCCACTTCCGAGCCTCCCTCCGTCGGACCTCTGAGAACCCTCCGCCTCAACTCCGTTCGGAACCACTCGCCGCCGACTCAGGCGCACTCCGACCACCGGACCAAGCCTCGTCGATCCTCTCTCTCTCTCTCTCTGGCGCTGCACCCCTCAGCCCACCTGCTGCAGCCCCATTCGAAGCCACCGCCCATCGCCCGACTAATCCCCGACCACCTCCCTAGGCCAACGCCAAATACCACGCCCTCGACCGCCCACAAAACCTCCAGTCGAACACCCCGAGTCCCTCCTCACCTCCGAGCAGAACCGCCCCACCGACCTACGACCCCGCTGCTCGACCACTGCCGTCGATGTAACGACTGGTTTTCGTGTAATTGGATTATCTATATTAAAATATATGCTTGGTGGATTTTCTCCTTGGATGTGTGGTTTCGTCGCCAGAGCTTTCACTTTTGATCGTTTCGTCGTGATTTTCTAGCTTCTTCCTTCGATCGTCGATTTCGGAGTAAGTCATTCGTGACGAGCTTCAAATCGCTCATATCTTAGAGTTAGAGTGATCTTAGAAGCCATAGGAATCTTCCCGAAACTCTGCGATTCGAATCGGCACTTTTAGTGCATCTTAGTTGGTTCGAGAAGGGGAACCAATCGACTAGATTGAGATCTAGTCGGTCGGCAACTCTACTCAAACCGACTAGTTCCTTGGATTAATTTTACCTAAGTTACTGTATCTGTTTAGTCGGTCTAAGTTCATCTTTCGACCGACTAGTTGTCAAACTAGTCGGTTAAGTTTTGTACTCAGACCGACTAATTCCTAGTTCTTCTGTACAGCCGAGTTACTGTTCATTCTTAGTCGGTCTAAGAACGTTCATCGACCGACTAGATGTTAACTAGTCGGTCAGTATTTGTTCATCGACCGACTAAATCTAAATCCTATTTTCGTTCAGAAGTTACTGTTTACACTTAGTCGGTCTGCGTTGGTCAACCGACCGACTAGTTCCCAAACTAGTCGGTCAGTGGTTGCTCTTTGACCGACTAATCTGTGTTAAAACCCTAATTTCTGGGCAGCCGCCAGCCCATCCTATTTATACCTCTCCCAAACGTTTTCTTCTTCCTCCACTCGACCCAAAACCCTAGTTTCTCCCCCATTGAGCCCACATCTTCCTCCAACCCTTATTCCTTCATCCCAAGCTCATCCCCATCATCTAAACCCTCCATCAACTCATTCCACCTCTCATCTTCCCCAAAATCTCATCAAATCCCCAAAATCCCCCAAAACCCTAGTTCTCCAAACTTCTCCATTCATTTCCAGATCTGATCCATAGGTTCTCCGGAGTGTTTCTTCCGCCTCCTCACGCGATTTCCCCGTAGATTAGCATCCGCGAGACGAACCTTCGTGATCGTTATCCCCGGTGCTAGGCAAGTGAAACTTGCATCTCTTGATTTGGGCCATGTCTTAGGCCATTTACCTTGCTTTAGCGTAAAAGAGACTAGACGGTGAAAGGATAGTCGTCTAGACGCCATTGACCTAGCTTGACAACGAAGCTTGGTCCGTCACCTTCATCATGCTTGTATGTCACGTTTACTTTCCCTTAACGGTACGCGTATTAACTATTCATGTCATCCATGCATCCTTAACTGCCATTGCATTTTGCCTGTCATGTCTAATTTCAATAAACGGTACGTGAATATCTGTTCATGTCATTGCATTTTGCCTGTCACGTTTAATTTCTATTAACGGTACGCGAATATCTGCTCATGTCATTGCATACTTGAATACTCATCGTGATTGCGTAGCATCGCTACATACTAGTGCTACTTGTTTCGGCTAGGTGCACCCCTATGCCATACTTGTTAAATACACTTTCTGGCTCGTGTTCCAGAAGACGAGCTCAACACAGCCTGCGGGCAATAGGGCACTCGTTGAGTGATCCCTTGTACTTGATACTTGAATACGGCCTGCGGGCAATAGGGCATCCATGTGTGGGTGATCCCTTGTACTTGTTACTTGACAATACTTGTCACACTTGCCACTTGTACTTGTCCGTGTTTTACTTGTAAAACTTGTTATCCATGACATACTTGTTACTTGCTACTTGTACTTTACTTGTCACTTCCATACTATACTTGCCCTGCCATGCATCATACTATAACTGCTAGGTTGTTAGTTTACCTTTCTTTCAGTTTCCTTACGCAAGTCTTTCCAGACTTGCTGACATGTGCCCCTCTCTCTTTTGGGTGTCACATGTTAGACCCAGAGCCAGAGCTTTGTTGCAGGGGATATGGTGTTGCTGATGCTGATGTTTGCTGTGGTGGTGAGTGGACACCAGGGGCCTGTCTTGAAGACCGCTCGTGTTCACTTCTTTGTTTAGGTTTGCTGTTAGTTGTTGGTGTGTGGCACCTTTGTATGTATGTTATACCTTGTTGGCCATGTTGGGCCTTAGCTTTTCCCTTTTGAGCCTGGTGGCTTTTCTGTGATATTGTAATTTAATTAATGGATAATCTGAGATTGAACATTTTATCTGTCTCTCCTTCTTGTTATTATTGTTGTTCCGTATTGCATTGCAAGGACCTGCCATTTGTAGTTCTATTTGACGCTTATCGGACTTGCGGCTTTTCAGCTTCAAGTCTGAGCGGACCTTCTCACGTCTCGCCTCCACATTTTTGGGAAGCGGGGCGTGACAGGTTTTATTGGTGGCCCATGCAGGTCCATTTGCAAATGTGAACTATCGGAACAATGATAATAATTATGGAATGTCCATTAAATAAATTAGAACATCCAATTTATAAGCCCGGAGTCTAGGCTTTTTGGCGTTCCTATGCCTTAGGTAGCTGGTAGACGTGTTAGAGCATCTGTCTCAGCTTAGTAGGAACCCATTAGATCAGGACCCTAGCTAGACTTAAATAGACGTCTGTGCTTGCTAGTTAGGAATCCTTGATTGTTAGTGTCATGACCCGCTTCCCTAAAATGGAGGCGAGACGTGAAAAGGTCCGCACGGGAGTGGAGCTGTGAAGCCCCCAAACCCGAATAAGCGTCCACAAATACATAAACAGGTCCCTGTAACCACAACAGAATAACAATAATAACACAAGGAGAGACTGAAATAAAATTCCACATCTCACAAAATGTCCAACATCCAGAAAAGCCACCAGGCTAAAAGAAAAGAGTCCAAGGCCCGGAACAAGGCCAACAAAAGAATACGACATAACAAAGTATAGGTGCTACGCACCGATAACAAACAACTGTTTAACAAGAGTAAAACACAACGAAGACACTAGGACTGGTCCCCAGTGTCCACGTACTCCCCGTCAAACACAAGCTCGGGCTCGGCGTCAGCAAACACCTCGTCCTCAACGAGGTACTCGGGCTCAGGATCTAACATGTGTCACCCAAAAGAGTAAAGGGGGCACATGTCAGCAAGTCTAAAAAGACTTGGGTAAGGAAACTGAAAGTGAGGCATCTAGCAACCTAGCAGTTTAGTATGCATGACATGGCAGTTATAACATGAGTGCACAATTAAAACATGGCAAGACAGTTTGTACAAGAGAACAATCATCGGGACAAGACAAGAGTAGCCACGCTACTATCAATCTCAATCAATTCAATATTCACGTTGTTTTGTAGATTGTTTACGCCTTACAGCTGAATGGTTCCACATTCGCTGATTGGCCGCTTAACAACTACCCCACCCCAAAGAGTTTACGCCTTACAACTACAGTTGTTGATCAAACAGACTCCCAGTTGAATGGCCGCTTAACCCTCACCCCTTATACCCACACGTAATGGAGCCTAGGGTCCCCGCACAATGAACTCAGCTAGTGAGCCTGGGGTTGCCCCGCACATTGAGCTCGCATTCTTAAACATTTGGCGTAGGGGTGCACCTAGCCGGAAACACGCAATTCGGGCATTGGCTATCAACCAACACATGGCCCGCTTCTGGAACACGAGCCAGGAACACAAGCATTCGTAGCAGAGCTACGCAATCACAGAAACACTTAAAGAATGCAATGACATGATAATTAATTTGTGTACCGTTAATGGAAAGTAAACATGACATGGTAATTGTGCAACATGCTATATGTCGGAATTAGCTTCGTTGTCAAGCTAGTCCCTCAATTTGCGCCTAGGCGAGTATCATTTCGTCGCCTAGCCTCTTTTACGCCTACTATAAGAAAATGGCCTAAAACATGGCCCAAACCCTAAGTGGCAAGTTTCACTTGCCTAGGCACCCGGGGATTGACGATCACTTCGTCACACGGATGCTATCTACGGGGGAAATCGCTGTTATGGGGGAAACAAACACCAAATACATGAAATTAATTAGGGTTTTCATAAAAATATAAATAGGTTGAGAAAACAACGGTAGATCGATTTCTTACCGAGAGGAGGCGGAAGGAACACTCCGGGGAACCCTAGGATCAAATCTGGAGAAGATTGGAGAAGTTTGGGGAAACTAGGGTTTTGGGGGATTTGGGGATGTTGATGGGTTTTGGTGAGATTTTGGGGAAGATGAGGGGTAGATAGAGTAGATGGATGGATTGGATGATGGATTTAGGGCTTGGAATGAAGAAATGAAGCTTGGAGGAAGATGTAGGCTGAATGGGGAAGATTTTAGGGTTTTGGGTCGTGTTGGAGAAGAAGAAGTCGTATGGGTTGGGTTTAAATAGGTTGAGCTGGCGGCTGCCCAGAAATTAGGGTTTTAACACTGGTTAGCTCGGTCAAAAGAGCAACCACTGACCGACTAGTTTGGCAACTAGTCGGTCGGTCGACCAACGCATACCGACTAAGTGCAAACAGTAACTCCTGAACGAAAATAGGATTCTAGAGTTAGTCGGTCCATGAACAAGTACTGACCGACTAGTTTGGCATCTAGTCGGTCGATGAACGTTCTTAGACCGACTAAGAGTAAACAGTAACTGATACAAAAATAATATGATGAGTTAGTCGGTTCAAGAAGCATTGCTGACCGACTAGTTTGCAACCTAGTCGGTCAACCAACGTTCTTAGACCGACTAACGATAAACAGTAACTCCTGAGAAATTTAGAAAGCTAACTAGTCGGTAGTTAGGAATCCTTGATTGTTAGCTAGACTCCATGTTAGTGATTTGTTTGATTGTCTTAAGAGTTACCTTAGTGGTTCCTGTCTAGCTTTGACTAGGATAGACTTCTAGAATTCTTGGGTCTCTCGCTTGGGTTCATCGATTTCGGACCAAGCTGAACTCATTTCATCGCTGTCTAGCCCTTAGGGAGTCTTAGCGCTTAGTTCCATAATCTTTAGCTGGTTGACCGTAGGAGATTCCCGTAGATTTTCCTAAGTCGTATCCTAGGCGTATTTGTGCTTTGATCATCCGACCAAACCCCTTGCCTCGATTCCCATGACCACCATGTTTCGATAATCGTTGATCCTTCGAATGTCCCCGTTCGCAAGGCTTAATTTCTTTTAAAGTTATTTTTCGATTTCCCTTATTAAAGTTTTCGTTAAGTTTAAATTTTGTTTTAAACCCGCTACGTATATACTTAAAATTTCTCACTTTTCGATTGAGTCAAATTCCTTGTAGATTTCGGAGTCTAATGGTTGTAATTATAATTGCTAACTCGTAACCATTTTCTTGTCTATATTTTCACATTTCGGTTTAAAGACTCCAATACTATTTTGGAAAATTCGATGTACCATTTTCTAACTATGAGATCCATTTTAATCGCATAGCATACATACTTTAAAATCTTTTCCAAGCTAAAGGGAATTTCAATTGTTATATGTATACTTATATCTCGTACTCTTCGTTGACTTAAATTAATTTTTAAATTCGAAAGTTTTGACGAGATTTTGATTACTGTTTTATAATGTTTTACATCATATACCTTTCATGCCTATTTGAATATCTTGTCCCTTTTCATAAATCGATTTGATTATGAGCCGCAATTCTATTTTCCAAATTCGATTTATGAATTTTCCTTTCTTATTTATGCTATTCAAATGACTCGTCGTGCTCCCTTAATATACTTTTCAAGTCACAGATGATTTCAGCTTTCAACAAATCAAAGTTATGTTCAAACATTTTCCCGACTACAGATTTTTGGAAAATTACGTTTCCGTAACCACTTCCCTTGTCCTCAATTCACATGACCACCTCATTACAATTATCCTTGATCTCTCAAATGTTTTCTGTTGCAAATCTTGATTCTTCCAAAGTTATTTTCGAATGCTTTCCTTATTTGAAGTTTCACTCAATTTAAATTTTGTTCTAAACTTCTTTAAATATGTCTCCCTAAATTTCGATGGAGTTAAAAGTTGTTCTTGAATTTTGAAGACTTTTGGTCGTAATTTTAAAATTAGTATCTTGTACTATTTTTTTTCTAACAATGTATCTTTCGCATTTCGATTTTTAAACTTTATTACTATCCTGATGGTTCGATATACCGTCATTTTTCCTAACTACAAAAATTTATTTTAACCACTTATCTTACATACCTTTAGGGGTATTTTTCCAAACTGAATGGACTTCAACTAATTTTTGGTATATATCAATTATAGGTTCGTCGCACTCGTACTTCAAAAGTTTTTATACCAACACGTTCTTTTGGCGAATCCTTATTTCCCCTAAAAGTATCTTCGATCTTCTTCTTTCGTTAAGTTTAAATTGGTTCGAAACACTTTTGTTATATGTGAGGTTTCATGCTCCTTCGCCGACTTAAATTATTTATGTTTTTAAATATCGAAACTTGTGTTGAGATTTTTAGGTTAAAAGTTTATAATATTTTCAGCATATACTCTCGTATCAATATAAATGTCTTGTCCCTTTTCATATACCAATTTCATTCTGAACCGTATTTCTATTTTCCTAACTCGATTCATAATTTATTTTCTTACTTGTGCCATTAAAATTTTATTCGAAAACACCGCGTGCTTACTCTTCATAAACTTTTCAAGTCCCTTTGGACTTCAGCTTTTAGCAAGTCGATTTTATGCTCAACATTTTCCATATTTCAGATTTTTGTATATAAAAAATTATTAATATTTCGAAATCATTCCTGACTTAGACCCTTCATAAAACGGTTTAAAAGTTTTAATACTAACTTGATGAGTTTAAATATCCTTTTCTCTTTCCATACTACTAAGATATTATCTTTCCATTCACCATACACACTTTTAAGATAATTTCTGAAATATGACTTCAATTATTTTTATATATCGGTACCACGTTCGTTTTGCTCGTACATTAAGATCTTGTATAAATCAATTTTGTTGGCAAATCCGGATTTCTCTAAAAATATTTCGATATGGTTTATTCGGGATTTCTTTTCAGTTTTTTTTATTCGGAAACCTTTAGCATGCGCTTAAATTCTCCACACTATACTCGATCTGATTTCAATCTTCGAATCTCAAAACTTTTCCAAAATTTTTAGATTGCTGCCGCATCACATGTCTGACCTATGTTTTAATGTTCGAGTAAATGATTTCCTTTTTCCTCATGATGATTTTATATAAGCCAATAAACTACTTTTCCTCTTATTACGTATATTCATCTCAAACTCATTTTCAAACAACTTGTTTATCGACCTCTAAATAATTTTATACAAACGAGGACACCGACTTTTTGAAGTACAACGGTCTTTGAATTCACGTATTTTAATTTATGTTGTTTACACTACCTTCTTTACGTATTCCTTAAGGGTATCATTGCATCATCTTTCCACCTAAACATTCACAGACTTACCCTGATTCCCCTAACCAAATTTGGCTCCTTATCTTCGTCCTAGCTGAACCCATGTTTTTCGATCTTTCTATTCGTCATGATCTAGGTTCGGTTCTTTCCTATTGTCTAGCCCATAGAGCTTGTCGTTGCCTGCGTCAACCTTGTTATAGTTTGGTGGGCCCATTAGTTAAGTGGTTATGTCGTCGTAGTGTTGATTTCGTGGTGTGTATATAGTGGTATGGGTGTTGGCATTTGTATGATGTGTATAGGTAATTTTCTGCTTGAGTATGATGTGATATACGTATGATAACAGAATGATAATTTTGATTGGTACTACTTGTTTTATGAGATGTCGTATGCGTGTATATCAGGAGGTATACCCGACTATTGCATCTCTTAAACTTGTATGTAGTTGATGTGTTGATATGGTAATTATAAATGGATGGATATGGTGTGAAAATATGTGATACGTGGATGTGTATGCCTTGGAGTGGTATGGGTATGTGTATGGATACTGTGTTACGCATATAAATGTCCTGCTATGATTTGAGTCTCACTCAATCTTGAGTGGGTATACTCTATGTACTTTGGTATAATTGTATGTGGTGGTGAATAGTGATGGATGATGTATGTATAGTGTTTGAATTGTTTGTGCTTGGTTGTGTTACGCACACGATTGTGGGTGGCTATACTAATATATAGTTATAGGACTATATGTGGGGTGAAAATATGGTGAAATATTTGCATGTATTTGAATGACTAAATAAATGTGAAATTATTTTCAAATAAGAGAGGCTTGGTTATTTTCTTATAGTAAGTAATAAGTGTTTATTGTTGTATAAATATATTGACTATATATATGTGATTGAAATACGTGTATGAAATTGATTGACTATAATAAGTATGAGGGTACTATGTGCGTGAAAATATGTGTGTAGTGGTAGTAATATTTGATTTCTAGTGCATATATATATAAGCACTCGAAATGAATGTACTTGGTTGAAATTTTGATGTGATATTGATTGAGGGTAGTTACTAGGGTGACTAGATATAGCTATAGTTAGAAAGTCCGAGGACGGACTTTATTCTAAGGTGGGTAGGATGTAACGACTGGTTTTCGTGTAATTGGATTATCTATATTAAAATATATGCTTGGTGGATTTTCTCCTTGGATGTGTGGTTTCGTCGCCATAGCTTTCACTTTCGATCGTTTCGTCATGATTTTCTAGCTTCTTCCTTCGATCGTCGATTTCGGAGTAAGTCATTCGTGACGAGCTTCAAATCGCTCATATCTTAAAGTTAGAGTGATCTTAGAAGCCATAGGAATCTTCCCGAAGCTCTGCGATTCGAATCGGCACTTTTAGTGCATCTTAGTTGGTTCGAGAAGGGGAACCAACCGACTAGATTGAGATCTAGTCGGTCGGCAACTCTACTCAAACCGACTAGTTCCTTGGATTAATTTACCTAAGTTATTGTATCTGTTTAGTCGGTCTAAGTTCATCTTTCGACCGACTAGTTGTCAAATTAGTCGGTTAAGTTTTGTACTCAGACCGACTAATTCCTAGTTCTTCTGTACAGCCGAGTTACTGTTCATTCTTAGTCGGTCTAAGAACGTTCATCGACCGACTAGATGTTAAACTAGTAGGTCAGTATTTGTTCATCGACCGACTAAATCTAAATCTTATTTTCGTTCAGAAGTTACTGTTTACACTTAGTTGGTCTGCGTTGGTCAACCGACCGACTAGTTCCCAAACTAGTCGGTCAGTGGTTGCTCTTTGACCGACTAATCTGTGTTAAACCCCTAATTTCTGGGCAGCCGCCAGCCCATCCTATTTATACCCCTCCCAAACGTTTTCTTCTTCCTCCACTCGACCCAAAACCCTAGTTTCTCCCCCATTGAGCCCCCATCTTCCTCCAACCCTTATTCCTTCATCCCAAGCTCATCCCCATCATCTAAACCCTCCATCAACTCATTCCACCTCTCATCTTCCCCAAAATCTCATCAAATCCCCAAAATCCCCCAAAACCCTAGTTCTCCAAACTTCTCCATTCGTTTCCAGATCTGATCCATAGGTTCTCCAGAGTGTTTCTTCCGCCTCCTCACGCGATTTCCCCATAGATTAGCATCCGCGAGACGAACCTTCGTGATCGTTATCCCCGGTGCTAGGCAAGTGAAACTTGCATCTCTTGATTTGGGCCATGTCTTAGGCCATTTACCTTGCTTTAGCGTAAAAGAGACTAGACGGTGAAAGGATAGCCGTCTAGACGCCATTGACCTAGCTTGACAACGAAGCTTGGTCCGTCACCTTCATCATGCTTGTATGTCACGTTTACTTTCCCTTAACGGTACGCGTATTAACTATTCATGTCATCCATGCATCCTTAACTGCCATTGCATTTTGCCTGTCATGTCTAATTTCAATAAACGGTACGCGAATATCTGTTCATGTCATTGCATTTTGCCTGTCACGTTTAATTTCTATTAACGGTACGCGAATATCTGCTCATGTCATTGCATACTTGAATACTCATCGTGATTGCGTAGCATCGCTACATACTAGTGCTACTTGTTTCGGCTAGGTGCACCCCTACGCCATACTTGTTAAATACACTTTCTGGCTCGTGTTCCAGAAGACGAGCTCAACACAGCCTGCGGGCAATAGGGCACTCGTTGAGTGATCCCTTGTACTTGATACTTGAATACGGCCTGCGGGCAATAGGGCATCCATGTGTGGGTGATCCCTTGTACTTGTTACTTGACAATACTTGTCACACTTGCCACTTGTACTTGTCCGTGTTTTACTTGTAAAACTTGTTATCCATGACATACTTGTTACTTGCTACTTGTACTTTACTTGTCACTTCCATACTATACTTGCCCTGCCATGCATCATACTATAACTGCTAGGTTGTTAGTTTACCTTTCTTTCAGTTTCCTTGCGCAAGTCTTTCCAGACTTGCTGGCATGTGCCCCTCTCTCTTTTGGGTGTCACATGTTAGACCCAGAGCCAGAGCTTTGTTGCAGGGGATATGGTGTTGCTGATGCTGATGTTTGCTGTGGTGGTGAGTGGACACCAGGGGCCTGTCTTGAAGACCGCTCGTGTTCACTTCTTTGTTTAGGTTTGCTGTTAGTTGTTGGTGCGTGGCACCTTTGTATGTATGTTATACCTTGTTGGCCATGTTGGGCCTTAGCTTTTCCCTTTTGAGCCTGGTGGCTTTTCTGTGATATTGTAATTTAATTAATGGATAATCTGAGATTGAACATTTTATCTGTCTCTCCTTCTTGTTATTATTGTTGTTCCGTATTGCATTGCAAGGACCTGCCATTTGTAGTTCTATTTGACGCTTATCGGACTTGCGGCTTTTCAGCTTCAAGTCTGAGCGGACCTTCTCACATCTCGCCTCCACATTTTTGGGAAGCGAGGCGTGACAGTCGACGTCCTGACTACCGCCGCTGTCCACGCTGCGCTCGACGTGGCCTCTGCAGCAGACACCGACAGCTACGTACGTAACATGAACACGTAAGTCCCTGTATGATTTATTATACATAGGTTATTTTTTTATGGTAAGTTAATATCTATACGTGTTCTGATAATAACATGTAGGTTAGATTATTAAGCATATAAGTTGACCATGCTTTAATATAAAAAGTAATGGTAATTAGAGATATATATATACTAGTGGTGCTATATATTATACAACCGCAAGTTTAAGGTATTAGTACTATGCCTGGGATATTGAAAATCCTTTTATTGTAATAATATTAGTATTATTATATGTAAGAAAAAAATGATATTATATATGCTATGTAAACAGAAGACATAGGTTAGGCTTACCATGACTTTAATTGGTTAAATTCTTTAAGATTGATGTTTTAATCTAACGACGCAGATGGATCTGTGCTACTGCAGTCGAGTAACTGGAGCCGCGACGCGATCCGTTACCATCTCCAGATCCGACGTCGACTCCGGAGTGTTCGGCAACCAGGTTGGTACCCTAACTCGTAGCAACCCACACCGTAGCTAACCAAAACCTAAACTAAAATTTGACAACTTGAACTAAATTTACTTTCGTTATCTGTAAAACGCTGCTCACTGTAGAAAGATCGACAATCGGACAATTTTCTGTGCACATAGGATAGTAGTCGATCTAGGTTGAACGAAACACCAAAAATGTGACTTTTGACGAATATGGTAGTCCCGATAACCTAGAAACGAAACCCTAAATAGGATTTCTGTATAATGAGACCTGACACCGTCGCCGTGGTGCTATTTCAGACGGACTTCCGCAGACGCGACGCCTGGACGAGACGCCCCGGACGGACGACACACTCGCCACCGCAGGCAAGTGTATCCCACTTGCACTTTTGGCCGTGTTTAGGCCTTAGTTGGTTAGAACTGATAACTGTGAACAAATAGAACCGGACGTGAAATGATAGCGTCCAGGACGACCCCTGACGGCTCAGACTTGACGACGAAGTCTGAGCCTGACAACAACAACTTTTGACATCATAGGGCTATCATGTGTGTGCGTGTGTGTGGACACCCTAGAATAACCCTTCCCGTCTTGTCACGTCCCGTCCCGTCTTGCACAGCCTGCGGGCAATAGGGCACTCTCCGAGTGATCCCTTGTACTGATTCACAGCCTGCGGGCAATAGGGCACTCTCCAAGCTAGAGAGAGTGATCCCTTGTACTGATACACAGCCTGCGGGAATAGGGCACTCGCCAAGCTAGAGCGAGTGATCCCTTGTACTGTTTGTCTTGTCTTGTCTTCCTTGGGGTTTGGGGTTGGGTTGAGCGTGCGCACGGCAAGAGGGTCTGATCCCCCTCGAACCGTAAGGCGTGAACCCTTTCGTGTCTCACTTGTCTCGTCTTTTCTTGTCCCGTCACGTCCCGACTTGTCTTGACACCTGTAGGTTAGTCCCGTAGTTGGTAGCACATGCTACGACTACTACTTGTCCCGTTTTACTTTCCTGCTGCGTTACTTCCTTTTGTGTTACTCTGTTATAACCACAGCATGCTAATCAACCAGTAAATTGTTGCGTAATAGAACCTCAGCATGCTAACCAACCAGTAAACCGTTGTTTAAAGTTCGGTGCACTTGCAGTAGAGTCTAACCCTTCTTGTAGACTTTACCTGACGTACAGTTCCTTTTCTCTTGGGTGATGTACGTCAGGTGTTCAGCCAGAGTTCGTGGACGAGCCAGACTCACTGGTGTACGAGGTGCCAAGGACGTCGACCCAGAGAACGTGCCTAACGAGGACCCGATCTTGAGTTCTTTTTAGTCGTCACTTTCAGAGGTTATTGCTTTTAGTTTGCCTTTAGATAGCTTGTTGCCATGCTTAGGCTTCTTTTTAGACTTTGTACTCGCTGGATATTATATCTCTTAATTTTAATGAATGCCACTTTCTTTCTGTACTTCCTATTGTTTCGAACCTTATTAAATGCAAGAACCTGAAACTTTTAAAATGGTACCCCTAGAGACGCTTATTAGGTCCGAGCTTCTCAGCTCTGGCCTAAGCGGGCCTTAGTCACGCTTCGCCTCCGTCGTTTTGGGAAGCGGGGCGTGACATTATGGTTTGGATTTTTCACGCGAAGAATATTTTTCATAAGGAATTTTGGGTTTTCCTCTTTGATCTACGTTCGGCTCTCCTATTAGATTTGGGGTTTAGCTTCAGTTCTTCCCACAGTCCACGATTTTGGCAAAATCACTTTAATCCTCTAAATTTTGGGTTTTAAAATTTTTGGTTGTGTTTCTATTTTTCTACAATGATGTTTTTTGAGCTCCAGTCATAGCGGCGACCCTCGTCGCGGCCCCTGTTGCCTTCCCCATGACTGTCCGAGAGATCCCCTCTTGACTATGGCCTGTTGAGGCTTTTTGGCCTTGCCTGCAAGTTGTTTTGGAGAATTACCCCTTCTACCAAGACTGCCTGGTTCCCTTATTACTTGTCATGCCCTATGATCACCCCATAGACCATGTCATGGTGTTCCCTTGCCTCTTCCATGACTGACATAGGCTTTAAACTCTAGGTTGCAACTGAAATTGGGTTCCATGTAATCTGATGACTGTTCTGGAAATTCCATAGACTGATTTCCCTTAATGATGAATGTATATATTATTTTGGTGATGTTTTGGATGATGTCGAGACTTACTGGTGGCCATGGGATAACATGTGAACCTTGGGGCTTTACCCAACATATTAGAGTTGGCTTAGGAAATGCCGATGATTGAAGATAAGGGTTTTGGCCATTAAAGGCCATTGGAAAAGTATGAGAATTTCTGCCTGTTAGATCATACACCATGCTACTACCTGAAGGATTCTAGTTTTCTGCCTGAAGGATCTTAGTTATCTACCTAAAGGATCATATAAAACCATTATACAAGGTTAAGTCCCGAAAACGATCGATGATGAAAACTATCTGAGATCATCATATTGTCCCTCCCGCATTGTCCATCCTCCCATATTTCTTAAGGTGAAACACCGATCGTTACCTCGATATACAGGTTATATCAAATTTAATTTTAGTTTATTTAGCATGTTCTAAAATATCCTGATTATTATGTGTCATATAGATATGCTCCATGATTAGATGTTTAATTTATTACACATTCGCCGCATGCTAAATGTTACATTATTTCCTGTCATTATTTGCTACATGTTCCAAAGATAATCTTAGTATAATTCTTGCCTAGTAGCCCATAACATTGAGACCAATTGATATGTTGGGTGTGCTATAGAAATGAGAATGAATTGGAATGTTAATGAAATAGAATGTTGGAAAAATGATTGGAATTGGAATGACATAACACACCAATATATGAATTAATTTCAATGTGGCCTTAAATTTAATTCAAGTTTTAAATTCGAAACCATGTTTTAAATGACATTAATTTGAACTACACATGTACTGTTTCACTGAGGCACGAGAGATGTACACTTGGCTTACATTTGGCACATTAGATGTACTGTTTCACGTAGCTAGGTGATCCAAGAGATTGGCACCGCTTCATCGTTTTTCACGCCTGAAGCAGTAATGGGAAGACCGACATCCTAGTGATCCATTATTTTGGTGACAGTCATCTTTTATGGAGTAGATAGCTTGTGCTTTGCTAACGTGACATCCTCGCACTTCACTTCCATCACCATTACGACTACCTTCGTAATCCACCTCCACCAAAAAAACCGCAGTTTAATAAAACCAACTTAGGTTTCGCCGGTACTCAGATTCACCACCTCCCTGTGGATTGACCCAGAACTCATCGGGAATATATTGCTCTGACATCCTTGCACTTGGGAGAGAATGTGTGCATACCTTTTTGGGGATGCACATTTTCGTGTCAACAAAATGGTGTCGTTGCCAGGGAGGCAGTTTAGTTTGAGTCCAGTTATCACAATTAGGTTGTTTAGATTACGAAAAAAATAACACATAAAAAATAAAAACAATTATAAAAAGAGATTTTTATCCCCATTACCACACTATTATCATCGTTACTTCTTTCTTGTGCCACTGACGTTCTTTTCTAGGTTATTTATCTTTGTTTGATCAGGTGCATTTGGTGCAATAATGGCACCCCCATTTGGAGTGAAGGTGTGTCACGCCCCAGTTCCCAGGATACCCGATAAGTATGAATCTGTATCAGGTATTCCTGAAACTCCGGGTGTGAAGAAGAAAGACGTGGAGAGAGAAGAGAAGTATTGCACGGAACAGAAAAATTCTGCAGGCCACTGCGCACATGCTGGGAAGTACTAACGATGCTCCAACCTCAACACAATAACAACATAGAGAAACACATTATAGAAAGAACAAAATCATTCATTTTATTACATTCTACCCACCCTAAAACAAAGTCCGTCCTCGGACTTTTTAAAACTAATAGGTGTGCAGGATAAAACCTTTTCTTGACCAAGCAATGATCGTCGCGTTCAAGTAAGCTGATGGAGAGTCCTTCTGGCGAGCCTTGGAGAGATTCGAAGTTTTATTGAAAAATGCTCCAGGACATGGGTTTGATGACTCAAAGCTACTCCATTTCTTCATTAAAGGACTACGGGTACCTTCAATGGAATTCTTGAGGAGGCTGAAAGTGACTATGTTCAATGATTTATATTTGGCAGCAACTTTGGGACACATGTTGGATCTGCTCGCTCTGATCCATTTGAACGAGAAGTTATAAATTTTATCATGAATCATGTGTCTGTTGTAGGTACTATTGAGGACGTTCACGTTCAGCTTGGGGGAGATACTCTTCATTTCCATGTTGCCACCAAAAACGGAACAAGGGCAACTGGCACTGATGCGGCTACCTCTGATGAGACAACTGTAATGAGACACTCGGGAGGTGTTGTTGCAGAGCCAGTGCATGCCATCATCACTCCCATGCAAGCCACATGAGTTAGAGCAGCCTGCAGCACCAGAGGACATTGTTGAGGAGGACACTATTCGGGATGAGGATACAGATATTCACATGGAGCCCGAGTATTACACACCTTCAGTTGAGCTTCTGCAGCCACCTCCACCATTCATTGCGACTGAGGACCATCCACCGGAGTTTACTGCTCCCACTCAGAAGAATCTTTTACACCCTCCTTATTTACATTTGATTCCCCTCCTATTTTTTATGACTATCCTATACTTGATTCAGATGTCCCTGACACACCACATTTTTGCAAGACAGATGAGTATATGACCATGAGGTGCATTGGGACGTATATAAGGAGGACATCGAGGAGTTGCTGGTACCTTGGGATGTGTCCACCATCGAAGAGCCTGAAGTAGACCACGAGGAAGCGTTACCTAACGAAACTGAGGAGAGCAACGAGGAGTTGGCAAACGTGGTGCATGAGGGTAGAGATCTTTTTTCACGGAAGAATCATCGACCATTATTTATCTTTCATATCTCTTTTGATGATCTTCTCTGGAATACATATATTTCGGGGTTGAAGATTTCCCATCAGATTGATTTGGCTTGTCTCTTGTAGGGTATATATGGAGTCCTTGGAGAGATGTTGTGAGCTGCATTGCTGGGATCCGTTGGTGTTAGTGGCTACACGCAGCTAGCGGAGCCACTGAAGGTACTGATAGGACAGCTAAATGCACCGTTGAAGATACTGGATCCGATGTTTGAACCAGGTGTATTCTAATCTAGTAGTATAGAATTGTATTGTTTTAAATAAACACGAATCAAAGATTAGCTTGATTAGTTAGTTTAAATAAATTCAACCTTAATGATGGCAACAAAAATATTTTGCACCCAACCCTCTTTTTGTGATGATTGCCCACCCTAATATTGATCCTTGTTTTTGCTCTGCTCCCATTCCCAATTTTTGTGCCCATCTGTCCATACCGGGCGCCTTCTGAAATAGCTTGGGAAAGAGGGAGAAATTTTGATGTGTAACTCCCATTTTTGTCATTGCCCTCTATTTTTCATATCCAAACACATTGAAGACACTGTGTTGTTAAGCTTGGGAGAGTGCACCACATTTTGCATATTTCACACACCAATTTAGAAATTTTTTCTTGCCACTGCTTGTGAGCTTTTTTTCACATGCTTCATATTATCAGTACTCTAAAATTTCTTTTGACATATCAAACTTGTGAATGTTTGAAGCTTTATGAAACTGAATGTATGGAGTATCATTTTTAGTATGCTTTCAATGGAATAACACCAAGTATTCATGCATCATTAGTTCAATAACTGAAGTAATTGCATTGATGTCTTATTCGTATTGCTATTTGCATGCTTGTTCTGAAACTGCGTAGATAGACTATGTGACTTGTTGAAATAATTAGAGAACCCACTCTCCTGATAGATTTGACCAGAAGAATTATCTTTCTAAACTGTTTGTGCACAAAGTTGAAAAATGAGTGAACCGAGTGTTACAATATTTCCTTCTCCACAAATATCTTTTATTCTCTACATGTCATTGTGTTTTTTCCCCAACCTAGTTTAGTGTACACCCATTCCCAAAAATTCTCACATTTCCAAATATTGCTCCAAAAATCAAAAGTGAAACCAAAAAGCCAAAGTGCAAAAAGGAGCAAAAAATTCACAAATAAAAATCAATTCCAAAGCTCCTACAAAACCAAAAAAATGAGAGAAACAAAAGTTTCAAAGTCCAAAAATTCAAAATTTCATTTCCTTAGAGTCATTCATCTTAATTTGGGAAAACCAAACCAATATTCCAATTCCACAAAAATTCCACGGATGTGATACACCAAACCAAGCTTGTGGGGAAAATTCTTTGACCAAATGAGTGAGCTTGACATTAGAATGGATTTTGTGCACGAACGGCGAAGTTAGAGAATTCTAATGCTGAATGATAGAATGAGATGCGGGATGACCTCTATGAGTTGATGTGGGTGTGTATAGTCTTGATACATTTTATTCTTGTTGCCTGCTATGCATGGTGTTTCTATGCTTCAGTTAGGACCCTTGATTGAAAAGTGTGTGACCATTGTTATGTATATTCTACATGACATATAGTATATGAGAAGGATAAAAGTGAATTTCATAAACTTTTGCGAGATTTTTATTCTTCATCCTATTCTTGAGTACTATGCTTTAATACGATGATGAAAACTCTATAGTAGTGTGCAATATCATATTGTTCGTGTGCGTTCCTGAGTTTGTGCTTATTTAACAAATCTTTCATGTTGATGAGTTCCTGATTTCTTTATGCTGATTTGACCATATAATGATTCTGAAGATTATTTGATCACTTCTCTCACACCTGGACCTCCCTCACCTTGTCGTGTGTTCCACCCCCGGTTTTAATCATATTCGTCTTCCTCGAGGACGAGTAAGAGGTAAGCTTGGGGGATTTTGATGTGTCATAATATTCCACATTTTATCATTATTTTACATATTTCCTGAACTCTTTGGCTTTCGGAGTGTTTATCATATTTTCAGGGAATATTGAGCAATTTGGAGAATATTGGAGAGTGTTAAGGCCAAAATTGACCAAGACAGTTATCAAGCTGATGTAGGCTCGAGGTGCTGAGTTGGAGCCTCATCAGAAGTTGGAGTGGGACCATTTGTTGGAGGAACCAGGGTCGAGTGATGGTAGTTGGAGATGGTGCCACCTTCGAGCGATAGTTGCGTTGATCGATCGAGGCTGGGAAGCTTGCGTCGACCTTTGATGTTAGATGATGATCGTCGATCTTCACCACATAGACTCGTTAGGGGGGTCGGATCTGGGTTTCGACCCAAATCCCCTCCGATGCTTAAGTTTGTAGGGAACTTAAGGAAGAGAGAGAGCTTGGTGCAGCTGAGATAGACCCCACGGAGGTTCGTCTCTAGACTGGCGGTGCAAGCTTGAATATAAGAAATGTAAGCTGAGAAAGTAGAGTTCTATGTCTTAGACCTCGTACCTTGAAGATGAAACCCCTTTACCTTTGTTTGTCGGTCTATTTATAGGCAATTCCCCCTTGATGATGTGTAACCGTCCCTCATTGATTGGGGCACGATGTTCTCCGAGATTCGAGTTAACGGTTGCCCATTTACTCTGTGCCATTAACTCTCCCCTGAATGTCAGGGTCCGCCCAACGGTCGAACGACCCATTCGTCTGACTCAACTGTACCCCGCTTAGAGTGTGGTGGGGTTTGGGTCACGGATGCTAAATGGGTCGGGTATGCGGATATACAAATGGGATTTGTTCTTGTGTACTAACAACGGCCCCCATCATTAGCGCCTCAGAAGTCACGCTGACTGAGACCGAATGATGAGTAATCTCCTTAAATGCGCACGGTTTTCGAAACATCTGATTTGATTTGTGCCACCAAAACCCTTTCGCCTTTGGAGCGATCCCCGTCGTTTCTGGTGGCTGGCTCTGGATATGTGTCGTGCATCGGATACCAACCGGTTGGGCTCCTTCACATATAAGAGAAAAATCGAGGAAAAGGTTAAGATCTTTCCTCTTCACCTTCTTCCTTGTTTCACCAGCTTGCTTCCAGCGTCGCTTCTCCAGAGATCGCCTGTTCCTTCTCAAGGTATCTCCCCTCTTCGATTCTGACTCTCTTTTAGGTTCGTCAGGCATGTTTGCTCCGGTCATTTTCAAGAAGCCAACATATGAGGAGCTTGTGGCGCGCCTTCGGCCCCCTCGATGCCTGGAAGTTCCTGGGAAGGGAAAAGCAGTTTAGATCGAGCCGAGCCTTCCAATTCACTGAAGGGATTGGGGGTCGAAGGTTCCCGAAGTTATCTTAGAGATGGCCCATATGTTTTCCCTCGATCTGATTACCGAGGTATAGCTAGGTTGTTTCTGTGATCCCCTTAGGATTAGGGTGCCCAATTCGGATAAGAGAGTGAGTTTCCACTGAAAAGGGAGGTTTGGGTGTATCTCAAAGCTTTTCTCTTAGGACTCGGATTCCCCCTTCACTCCTTCATCATGGAAGTTTTGTGCTCTTTGGAGCTTTCTATCTGTAGACTTGCTCCACAAGCTTTCCCTCCTTTAGTTGGCTTCATCAAGTTATGCGAGCTTTGTGGAGTTCGTCCGACCCTTGGGCTATTCGGGTATTTCTTTAGGATAATAGCCGACCCTGGCCGAGTGTGGTACCATATCGTTGCTCGCCCGGGTGCGAGGCTCATACACGACCTTCCAATATCCGACCCTGGGTGGACAGATACCTTCGTGGTCGTCATTCTTCCTGACCTGTGACCATTGCTAAATGGCTCGAGTTATCCAAATCCTGAGCTTGCGGTGGAGTCTCGGATGCATTTGGAGCAGGTCAGAGCCAAGTTGTCGTCGGGCGAAGTCGAGGTAATGAAGTCTCTCTTAAGTCGACCGAGACAAGATAGGTCGATTCAGTATTTATTGGATGATCATACATTAAAGATCCTTCCATGGAGCCCGGGTAACAAATCTATATCTCTTTCTCCGCCACTCACGATAATTATGTTCGTTGCCTGTAGATATGACCAACAGAAGCCGACGCAGTGGCGAGTCCAGTTTGGACCGGGTCTGGAAAGAACAGTGGAAGAAGAAGAGGACGGTCAAAAGGTTAGGTGCCTACGCTGACCGATCGAGCACACACGTCGAGGGATCCGACTCTCGGTCACCTCTCCACGTCCACCAAAGCTCTTCTTCTGAAGGGGGAGAGACTATGCAGGCGTCTAGGCCATCTCCCGAGCTTCTTCGAGGGAGGCCTCTAGCCAGGCTCCCGTATGGCCCCCTGTGTCCCTAGCTTCCGTCGTGGTCGCAGAGCCACAGGAGGTGGTCGACGTCGACGCTGTCGATGTTGTTGAGCCGACTGAGGCAGTCGGCCACAAGAGGGAGATGCCCTCCCATGGGGAGGAGGAATCTATAAAGAGGAGGCGAGTGGAGGAGGAGGATCCCATGGGGAAAGGCAAGGGGGTCGCTCCTCTCGAGCCTCTGGAGGGGGTTTGCTTAATTGTGTTGTTTAAATTCCCCTTGCACTTATAATTCTGCATTTGCAAGTTTAATTTTTAATTGCACGATTATTACCATTACTCTATTCACCCCCTAGAGTGTTTGTTATTAGTATTGCAAGATACATACGGTCCTTATAATTAGTATCGGGGCGAGGTTGAAGAATACAACAACAATGGCATTCAATACTTCATCCATGTCTCAAGAAGAAGGTATATCAACCGATCGACCCCCGCTCTTCAACGGAACAAATTATCCAAGTTGGAAGATCAAGATGATGATCTATTTGGAGGGTTGTTATCGTCTTAAATATTTGTAAACTGCAAGTGTACCACGTCTTCGTAGCACTTAACGGGTCATCCACAGGGAGGTGGATTGATCGAGTACTAGCTCGATTTGGGGTTATATGCTAGCTACACAATCATATTGGAAGGGGAAATATGGGTTTTACGGAGTTTTACGAAGATAACAATATGAAACGAATGGAATGGAAATAATAACAAGAGTCACAATCAAAGAAACAAGAGAATAATAATGAGAATAAACTAAAAACAACAAAAGTTAATAAAAATAACAAAAATATCAAGAGAAGAGGATTTGGAACACTTATCTTATAATCCATAAACGAGGTTGTCAAGTTCTATTACAAATCAAGAGGAGAGAGCTCCAAAATCCCATCTAAACTAAAAACAAATCAAGAGGAGAGAGCTCCAAAATCCCATCTAAACTAAAACTACTTTTAAGAAAATACAATAGAATAATAAGAAGGACTCAAAACGAGCCTAAAACTTGGCTCCCCCCAAAAGACACGCTCCCAGCGTTTAAATACAACCCTAGAGTCTAACGGGTTCGCTACAGACCAGCTTTCAAACGGCCGCGTGGTTGAACCATGCGACCGCGTCGTTCTCTTGCTGCTGTCGCTATCGCTAAGGAAAGAAGATTACACGGTCGTATGAATTTGGTTAATATGGCCATGTCAGTTCTACGCTGCTACCGTTTTGCCTGATAGAAGGGAATGACATGGCCGTATGGGAGAGACCATACGGCCATGTGGCTTGCTTGCTTGCACTTGGGCTGGGTGAAGAAAGATGACACGGCCGTATGGATGATTCCATATAGCTGTGTAGAACTTGGCTGCTGCTTCTTCAGCTCCAGACCACATTGCTCCAGCTCCATGGCTTCACTTCATCAAAATAAGCTCAATACTCCTCCAAGATTCAAGGTCATTTCTTCAACAACCCTCAAAGCTCCAGCAAGGCAACCATCCTCCTTGATCCAAACTCACAATAAGCTCCTATTGCACACTCTAAGCTCACAGCATGAGTCCCAGAATCCATCTCCCAATCTCACAATCTCCCGGCTAGAAAGTTTCCAAGCCCAATGCTCCAACAATCACCCATCTCTCCAAGTCTCCAGCTTTATTTCAATACGCATCACAACAGGCTCGACACACCTCCAAAGCCATGCATATATGAAACCCAAACCAAGCCACATGTGCCAAAAATGCTCCAATTTCATCTGAAATGCACCGAGGAGACCAAAAGCGTAAAAATGAATAAAAGAGGGTAAAAGTGACACTGAAAACGAGGCGAAGTGGAATAAAACGTGAATGAAATGAATGCGAAAACTATATAATATTAAAACAACCGATCAAAATCCCCCAAGCTAGACTCTTCCTCGTCCTCGAGGAAGACGAAGAGAGAGCAAAGAATGGGGTATGCAAATGAAGATATGATTTTCGAGAAATTTATAAAATCGAGCACATATACGTGGAAAAATAGGGAATTCAAACTCATGAATAGCTAGAACGCCGACTCCTCTCTATCGATAAGAATATAACCCTATGATTTTCAGCTCAAATCATCAAACAATATACCATGCATGATCAAGCTCAAAACCTAGAATATTTCCTATAACCCATCCTTAGGCCAAAAACAAAGGGATCAAACCTATTGAAGGGTCGCAGAAAAGATAAAGATGAGATAACGGGTTTTTGGTCCATCAAAGAAGCGGCTCTCATAACACCTCAACTTTCCATGGCTCGTGAAATTAACAATCTATTCATGCTCCCTAATCTTTTTCTTTACTATTTCTTTTTTCGTTTCTTTCTTTCATTTGGATTCTAATTAGGTCGTGTAAGGAGTGTTGGGTCGGTGACTTCCAAATCAGACGACCTTAGGGCACCAGGCCAAGAAGGGCTCCTCGGACCTACTAACTCAACCCATGTAAAATCCTTATTCATACGCACTCCCCCAAGCTAGACCTTTTGACATGAGGCCCCACGGTTACTATCGGGGGGATCCAGTAACACAGCTTCGTTGGGGGAATGGTGCATATTAATTTTTTTCATTCATAATTTTTTTCTTTTTCCCCCCTTTTTGAAAAGCATGGGGTATACTAGGCAGATTCAATCCTCGGTACTAGGTGATGTATCGTTATCCAAGTCTTGAGGGATTATAAACCATCATACATAACTATCGGCTCTGCGGTCCATGCATAAAGTGGGTTCCTAGATATTAACCTAGGTCGGTTTCAAGTACTCCTATCTTAGGGGTTGTGAGGACGGCCAAAGCTAGGGTATTACAAGGGATTTAAGCTAGGGTTACATACTATTCACATATCCAAGTCGACATCACATAAATCAAGCATACGTTTGGAAAACGAATTTCAATTGGAGATTCTACGCATATAAAAAATCATTTTTGAAAAATTCTCTTGGCGAATGCAAATATATACAAATGGATGCATGATGATGCATGATGCATGATGCGAATGCAGATATTTTTAGAGTTTTTGATATATTTTTTCCTTTTTTGGCTGTCTGAATGCATATACGGAATATAATCATAATGCATATGGAAAAGAGATGAAAAGGGAAAAATAAGAAAGAAAAAATGAAACGAAAACGATAATAACGATAAAAACAAGAAAATGGAAAGATAAATATAAAATAAGCGCGAAAGTTCTCCTCCCCCAAGCTAAACCAAGTGTTGTCCTCAACGCAAAGAAAGAATGTAAAATATGGGGGTGTGAATGGCGCATGTATAATGGTTCCTCCGCCGAGCTATCATAAATGTGTACCCTCAATGAAATGAGTATATAAAAGTGAGGGTCCATGTGTGCATGGGGGTATGGGTGTGAGAGTCGTAATATATGAAACATGGCGAAGAATTTGCAATGAAGCTCATATCAGTTTTGGGTTAAAAAGGGAGTGCACCACATGAGATGTGAGAGGGTTATTCATTTATTAATAAACTAAGTAAAAGTGGAAAATCCTAATACGCTCCCCTCGCTATCGAGGGAAGTCGAGTTTATTTAACCTATCTAGAAAGCATATAAAATTTATTTACACTACTGGATTTGGGTTCATGATTCGGGTTATAAATTGCTTATTTTCCCCCTTATTTCTGGGCATTTTATGTGTATATCATGTTAATATTGACTTTGATACGTGCGTTTTTGCAATATTTTGTAATATTAAAGCCTATCCTATTTTTATACATAAAATACGATTTCTATGGACTAATATTAGCTCCTCTTATTTTTCAGGTACTTCTGGAAATTTCCAGATTTTTTGGAATTTTTCCAGGATTTTTTGGAGCTTGGAGCTATTTTTGGGGATTTATTGGATCTTGGGAGGCAATTCTGGAAATTATTAAAACAGAAAAACAAAAAAAAAGAAAAAAACAAAAGCTCGCAAACAGGCCCGCGGGTCGCTGCTTGTATGTAGAGTTAAAAAAAGCAACACAGCAGGCCCATGGGCGGGTCACGCGCGGAGCGCGTGCTTGCGCCCAGAAGCGGGCGAACCCATTCGCCCTTGTTTCTTTTGTGATTCTGGTGCAGGTTTGGCCATTTTTTGGGCCCAATTGCAGACCCGAACTGCTGTGTGCATTTTTATGGATATTTGGGGCTGTTTTTTCAGCCAACTCTCTGTTTTTTCTCAGGTTTTTTGTTGCTCTTGCTTGCTTTCCTCTCAAAGAAAACCATTTCTAGGGCTTGGGGAGACCTTGGAGAAGGAGGCAAGCTTAAGGGAGAAGGTCAAGGAGAAAGTTTGGGATCTTCTCAAAAGGGGGTTTCCTTGTATTCAAGCTTTAATTTTCATTTTCTCTTTGAGCTTTGCTACTTGTAAAAACTCTTGGATGAATCTTTTTAAATCAATGTGGTCATCTTTGTGTATGATGAGTAGCTAAATCTCTTAGTGTGTGTTTTGGTGGATTGATGTATGTTGGGCTTATAAATCTCTTCTCCAGCTTGATTTTAACCTCTCATATGTGGATGAAACATTGAGTTAGGGTTGTCTATTGGAACCCTAGTGGGAAATCCAAAGAGAGGCTCATCCTAGTGGACCCTCTATATTGTGCTTATTGTTGATTGTTCTCGTATGTTTCATTCATTACTTCTCGCACCCAATGTGTTTGATGAAATGTCATATTATCCGATCATTCTTTCCTTAGCCGGATGAGAGGTCGTAGTGAATTCCGATTGAGTTATAAGCTCGAATACATCATGAAACCACAGACACACATTTCTCATCTTTGCTTGCAATCTCACATTTTTCGTTGTTTGCATACTTGATTTTAGTTTAGTTAAAAATTCGCACAACCAATCCTCACCCCCATAGGGTGGTATTTCTCACATCGTTTAAGCCAATTGTGACCGTTGTTGATTGTAAACAAGTTGTCCCCGTGTTCGACCCTAGGATCACTAGGAATATTACTACTTGGCGACCTCCTACACTTGGGAGTTAGCACGTGTAATCTTTTGTGCATGCCAGTTCACCTGATCAAATGGCGGATCTAAGATTTCCAATGGAGCATGTAGCTGTTCTTCCTACTCTTTTCGTGGCTCGTTGATGTCCTGGTGCCATGAATGCCAACGAACTCCAGCAATGCTCCCCCAGCTTCTTTCGAGGATGTCCACATAAATCTTGTGAAAGAAGAAGAGCATTAGTCCGTGGTGATAAATTCTTCCCCGCAATAAATGTATCCCAAAGAGTATTGTCAAAGTGAAATACAAAGCGTGGAAAAAAATCGACGATGACTCCCTGAGAATGTGGTAATATGCCCTGGTGATGGCACGATGATCTCCTGGCCACGCTCATCGATGTGCTCGTCAGGTGCTGACATGGTCCAACATACCTCCACATAATGTGAATCTGGATCCTGTGGAGGGTATGTCATGTCAGTAGTATCTGAATCAAAAAATACAGGAAATGTAATATGAGATTCAGAAAAGAGCATGTATGGTCTAAAGAGTCTCCCCGAATGGCGTCATGCTCTGGTGGATACGATGCCTCTAGTGGAGTGATGATGGGCTGTGAAGGAAGTGTAGAGGTAAGGGAGCATCAGGCTCAATGAAATAAGTCATGGTGTCCATGGCTTCATGCTCTCCCTCCTCGTCGATGTGGGTATTCTCCACGGCCTCCTCGGTACTCTCACATGGCCCTTGTTCAATAACAACCTCTTCGGGAGAGATCGTTTGCATCCATGGGTCCGTACTCGGCTCATTATCCATCTGTGGCATGTAGTCCGAAGTATGGTGATGGAGGTGAGCCTCGACGGCGTATGTCTCAAAAGTGGTACATGCATGGGGAAAGAGACTCATTTCAAAATTTTCAAATTGTAAACCATAAGAGTCACCTTCCGTGGTGCGGGCTATCAATGATGTGTGAGATACAGTTGCCTCATCCCCAAAAGTAGAGGTGGTAGGCAAGAATGAAAATGGCAAACCCATCTGGCCTTGGGCTACCGTGGAATTCTCCACCAATAACTCAAGGATGGATTTTTGAAACGGAAGTGAGGGTGATGGAATCGTCAGAACTTGGTTTTCAAAGGAACTCTCCACTATCAACTCAAGGTTAGACTTCGACGTTGGAAATTTTAGTGGTGGAAATGAGAGTGATGGAGATATCTGGCCTTGGTATAAAATATGGTTCTCTAATAATAATTCAAGGCTAGATTTCGATGGGGGAAGTGGTAATGGTGGTGGTAGTGGAGTCCATTGGGTTTGAGTTACGAGGGAGTTTTCCAAAAATAGTTCAAGGCTCGATTTTGGTGGCAGAGCGGGTGTGTAAATCTAGGGGTACGGTTAGCCGGATGAGATTTAACTTGCAAATACGGTTAGCCGGGTGTGCACTCTCTTATTCCCCAGGAACTTTTATTCCCCATAAAGTTTCATTTACCCAGAAACTATCTTTTCCCAAGAAATGTTTTTTCCTCCAAAACTTTCCACAAAATCTCATCTCAACCATTCAATCCTCAAGATTAAATCCAAGCCGTCTTTCTATCAACCTATTTGTCCTAGTCAGCCGAACAGTTGTGTGTATATATATAGTGAAAAATGGAGAAGAGCTGACAGCGCTGGAAATTTTTCCAGTGCTGTCAGCGTTTTGGGCGACCTAAAAGTATTTTAAAAATTTTTTTTCAGTAGTTAGATATCCCTAGATAGTTTTGCGCAACATTTTTGAAATCGATGAACGGAGGCTCAAACGGTGTTGGATCGACCTGAAATTTTGTGGGGAGCTTCCTAACAGGTATATCTAACTACTGCAAAAAAATTTTAAAAAAAAATTCTTTTAGGTCGTCCAAAACGCTGACAGCGCTGGAAAAATTTCCAGCGCTGTCAGCACTGGTCCATTAACCACATATATATATATATATATATATATATATATATATATATATATATATATATATATATATATATATATAAACACAACTGTTCGGCTGACTAGGACAAACAGGTTGATAGAAAGACTGCTTAGATTTAATCTTGAGGATTGAATTGTTGAGATGAGATTTTGTGAAAAGTTTTGGAGGAAAAAACATTTCTTGGGAAAAGATAGTTTCTGGAGAAATGAAACTTTATGGGGAATAAAAGTTTCTGTGGAATAGGAGAGTGCATTCAATTAATGTATTTGGGAAAAAAACTTTAACTTGAACTTAATGCTGCAGATCGAATGATCTCTCCCTCAACGCGGGGCCCACCGTCTCTTCGACGCATGGGGCAACAAGATGAGAATAATTTCACATGACGAAGGTGCCCGCTAAATTTTTTTACGCGAATTTGTTGTTTCGCTCCGAAGGCGCCCTTGTCGAATTTGTTGTTCTACGCTGAATTTATTGTTCCGCACCGAAAGCGCATGTACCGAATTTGTTGTTCCATGCCGAAGGCGCCCGTGCCGCTAAATATTTTTACGCTGATTTGTTGTTCCATGCAATTTTGGCTGTAAAAATAATTTTTTGGGGAACAAAGATTTTGCGGGGGAAAATCTTAAATGAACCGTGCCTGCAGGCACGGTTAATGACTAGTATGTATATAAACCACTCATCAAGGGTCAAGACCTAAGAGACATCATGAAGTCTCCTCTTGTGAAGCCTACTACACCCGCGGCTACAAGGACAAAGGCAGAGAAGGATTTGATCAAATCCAATGCGAGTGCAATGAACGCATTTCATTGTGCCATCACTCCAAATGAGTTCAACCACATCTTCATATGCAAAACGTGTTGGATCTGGATCTAAGCCTAGAGAGGGTGTGAATAGGCTATTAAAAATTCTCATGTAACCCACGAGCAATCACATGCAATTATAGCAGATTCAGAGTAAATAATGAGCAATCACAGAATACGCAGCAGATTTACCCTGGTTTGATCGTCCCACGACCTACATCCAGCCCCAAGCAGATACTAGCATTAATATGTTTCTTTTGTACAACTACAATGAGTCCCGAGCTCCCAGCTCCCCACCTAGTTTGTACCACACTCCCCGAGTGCAAAACACTATCAACATAGTAAATGCTTCGTCTTCACAAGCCCCAACTCGTCAAGACCCCCTTGTCTAGTCCCAGACTAAACAAGTCCCCAAAACACAAGTATGGTAAAGTTTCCCCTAAAAAGATCGCTACAACTACACAAATATAATAATAAGGAGTTTAGGAAATCTCAGTTTGTGTAGCGGTAGTCGTCTCTGTCAATCACCAGATCGTATCTGACAGGATGTAGTCACCAACGTCACGTCCTCCCTTGAAATTTGCGGCCTAGGTGTTCTTGGCTCCTTGAAACTTGTGGCCTAGGCGACTTTACTACTTGGAACTTGCGGTAATGAGTGTTGAGTCCTCCTTGTGTTATGCAATGTAGAGAAGACCCCCTTGGATAGTTGCGGCCTTGGTAAAGCTCCCTCCGTTGACGTTGCGTAATGTCTTGAAGCTTAAGAGGAGAGGTTGCGGTAATGGGCTTGTGAAGAAGGGGATATTGCGCAATATGTAGGATGGGCAATGGAGCTTTTCAATGGGATATGGCGATGGAGCTTTGGATGATTTCTTGTGCAAGGAGGAAGGAGATGGCCTTCTGAAACTTGCAGCTGGAGCTCTTGGAGAGGAAAGT
>CM061136.1:22610430-22869377 GCA_030789695.1 Scilla litardierei
GGAGTCTAGCCCGGGAGATGACGATTCCTTCGGAGCTCTTCTGAAAGAACTTGTTGATGAGGTCCAAACCACAGGTGCTTTGGCCATCGACATCAAGGATCCTATTGAGCAACTATTTGCTAGCTTTGTAATGGATCAAATCTCCCCGGAAGGGACTATCGAGGGCAACATTAAGGTCGACGTGAGGGATGGTAAGCTATATTTTGAAGATAGTAAAGAAGGCGTCGGGGAGTACTATACTCCTGAGGATCCCATTTGACATGCCGAGATTCAGGGAAGTACATTTTACGATCTTCCCTCTGACATTTATGAACGCACTAACATATCTCTTGATCTCAGGTGTGGGCCGGAGCAAAATGGTAGTCCCATCGACGTCAATGCAGAGCTGTGCAGTGTTCACTCTGATGCACCCTCCTCACCAAGAAGCGAATTTGAGCCGGCATGTGAGAGCCCACTCCCAGAGCAGGAACTAAACTCAGAAGCGACAGAAGATGCAAAGCTTTCGCATGAAGAGGAGGTAGGGGGTACAGCGCCCCCTGAGGTAGAACTGAAACAATTACCTCCGAATTTAAGATATGCTTTCTTGGGGAATAAATTGACCTACCCAGTGATTGTTAATGCCCACCTCAACCATGACCAGCTTGAAAGACTTTTAGATGTCCTTAGAAGTCATAAGGATGTCCTAGGCTACACCATCTCTGATCTAAAAGGAATAAGCCCTAGGCTCTGTACACATAGAATCCACCTAGAAAACACTGAATCCACCACCATAGAGCCTCAAAGGTGGTTAAACCCTAACATAAAGGAGGTGGTTAAGAAGGAAATCCTTAAATTGCTTGAAGCCGACATTATCTATCCTATCTCAGATAGTAGGTGGGTTAGCCCTGTTCATGTCGTTCCTAAAAGGGGGGATGACCGTCATAAAAAACGATAAGGAAGAAACCATTTCCACACGCACCGTCACGGGATAGCGAATGTGTATAGACTACAAGAAATTGAATAAAGCCACCCGTAAAGATCATTACCCATTGCCCTTCTTTGACCAAATGTTAGAGCGCCTCGCCAAGCATAATACTTTTGCTATTTTGACGAGTATTCGGGATTCTTTCAGATTCCCTTACATGAAGATGACCAAGAAAAGACTACCTTCACGTGTCCTTATGGCACATATGCTTACCGTAGAATGCCCTTCGGACTTTGCAATGCCCCCGCTACCTTCCAAAGGTGCATGACATCCATCTTTTCCGATTATATTGAGAACATTATGGAAGTCTTTATGGATGATTTTTCTGTCTATGGTAATGAGTTTGACTCATGTTTGGCTAATCTCACTAAAGTCCTTAAAAGATGCCAACAAAATAATCTTACTCTTAATTGGGAGAAATGCCATTTTATGGTCACCGAGGGGATTGTTCTTGGGCATCTTGTCTCATTTAGAGGGATCGAGGTTGATAAGGCAAAGCTCGAGGTAATTGAAAAACTTCCTCCACCTATTAATGTCAAGGGCATTATGGGATTTCTTGGTCATGCGGGGTTTTACCGGTGCTTTATCAAGGATTTTTCCCTAATTGCCCGACCTCTTATCGCCTTACTTGCTAAAGATGCTCCATTTGTCTTTTCAGGGGAGTGCTTGTAAGCCTTTAATACATTGAAGGAAGCCCTCATCTCCGCCCCCATCATACAACCGCCAGACTGGAGTCTTCCCTTCAAGCTTATGTGTGATGCAAGTGACCAAACAATTGGAGCAGTGCTAGGACAAAGGAAGGACAAAAAGCTTCATGCAATATTCTACGCAAGTAAAATGTTGGACGAGGCACAGAAAAATTACATTACCACTGAGAAAGAGCGCTTGGCGGTTGTCTACTCCATCGAAAAGTTTCGCTCCTACCTCCTTGGATCCAAAGTCATTGTGCACACCGACCATGCGGCATTGAAGTATCTACTAAGCAAAAAGGAGGCCAAGCCTGGATTAATAAGATGGATACTTTTGTTGCAAGAATTTAACTTGGAGATTAGAGACAAGAAGGGCACGGACAACGTTATGGCGGACCACTTGTCTAGGCTTATTCGAGACGAGAAGGATGAAAGCCTACCAATTGACGACACTTTTGTCGACGACGGGTTATTCTCCATTAGACCCGGAGACGTGCCTTGGTACGCGGATTATGTGAACTATTTGGCATGCGGGATAAAACCATGCGGGATGGCCACACAACAAAAAAGTAGGTTCATGCATGAAGTCCGCAACTATTTTTGGGAAGACCAGTACATCTTCAAGATATGCAAGGATGGTATTATACGGAGGTGTGTTTCAAAGGAGGAGGCCACGTCTATCATTTCGCATTGCCATGATATGCCTTGCGGGGAACATCACGCGGCTTCTAAAATCACCGCAAATATATTGCAGTGCAGGTTCTTTTGACCAACCATGTTTATGTTGGATATGGAAGACGTTTGTACACCCTTGTGGGGGATGTACGAGGGAATACGGACCTCGAACGTCGCGCACACGAAGTCGTGTGCAAAGGGAATCTGTTCCCTTGCGGAGAGGATCTCTGTATGAGTGGGAAAGTCGCATTATATATGCATAAATGCATGCGACATATGGCTAATAAATGGGGAATATCTTAAGCTTATGTTGTACCATGCATATGGTACAACTTAAGCTTATAATGTGCCATGCATCATGGTACACCTTAATTAAGTTGTTCCAAAGGAACAAATTACCCTAAAATAACTACCTTGGGGGCTATAAATAAGACCCAAGGGTAGCCATTTTTCTTACACAATTTTGCATGAAATTCATGCATGCATCTTCTTCATAGCGAAGCTCTGCAGAAATATTTCCTCTCCCTCCATCCAAGTTCTTAATCTAAAATAGAGATTTAGATTGTGGATTAGTAGCCTTACTCCGTTCGTGAGAAGACTCGATCCGTCGTGGCGAATCCGAAGGCAAAGTTCCGAGACTACCGCTCCGCATACGCTAGCGTAAGTCTCCACTTTAATTATCGATCCTAACTCTGTTTTGACAGGATCCTACATTGGTATCAGAGCCATATGGGTTCGCCCCGGTCAATCCACTGCCCCGTCGAAACTACGAACGAGTCGTTGTCTTTTTCACGAATGGGTCTCCTACTATTACGGATATAGTAGGAACGCTTCGTGACGGAGAGAACGCAGCGGTTGTTCTTTTCACGTTAGGGTCTCCTATCATTACGGATATGGTAGGAACTCTCCGTGACGAGAAGAACCGACCGTTCACGTAGTACGTTATTCATTTTTGGCACACGGCCATTAGGAAATAACTAATTTCTCGACGAACGGGTGCTTCATCGACGAACGGGTGCTTCATCGAGGAAGATGATGGAAGTTATTTCCATCGGGTAAGAGGAAAATTTGGTGCATGTGCACCATGGCCAAATGGGCTATGAAGGCCATGCACCCCCTCTCCCCATGCGGAGGGGGTTGGCTACGGCCAATAACCACCGGCGACCACCCCATCAAGGGGGAGGAATGAGTGCGGCAACCCCATTTAAAGGGGGTGGCCGGCCATGGCCAAAGGGGCCATGGCCGGCCAACGCCGAATGGCCTTGGCCATGACCGGCCATGGCCAAGCCATGGCCGGCCATGGCCAGGCCGGCATTGGCCGGCCAAGGCCAGGCCGGCAATGGCCGGCCTTGGCCAAGCCCTGCCGGCCAGGCCGGCCCTGGCAGTGGCCAGGGCCGGCGCCCTGGCCACTGCCAGGGCCAGACCGGCCCTGGCAGAGGCCAGGGCCGGCGTCCTGGCCTCAGGCCAGGGCCTGGCAGAGGCCAGGGCAGGAGCCCTGGCCCCGGCCAGCGGCCTGCCGGCCCTGGCAGAGGCCAGGGCCGGCGCCCTGGCCTCAGGCCAGGGCCTGGCCGAGGCCAGGGCAGGAGCCCTGGCCCCGGCCAGCGGCCAGGCCGCCCTGGTAGAGGCCAGGGCAGCGCCCTGGCCTCATGCCAGGGCCTGGCCGAGGCCAGGGCAGGAGCCCTGGCCCCGGCCAGTGGCCTGGCCGGCCGGCCCTAGCAGAGGCCAGGGCCTGGCCGGCCCTGGCCGAGGGGGCCAGGGCCCCTGGCCGGCCAGGGCAGAGGCCCTGGCCGGCCCTTGGCCAAGCCCCGGCCAGGGCAGAGGCCCTGGTCGGGAGAATTTGCATTTCGAAAATTGGTCGACCAATTTTGTGTTTTTGGTCGACCAATCTGGCAGAAGGTCTGAGTCGGCTGCAAATTTTTCAACTGACCCATACGGGGTGACAAAGGGCATTGGTCAAACTCGAATGTGTCGATTAGCCCATACGGGGCTAACCACAGTGCCGACTAGTTCATACGGGACTAACGTTTTAATGAAGTTTTTTGGGCTCTACTCCTTGAAGATTAGCCATAGTGCTCTACTTCATGCGAGATTAGCCATGTCATTGTGCTCTACTCTATGGAGATTAGCCAATGTACTTGTGACGTTGTGTTCTATTCTACGGAGATTAGCCAACGTTCTTTCAAATTTTTGGAAAAAGATGTTTTTCAAATAGGTTATGTCCCGTCCTTAAATCGGGATAGCGCAATTTAGAATTCCAAGTCCTACCACGATCCGGCCATGGTTATCTAACCCATGGGTGTGTAGAACAGGTCTCGTGGCTTGGCAATTGTTGCGTTAAAATTCTTTGCGCTAATTCTCACCTATTCTATTTTGAAAGATATGTTTTTCAAAGTAATTTTCCGCTGCTAATACCATACGGGTATTATTTCTGATTTCTTTTTACTTAAGATAAGTAAGAGGGATATTTTGAAAGTTACTTCTAGATGGTAGTTGGGAACGTAGTGAACTTCTCGATTCTAGAGTAACATTTCAACGCATCCAAGGAACTTATCAAGTGTTTAAAGAATCGAAACTTTATGCATTGAATTTTGATCGTGGTTTTCCATTTTCTTTGCAGTTTTTTGAATCGAATATGTCTACCGCTTCTAAGAATATTGTCGCAGAGCTTAACAAAGGTGAAAAGCTCAACGGCGACAATTATAAACTTTGGTCAATTAAAATCCAATATGTTTTGGAGGAGCAAGATGTGCTCGAAACACTCCAAAACATAATGGTAGAACCTGAGTTGGGCAATACGGCCCAACACAAGAGGGACCGGGAAGCTTATGACACTTGGACTCGAAAGAACAAAATAGCACGTATTACGTTACTGTCCGCAATGGACAATGACATAATGCGTCTATTTCGGGAATTCGATCTAGCCAAAGACATATGGTCTGAGCTAGAAGTAAAGTTTGGTGGAACTTCGGTTACCAAACTCCGCTCCTTGAATATTCAATTTGATTCGTACAAAATGCGGCGAGATCATTCTATGAAAAAGCATCTCCGCCACATGGCGAATCTAATATCTGAATTAAAGGATGCGGGTGTTACGCTGTCTGACGAACAGCAGATCCAAGCAGTCATTCGTTCACTCCCAGATAGCTGGGATAACATGAAAATGCACCTCACTCATAATGAGTGCATTAAAACTTTAAGCGATGTTTCGAAACACCTCGAACTCGAGGAAGAGCGGATTCAAGCCGCAAAACCAAGTGCAGAAGTGCACGTGGCCGCTAGTTCCTCACATGGAGGAAATAAGCGGAAACGCTTAAGGTTTGTGAACGAACGAAAGCAAGAACCGGAAACCTCAAAGAAGACTAAGAACAAAAAGTGGCAAAAGAATGTGCACTCAAAGAAGAAAAACTTGAAGAAGATCAAGTGCTTTAAGTGCAACAAGTACGGTCACTTCGCCCGTAAGTGTACGGATGGAAGTGATAAGGTAACTTGTAGGGCTAGTTACATATGTGTTTCTAGTTCCATGTTTCTTGCTGAATCTAACTATTTTTGGTTGATTGATTCAGGGGCCACAGACCACGTTGCGAAGGACAGAAGGTTCTTCGTAGAGTATCGAAGGATAACTCAAGGACAAAGTGGATATACGTCGGCAACAACACTCGTGTTGAAGTCAAAGGCGTCGGAACATGTAAGCTAGTTCTCGACAACGGCCGGACATTATTATTGCACGACGTCCTCTTTGCTCCAGATATTAGAAGGAATATCGTTTCCGTGGTCATGTTAATGTCTTTAGATTATGAGTGGAGGTTCTATAAACAATATGTTGACCTTGTTTGTAATAATTCTTTGATTGGTTCTGGTAATGTTTGTAATGGATTAATTGTTTTAAATACAATGTATGATGATTCTTCTTCCATTAATGAAAGTTTCCATTTAACAAATGTTTCTAACTCTGAGTCTGAGATCATTTGTTGGCATGCAAGACTTGGTCATATTGGACCAACTAGAATGGATAGACTTGCCAAAAGTGGCTTGCTATCTAATGTTTCAAAAGTTGAAATGTCAACTTGCGAACATTGTCTTGTAGGGAAAACTTGTCGCAAGCCGTTTGGAACTGGCACAAGGGCCGATGTTCCATTACAGCTTATCCATTCGGACATTTGCGGTCCAATGAATGTTAAGACAAGACGCGGGAAGTCCTATTTCATCACATTCATTGATGACTTCACCCGTTTCGGACACATCTATTTGATATCCCACAAAAGTGAAGCTTTGGCTTGCTTTAAAAACTATATGAGTTTAGTGGAGAATCAATTAGATCGCAAGATTAAGGTTTTGCGAACCGATAGGGGCGGTGAATATCAATCAATAAGTTTTAAGGAACTTTGTGATGAAAAAGGCATAGTACATCAGGTAACTATGCCTTACACTCCGCAACAAAACGGTGTTGCGGAAAGAAGGAATAGGACATTGATGGAAATGGTCCGATCAATGATGTCTCAGGCAAATTTGCCTATCACCTTTTGGGGTGACGCATTATTGACGGCAGCATTCATCTTAAACCATGTACCCTCGAAGTCGGTAAGTTCCACTCCTTATGAGTTGTGGAACAATAGAACTCCAGACTTAAACATTCTAAAACCTTGGGGTTGTGCCTCTTACGCACATTTATCCTCTCACAAATATGGCAAACTTGGGCCACGTGGGAGGAAGTGTATCTTCATCCGATACGCTGAAAACTCCAAAGGATATGTTTTCGTCGGTCAAGAGGACAATGGGGGTCTAATAGAATTCGAATCGAGGGATGTTGTCTTCTTGGAAAAAGAGTTTCCAAGACAGGGTGAGATAAGTCAAGACTTATCCTTGTTTGAGACTTGGGATCAAGAAGGATCGGAACGTTCGAGTGGGAGAATTCTTGGTGAAGAAGAAAATACGTTTCAAACTTCACCAATGGATGATACGAACAATACCAATCCTATTCCGAGTGGGAGTGATGTTATTCCAAGTGGGAGTGATGTCATTCCAAGTGGGAGTGATCAAACTCAAACAAGACGTAGTAATCGAACGAGGCTAACACCTCTGAGATTTGAGGATGAATTTCCTCAAACATTCATGACATTACTACAAGATGATGACGAACCTGCAAATTTCAAACAGGCCGTCACATGCCCTGCTAAAGATAAATGGATAGCGGCAATGGAAGAAGAACTTCAATCCATGAAAACAAACCAAGTCTGGGACTTGGTTAATTTACCCAAGGGACGTAGAGCCATTGGGAACAAGTGGGTTCTCAAAATCAAGCATAAGGCTGATGGCTCCATCGAGAAATATAAAGCTCGCCTTGTTGCGAAAGGTTTCACGCAACAGGAAGGAATAGACTACGAAGAGACTTTCTCTCCTGTCGTGCGTTTTACCTCCATTCGCTTAATTCTGGCAATGGTAGCTTGTTTGGACCTCGAGTTACATCTGATGGATGTAAAGACTGCTTTTCTTAACGGAGAACTAGATGAGGAGATCTACATGGAACAACCAAACGGGTTTGTACAAGAAGAAAACAAACATAAGGTTTGTAAACTTCGTAAATCCATATATGGTCTTAAACAATCCTCAAGGCAGTGGTATATGCGCTTTCAAGAAGTCGTCTTGTCGTATGGTTTCTCCATGCTCGACGAAGACAACTGCGTATATATTAAGAGGATTAAAAACAAGTATGTAATTATGTCTCTTTATGTAGATGACATACTTATAGCCGGAAATGATAAGCGTCTTATCTTGGATATCAAAACTTGGATTTCATCCGTCTTTGAGATGAAAGACATGGGTGAAGCTGCATATATCCTTGGGGTTAAGATCTCAAGGAATCGTTCCAAGAAACTTCTTTCTCTCTCTCAAGAGACATATATAAAGAAAGTTTTAGAACGGTTTAATATGCAGGATTGCAAGCCAATTGATACTCCAATAAGCAAAGGCGAGGGTCTATGTTTGGAGATGTGTCCCAAAGATCCAAAAGAAAAGAAAGCTATGGAAAAAGTTCCATACTCCAGTGCTGTCGGGAGTCTGATGTATGCCATGATGTGTACCAGACCAGACATTTGCTATGCTGTTGGTATGGTAAGCCGTTACCAATCCAACCCAGGACAAGCACACTGGAAATCGGTGAAGAGGATATTAAGATACCTCAAAGGGACTGCGGACTATGCGTTATGCTATCAAGGCAATACCTTGAGACTCGAAGGCTATACCGATGCTGATTGGGCGGGTGATCTCGACGAGCGTAGATCTACCTCAGGCTTTGTTTACTTGCTCGGGAATGGTGCAATATCCTGGAGCAGCAAGAAGCAAACCTGCATCGCCTTATCAACCATGGAAGCCGAATTCGTAGCATTCAGCATGGCGGTCCAAGAAGCTGTTTGGCTTAGGAAATTCTTAGACAGGCTGACGAATGCCTCTGACTCGAGCACTGTTCCTATATACAGTGATAGTCAAGCTTCGATTGCCTATGTCAAAGATCCTAAATTTCATTATAAGACCAAACACATTGACATTCGATTCAAGTTTGCGAAGGATTATGACAAACGGAAGGAAGTAGACATAGGATACATATCCACACATGAGATGATAGCGGATCCCCTTACTAAGGCGATCCCCAGAGATGTGTTTTTCAAACACTTATCATCTATGGGAATGCGTAGGTGCTGAGCTGTATCATGTAATATTTCCCATGTCTATAGAAGATCAAAGTTTAATAAAAGAAAGAAGTTCTTTTATATATTGCATACAAGTTTCTTACAAATGATTTTAAAACATTTGTGTTTTAGTCTCAGCTATTTTATTGTGTGTATGTCGGACAGATTAAGGTTGGCTCTCTCACATGAGCAACCGCCTTATCTTATCAGATGGATAAGATAGAGATGAGACTAGTTTAAAGTCAAAATCATTAGACAAATGATTTAGAGTCATGACTTAAACAAGATAGTCGAATAAAAGATCTGCATCATACGGATGCTTACAAAAGATCTGAGATCTGTATCACAAGGATATAAAGATCTCATTGGATTTTTTAAAATCCTATCTGTCTTATGCAGGATGAGAGTCCGTGAATATTTCACGAGTAGTAAGGGGACTCAAAAAGATAGGCACTGTGGTGTCTGATCTTTCATCCGTACAACATCATTAAGACATACTCTCCCTGGGAAAGGAGTGATGTTGTAATACGTGTTCATACCACGTATGCATTTCGACCACTGAGTTAGTAGCAATAGTGTTTGCTATTATGTGAGACTCAAAGGCCATACGGGCCTTAACTCTTACCCTCAAGGACTCCAATTGGTTCCTTTAGATTTGACGAGATGATCGCTATCTTAGCGTGTTACTAATGGGCTATGGTAATTCGGCTCGGCGGGGCACGTTAGAAAAGCGAATCAAGTCAAGATCAGAAGGTTCACAAGAAGAGGAAGATTGATTTCATATTCGCATTTGGACTTTAGTGATTCAAAGCTGGCCAGCCAATTGTAATCCAGATGGGATTCAATTGTTGAATATAAAGTACAAGAAATGTGAAGAAATAATCTAGGGTAAAGCATGCGTTGAACTACTCAACTTTGCACCTTCGAGGTCGTTGTGTATCTCTAACAAGTGCACAACAACAGACTCTACGCGCATGACGGTCGCACGGTCTATTTCTCGGTATGATAGATGAAAGAACTAAGGGAAAGACGTTCTCTTACAATCCCCTCAAGTGTGAGTGGGAGATGTTGGATATGGAAGACGTTTGTACACCCTTGTGGGGGATGTACGAGGGAATACGGACCTCGAACGTCGCGCACACGAAGTCGTGTGCAAAGGGAATCTGTTCCCTTGCGGAGAGGATCTCTGTATGAGTGGGAAAGTCGCATTATATATGCATAAATGCATGCGACATATGGCTAATAAAGGGGGAATATCTTAAGCTTATGTTGTACCATGCATATGGTACAACTTAAGCTTATAATGTGCCATGCATCATGGTACACCTTAATTAAGTTGTTCCAAAGGAACAACTTACCCTAAAATAACTACCTTGGGGGCTATAAATAAGACCCAAGGGTAGCCATTTTTCTTACACAATTTTGCATGAAATTCATGCATGCATCTTCTTCATAGCGAAGCTCTGCAGAAATATTTCCTCTCCCTCCATCCAAGTTCTTAATCTAAAATAGAGATTTAGATTGTGGATTAGTAGCCTTACTCCGTTCGTGAGAAGACTCGATCCGTCGTGGCGAATCCGAAGGCAAAGTTCCGAGACTACCGCTCCGCATACGCTAGCGTAAGTCTCCACTTTAATTATCGATCCTAACTCTGTTTTGACAGGATCCTACAGTTTAAAGACACACATGACTTCGTCAAGTATTGCGATAGATGCCAACGGACGGGAAATATTTCGAAACGGAATGAGATGCCAATGAAACCCATTCTAGAGATTGAACTATTCGATTGTTAGGGGGTGGATTTCATTGGACCTTTCCCATCAAGTAAAGGAAACAAGTATATTCTATTGGTTGTTGATTACGTCTCGAAGTAGGTGGATGCCATTGCCACCCCAACCAATGATGCGAGGGTGGTGTCCAAATTCTTCAAACAAACATATTCCCACGTTTTGGAGTGCCACGAACCTTGATAAGCGATGGAGGAAGCCATTTTATAGAAAGCAAATTCGAGGCCATGCTAAAGAAGTATGGGGTGAACCATAGAATCGGTATATCATACCACCCTCAGACGAGTGGACAAGTGGAAGTGTCAAACCGGGAAATCAAACAAATTCTAGAAAAGACCGTCGATAGATCTAGAAGGATTGGTCCATTAAATCGAATGATGCACTATGGGAATATCGTACGGCCTTTCGCACTCCCATTGGCACCACCCCATACCGACTAGTTTATGGAAAAGCTTGTCATTTGCCGGTAGAGTTGGAACATCGCGCATGTTAGGAAATCAAGACCTTAAATTATGATTACAAGAGCGCGGCATTGCACCGACTTCTAGACATCAATGAGCTTGACGAGATTAGACAGGATGCCTATGAGAACTCTAGGATCTACAAGGAAAGAACGAGAATTCTACATAATGCATGCATCACTGTTACGGACTTCAAGGTCGGAGACAAGGTCCTATTATTCAATTCTAGACTCCGACTCTTCCCCGGAAAGCTAAGGTCACGATGGTCGGGACCTTTTACCATTCGGCACATACAACCGGGAGGGGCCTTCGAGCTAGAAGGAAAGGACGGAGCCACTTTTAAGGTGAATGGACAAAGGCTCAAGCATTACTTGAGGGAGACCCTACCGTGTTGAATATTGGACTCCCCGGATTTGGTTTTGATGATGAGCAAACATAAATAATCCATGAACTAACAATTTGTGAGCGCAGTATTGGAGATCGTCGCCAAATTCACGAGAACATTCAGAGCGACATCTCAACACTTCTCAAAGCTCGTATTCATGCCTAAAGCTTCGTTGAAGCTCTTGCACCGTTTTGGAAGTCATGAAGATTTAATCGAAGCTCTCGAAGACCGTTCTTTAAGGTTTATTTATAGTCTTTTAAGCTTCAATCTATAGAATGTTAAGCCTTGAGTATATCTTACGTTTCTATCTTCATAACGCTCATATCGTAGCTCTAGGATCTTAGTACAAGTTCATTCTAACTTCCTCGAAGCGTCACGCTTCGATTCGGACTTGATTGTGCATGTTAGTTGGTACAAGAAGAAGTACTGACCGACTAGATGGTGATCTAGTCGGTCAGCAACTCTTCTTGGACCGACTAGTTTGATTCCTTAATTTCTTGGACTTTACTGTTTACAGTTAGTCGGTCTACGTTGACTCACCGACCGACTAGTTTATGAACTAGTCGGTCAGTGATGCTTCTTTGACCGACTAGTTGTGACTTACTGTTCATACTAAATTTCTCCTAAGCTACTGTTTATCGTTAGTCGGTCTAAGAACGTTTGGTGACCGACTAGTTGACAATCTAGTCGGTCAACTTTTGTTCTTGGACCGACTAAGTCAATTTGTATTCAGACTATTTCAATTTGCCTCTTAGTCGGTCTACGTTCACTGACTGACCGACTAGTTGTGAAACTAGTCGGTCAGAAAGTCTTCTTGGACCGACTAGATTTCTAGGTCTGAATTTCTATCTCTTCTCAGTTCCTCTCTTAGTCGGTCCATGTTGATTGACTGACCGACTAGTTGATGAACTAGTCGGTCAGTGGTTGTTCTTTGACCGACTAGTTGCCTCAGATTTCTATCCGTTGGAAATTGACCTAACTTATTTTTATGGGACCCTATAAATACGAACCTAGGTCATTTCTATCTAGGTTAGAGCTGCCATTAAGAGATTCATTGAGATAGAAAGAGATAGCCATTCTCACTCATTTCCAAAGCTCTCTTCCTCACAAGAAACCCATTCTCTCACTGTCTAGATCTAGAATCCATCTTGAGAGAAGCTTGTTCTTGGTGAGCCCTTCAAGCTCTAGCTTGAATCAAGTCTCCAAATCTCTCCTAGGCACCTATTGCTGGTCATTTCCTTGGTGCTAGGTCTTGGTGACTTCATCTTCCTCAAATCCTTCCTTTCACCTATTTGGGTAGAAAAACTCAAGGTATAAGATTTTGTGGTAAGATTGTTTATTTCATTATAAACTCATTTATATTGCTTGTTGATTCTCTCGGTTGTGAGAGAAGGTTGTGATCCCGGGTTGTGGGATTCACTATTGCCATTGCATGTATGATTTGATCTTGTGAAGGTTTTTCACAAGATATTCATAGTGAAAATCTTGGGTTAGGGTTTCTAACCTAAGTATCCGGAGGGGATCCGGGTGGTTGGGACGTAGGATCACCGGGAACAAGTCAGGGAGACTTGGGTGGATCCGAACCCATTAACATCATTTGTTAGCATTGTTAATTTTGTTGTTGTCATTCAATTTAAGCTTCCGCAAATTGATTTGGTAGTTGTTTGCACTATAATTTGGAATTATACTCCTTGTTATTTTTAAAGTACTATTCACCCCCCCTCTAGTACTTGTGCAGTAGCTTGTAGGGCATTACATTTGGTATCAGAGCCAGATACTTAGCTATGTCTGCCAACGACAACAAGACCGTGCGTCCACCTTCCAACTATGACACCTTCAGGAACCGTGTAGGAGCATCTTCGGTGATGGAAGGACATTCCTCTACGAGGCCTCCATTCTTCAACGGTACCAACTACGGGTACTGGAAATGCCGGATGGAAACCTTCCTCCGGAGTGCATCTTTATGGAGGACTACAATGAAGGAATACATCGAGCCCGAAGAAGAAGACTTTGAGAAATGGATAACCGCGGAGGTCGCCGCGGAGGTAAGCAACGCCAATGCAATGAACGCCTTGCAATGCGCATTAGAGCCCGAGGACTTCAATAAGATATGCACATGTAAGAGTGCATATCAAATTTGGAACTCCCTCCTCATACTTCATGAAGGGACGAGTAGGGTAAGAGACTCTAAACTCGTAGTCGTAAACAAAGATTACGAAATGTTTCATATGCAACAGGGCGAGAAGATGAAGGAATATTACGCTCGCTTCGTTGACATAATAAACGAGTTAGAGGCCCTTGACAAGTCCTACACTCAAAAGGAGAAGTGCTCAAAGCTTATCGAAGGACTTCCTTCTTCTTGGGAGAAACGTACCTTCGCCATCGAGGAAGGTAATGACATGAATAAGTATACCGTAGTTCAATTGATGGGTACTTTGATGTCATACGAGGTACGCAAAGATAGCAAGGTGAAGTTACAAGAAAAGATGAAGTCCTATTTGAACCAAGACGTGCCTAAGAAAAAGGCAATTGCATTCAAGGCGGCTTCATCCACCTCTACCGATGATGAGGACTCGGAAGAAGAAATGGACATGGAATCCGTTGCACTCATGGCAAAGAAGTTCAATCGCTTCTTCCGAAAGGGTTACTTCAAACAAAAATCTAAATTTACTTCTACTAACGCCTCTCCACCTTTGTGCTTTAAATGCAATAAGCCAGGACACATCAAAGCGGATTGTCCTCAAAACAAGCAAAAGGAGAAGTGGAAGGCGCCGAAGTTCGACAAGTCGAAGAAGTACAAAAAGGGGTACAAAAAGGGACTTGTCGGAGCAACATTCACCGACTCCGAGGATTCCTCAAGCGGAGAGTCGGACGATGAGAAAGTGGAGCAAGCGCACATGTGCTTCATGGCAAGAGAGGAGCATGATCAAGGATCTTCCTCCTCCGATGATAGCGACGACGAAGGCGATGATGTAACTATGGATGATCTTAGGGATGCTAACTCTCATTTATGGTCTAAATACACTAAATTAGTAAATAGATATACTAAAGTAAAAGATGACCTAGCTAGCATTCAAACCTCGCCTAAGACTATCATCACCAACGACGACACCGTTGTTGAAGAGTTAAGAAATGAGATTGTCAATCTCAAATCTAAACTTGAACATGTTAGCATTGATGATCCGGAAGAACATAGGATAGCGGATTTAACTTCTCAAAACTTGACTTTGAGTATTGAGAACGAGAATCTTAAATCTCGTGTTTATGTGCTCACATCGCAAGTATCCACTTTGAATACTTCTATGCGTTCTCTCAAAGAGAAATATGAGAACACATTAGGCCGAATTAATAAATTCAATAAGGGTAAGGACCATTTGGATAAAATCCTAAGTGACTTACTTCCGACCAATCACCACATTGGTTTGGGGTATACGATGGGATGTCCATCCAAAGCGGCCACTACTTTTGTTAGGTCAACTTCCGGTGACTCTACGAGTGGTAGCAAACACTCTATTGGTAGTTCATCTACCAATGGTGCTTCCACCTCGTCCACACCCTCTTTTGGAAAGAAACCCACTTTGGGTGGACCTCCAAAGAAGGGGCATGCTTATATGTACACCAATACCATGCCACGTAGGAACACACGTCCTACTCCACCGTCTCACACATATGATGATTTTTATGCAACACATTCTCGGGCACGTGCACACCATGTGAGACACCCTCACACACGTGTTCCCACACATGCATATGTTCACCCACCTCATCATATGAATAATTCTCGTCGTGCACCATTCCATCATGTTCCTTATGCCTATCCACAACATGCATCACGTAGAAATCAACGTCGCATGCATGCACCCAATAGGATGATGGCTCCCAAAAGTTTCACTATTTGGAGCCCAAAGGACACAAGCATGGATGAAAAACAAGTATATATGAATGCTTATTTTTCGGATGTTGTGCATAGTAGAAATTATGTGGGGAAGTCTAAGTCCAATTGGACTTGGCTTCCAAAGGCCTAACTTTTGAGGACCCAATGACCTTGGGTACCATGATATGAAAGTTTCTATCTTTAGGTACTCAAGGAAAAGAAAAAGAAAAGGAGCAACAAATTTAAATTTAGCTCCAAAGGGAATTGGATACTCGATAGCGGGTGTTCAAAACACATGACGGGTGACGCTCAATTGCTCTCCGGAGTGGTTCCCATTGCAAATGGAAATCGCGTCGTATTTGGAGGCAACGAGAGCGGAGCAATCGTCGGTGTTGGTAAAGTGGGTGACCCTTCTAAACCCTTAATTAGTGATGTTTATCTAGTTGATGGTTTAAATCATAATCTTATTTCAATAAGCCAACTTTGTGACAAAGGTTACAAAGTTAGCTTTGCGAAAGTATTGTGTCATATTTCAAATGATAATAATAAATTATTATTTTCTGGCACACGCCATAAAGATATTTATATTTTGGATCTTTCTAAGTCATATGAACAATGTCTCGTTGCCAACACAAGTGAACAACACTTATGGCATCGACGATTTGGACATGTGAACTTTGGAACACTTTATAAGCTTTCAAAATTAAATTCCATTAAAGGTTTTCCGAAACTCGTTTTTGAAAAGAAAAGTTTTTGTGATTCTTGTCAACGTGGCAAGCTTCCTAAATCTTCATTTAAACCTAAGAAAAGCATTTCTACGAAACAACCACTAGAGCTATTGCATCTAGATTTATTTGGGCCAACTAGAGTTGCTTCCTTAGGAAATGCAAGATATGGACTAGTCATCGTTGATGATTATTCAAGATTTACATGGGTATTTTTCTTATGTAATAAAAATGAAGCTTTTGAAAACTTCACAATATTTGTGAAGAAAGTACAAAATCTCATCGGAACCACCATTGTCACTATTCGTAGTGATCATGGGGGTGAATTTGAGAATGAGTCTATCTCAAATTTTTGTGATGATCTTGGAATTACTCACACGTTTTCTTTCCCTCGCGCACCTCCTCAAAATGGTGTTGTTGAGAGGAAGAATAGAACGCTTGTGGAGTGTGCTCGCACTATGCTCGAAGATATTCAACTTGGTTATCAATTTTGGGCGGAAGCGGTACACACCGCTTGCTATGTGTTTAATAGAATACTTTTGAGGCCCGGCACCAAACAAACTTGCTATGAATTGTTGTTTGGTAGATTGCCTCAAGTTAAACATTTTCGTGTTTTCGGCGCAAAATGTTTTATTAAAAACACATATGATAATTTGGACAAGTTTGATCCGAGATCGGATGAGGGGATATTTGTTGGGTATTCCTCACGTAGCAAAGCCTACCGGATATACAACAAAAGATCCTCTACGATCGAGGAATCACTTCATGTCTCTTTTAATGAGAATTTTACTAATTCTAGAATTTAAAATGATAATGATTCTATGGATGTTTTATGTGATTCGTTTGAAAATTCTAAGTCTATTGATTCAATTAATTCTATTGAGACTAACCCGACTAATGAAGTTGTTGAGAATGTGCCAAGTGATCAAGGTATTCCCAAGCGGCTTCATACCGTTCGCGATCATCCCCATGAGCAAGTCATTGGCAATATTCATGATAGTGTCAAGACGAGATCGCAAGTCCACCACTTCGCCAATAGTGCCTTTGCCTCATCAATAGAGCCAAAGAATATAGTTGAAGCTTGCGAAGATGGTGCTTGGATCCTTGCCATGGAGGAGGAACTCATTCAATTCGAGAGGAATGAGGTATGGGAGCTTGTTCCTTTGCCATCGAAGAACCACACCGTCATAGGGACAAAGTGGATCTTCAAGAACAAAACCGACGAAAACCAAGTCGTCGTCCGGAACAAAGCTCGGTTAGTTGCTCAAGGATATCGACAAGAGGAAGGTATCGATTTCGAAGAATCCTTCGCTCCGGTAGCTAGATTAGAATCAATTAGACTATTATTGTCTTATGCATGCCATAAAAATTTTAAGTTATTTCAAATGGATGTTAAAAGTGCATTTTTAAACGGAGATGTTGTTGAGGAAGTTTACGTTTCTCAACCTCCGGGCTTCATAAATGAAAAATTTCCAAATCATGTTTTTAAACTAAAGAAAGCTCTTTATGGTTTGAGACAAGCTCCTCGAGCTTGGTATGATCGCCTAAAGAATTTTCTTTTGGATTTGAATTTTAAAATGGGCGAAGCCGATTCTACACTTTTTGTTAAGCATGCGAATAATGATATTTTATTAGTTCAAATTTATGTTGATGATATCATTTTCGGTGCTACTAACTTCACTCTTTGCGAAGAGTTTTCTAATGTTATGAAGGAACAATTTGAGATGAGCCACATGGGCGAACTCAAATATTTCTTAGGTCTCCAAATTCGCCAAATGAACGATGCAATCTTCATCCACCAAACGAAGTATACGGTGGAGTTGCTTAAGCGATTTGGAATGGAGAGTGCTTCCGGGAAAAAGACTCCAATGAGCACGACTACGCATCTCGACAAGGATACGGGCGGTAAGGATGTAGACATTCGTCTATATCGAGGTATGATAGGTAGATTACTTTATCTTACCGCAAGTAGGCCCGATATTATGTTTGCCGTATGCATATGTGCTCGTTATCAGTCTCAACCTAAGGAGTCTCACTTAGTAGCGGTAAAACGTATTTTCCGTTATCTAAGTTATACACTTGATTTTGGATTACTTTATCCAAAATCTAGCACGTATGAGTTAGTCTCATACAGTGATGCCGATTATGCGGGATGCAAATCCGACAGGAAAAGTACTAGTGGCACTTGCCATTTTCTAGGAAATTCTCTTGCCTCTTGGTTTTCCAAGAAGCAAAATTCCGTATCACTTTCAACCACCGAGGCGGAATATATTGCCGCCGGTGCCGCTTGTGCCCAGGTTCTTTGGATGAGACACACTTTGAAGGATTTTGGTATTCACTGTGATACTAGCCCTATCATGGTGGATAACCAAAGTGCTATCTGTCTTTCAAAGAATCCGGTGCACCATTCCCGATCAAAACACATAGATGTCCGACACCATTTTTTAGATGATCATGTTGCTAAAAAGGACATCATTTTAGTGTACGTTAAAACCCAAAAGCAAATCGTCGATATTTTCACGAAACCCCTAAAGGAGGACTCCTTTGTGCGGTTGCGTCGAGAATTGGGGATTATGGGTGAATCCGAGATATAGGATTCATATCTCATTCAATTATCTTGCATGCTATTAGATTTCGCGATATTTCGTTCATGCTAGATTTATTGAATTTTTGGGATTTTATGTGATGTGTTTGAATTTGTGCTCGAATTCGTATTTGTATGTCGTATTTAAGATTTCGATGTTTTATGGGGTAATTTAGATGACTAATGAGAGTGTTAAGTTGTTTCATCCAAGTGGTTTGTGAAGAGAACTCATTTATCAATTTTTGGACTCTTCTAGTCGGTTTCAGTTCATTAGTCAACCGACTAGATGCTCATCTAGTCGGTCAGCTAGTGAACTCAGACCGACTAGTTCAAGCTTTAATCTAACTCTTATCATTTTCTTTCTTTAGTCGGTCATAGTACACTTACCGACCGACTAGATTGAAAACTAGTCGGTCAGTGAGTATACTGCGACCGACTAATTCGAGCCCTAAAATTTTCATGTTTGCCTCTGTTTCGAATTAGTCGGTTCAAGCTCATTGACCGACCGACTAGATCGTAATCTAGTCGGTCAGTGCTTGAACTGTGACCGACTAAGTGTGTTAGGGCAAACGTGTCTTTTTTGCTTCCAGACCGACTTAACTCTATTTTTATCCGACTAAACTTCATTTTAGTCGGTCTTCATCTCCTCTCCAGCCCGATAAACCCAAAAACCCTCTCGAGCCCCTTCGACTTCCGACGTCTCTCCGGCCATCTCTCCGGCCATCCCCGCCGTCCGTCGCCGTCGACCCTCTCCTCCTAGGTATATCTTCTCCTCCTAGGTCTCGATTCCCATTCTAGGGTTTGCTCTAGCTTAATTTCATCTTCTAGGGTTTGAGTTAGGGTTTCGGATTTCCTATCTTAGGGCTGTGTGCTTAGGATTGTTCGATCTTCGTCGCTTGCTTGTTCTCGTCGTGCCATGATCATAGCAAAGACGAGGATCCCTATCACATCATCTGGGGCTTCCCCCATGACTGTAGAGCCTTCTAAACCTAGGAATCCATCTAAGCCCAAGCGTCGTGCTAAATCTACCCAAGCTTCTCCGTCTTCGCCTCCTCTGAAGAAGCAGAGGACGGCGACGGTCAAACCCCGAAAATCTAAGTCTAAAAAGCCCATACTCCACACTCCCTCTACTCCTCCTGATTCCGATACTGAGTTTATCCCTGAGGATGAGTCTGGCCATAGGGAACCTACTCCTCCACTTCGTCCTAGGACTCGCCAGCCTAAGGGAAAGGGCCCAATGCCAGCGGGTGGTGTTGACATATCGTTGTGTCGCGACGACCCTATGTGTCCAGCGGCCTACAACCGTATTGAACACTGCCCGATGCTATTGGAGCACTATGTTCAGTTTTCAGATTTCCTTGGCTTAGCTGATCTTCTCTCCTATAGTGGCCTATTGGATTATCTTCGCTATGACCCCAAGGCGAATCCTAGACCATATCCTCGCCTGGTCAAATTATTCTATGCCAATCGTGTTCGGGGCCTGTACGATGAGAGTCACTCCATCGAGACTACTGTCTTGGGAACTCCTATAGTTCTCACGGCAGAAATCTTGGGAGAGATACTTGGTTGTTCGTCGTCCGGTCTCCTTCCGTCGGATATTTCTGTTGATGATATCGCTTCATTGGATCAGTTCGTTCTTTCTGATATCTTCCATGTGATCCCTCCTGCCCTCATTGGTGTTCCTTCGAAGTCATTCAAACCTAATGCATGGGTGATTAATCTCATTCTGAAGTCGTGCTTGCTTCCCAAGTACGGCTCATCTTCTCTGCCATCCCAGCCTTTTCTCAAGCTGATTTACGCTCTTTTCTTGGGTTGCGAGATTAATTGGGCTCGCGTTATACTCGATAAGATGGACTCTTTCGAGTGTATTCGCAAGACCAATAAATCTGCGCATATCCCTTACCCGTGTCTTTTGACCCTGGTTTTCCGTCATTTCCGTGTTCCTCTCCCTCCTGACGATGAGCGTCCTTTGGGTCCTCCTCTGAACGCGACGGCCGTTAAGAAATCTCTTGCGGCGCTTCGTCACGTGCATAGGTCGACCACATCTGCTTCCCAGGCCACTCCCTCAGCTGCTGCTGCCCCCACTCCTCCTGCTACATTAGATGATGTCGTACGCCTTCTTCGTCGGCACGAGTCGCGTTTGGCTCGTACCGAGGAGGTCGTCTGCCGTATGGCTCGTATGATGGGCATTGATATTCCTCCTTCAGTTTCTGAGGCCGAGGAGATGGACGATGAGGAGATTGACGATCTTGTCACTTCCTTGGCTCGTGGCGATGAGGCCACTGCTGCTGCTGTTGCTGCTACCACTTCCGGTGCTCCAGAGACTTCTGCATCAGTAGTTCAGACTTCTGAGGCTGCTGCTGATCCTGTTCCTATCTTACCTGCTGTTACTCCTGTTGAGACCCCAGCTGTTGAGCCCGTCGTCGTTTCCACACCTGCCCCGACGATCCCGTCTGTTGACACGCCTCTCCTCCATGCAGAGCCTGAGTCCACTCCGTCGACTGGACCCACGGATATTGCAGATCCAGCCACTTCCTCGTGATCGTCAGTTTCGAGGACTCTCCACTGCTCATTGGATGATGCATTTTATTGAGAGTATTTTTTTTGGTTAGGATGGAGTTTGGGTGTTCTTTTGATGTATTTTGATATGTTGGTTAGTCGGTGTATGTGTTGTATTTTTTTGTTGGATGTTGATGATGGTGTTATGATGATGATGTTGTATCTTTTGATGTTTATTGAATTCGATGTCCTCGATGTGATATCTTTTTGAATGTACTCATGATATTTCGATATATATATATACATCGATGTTCACTTTGTTTTTCTTCGTCGTGCACATTAATTCTCATTCAATGTCCATGCTATATGAAATCGTCGCTCGACGATTGAAAAACTTGGTTAAATAGTTTGAAATTCTATAATTGTATAGAATTGTTTTCCATGCACCAATTTAACCAAGAATATTGAATATTGAAGAGTATGTTTCTTTATTCAAGAAATGAATTATTATTTGGTATTTTTTGATGATTTTAATTATCGCTTTTTGATAATGGACAATTTGGCACACCTTGATTTGATTTCATCATTTTTTCCCTTGGTGTCAATTAGTTCCATCGTCATTGTCTACGACTCCCGATGTTGGATTTTCCATTTCCTAGTTGTTGTCGTTGTATGCCCCCCATTTTTGGGATAATGCCAAAGGGGGAGAGATAATGATAATAAATAGGGCAAATGAAAATTTAACTCAATTTCCAAGAATCTAGTTTGATATGTTAGATTCAGGGGGAGTTAAGATATATATAAAGGATTTTCAAAATCCGATATTTCAAAAATCGATTCTCTTTATTTATCTTACTCGTCTGATTGATGCAATTTATATATATTCATTTTGGAATTAACGTGTCATCAATGCAGGGGGAGTAAGTATTTTTCATTTGAATCATTATTTTTGATTATTATTTATGTTGGTTTGTCATCACCAAAAAGGGGGAGAATGTTGAATATTGGACTCCCCGGATTTGGTTTTGATGATGAGCAAACATAAATAATCCATGAACTAACAATTTGTGAGCGCAGCATTGGAGATCGTCGCCAAATTCACGAGAACATTCAGAGCGACATCTCAACACTTCTCAAAGCTCGTATTCATGCCTAAAGCTTCGTTGAAGCTCTTGCGCCGTTTTGGAAGTCATGACGATTTAATCGAAGCTCTCGAAGACCGTTCTTTAAGGTTTATTTATAGTCTTTTAAGCTTCGATCTATAGAATGTTAAGCCTTGAGTATATCTTACGTTTCTATCTTCATAACGCTCATATCGTAGCTCTAGGATCTTAGTACAAGTTCATTCTAACTTCCTCGAAGCGTCGCGCTTCGATTCGGACTTGATTGTGCATGTTAGTTGGTACAAGAAGAAGTACTGACCGACTAGATGGTGATCTAGTCGGTCAGCAACTCTTCTTGGACCGACTAGTTTGATTCCTTAATTTCTTGGACTTTACTGTTTACAGTTAGTCGGTCTACGTTGACTCACCGACCGACTAGTTTGTGAACTAGTCGGTCAGTGATGCTTCTTTGACCGACTAGTTGTGACTTACTGTTCATACTAAATTTCTCCTAAGCTACTGTTTATCGTTAGTCGGTCTAAGAACGTTTGGTGACCGACTAGTTGACAATCTAGTCGGTCAACTTTTGTTCTTGGACCGACTAAGTCAATTTGTATTCAGACTATTTCAATTTGCCTCTTAGTCGGTCTACTACGTTTACTGACTGACCGACTAGTTGTGAAACTAGTCGGTCAGAAAGTCTTCTTGGACTGACTAGATTTCTAGGTCTGAATTTCTATCTCTTCTCAGTTCCTCTCTTAGTCGGTCCATGTTGATTGACTGACCGACTAGTTGATGAACTAGTCGGTCAGTGGTTGTTCTTTGACCGACTAGTTGCCTTAGATTTCTATCCGTTGGAAATTGACCTAACTTGTTTTTATGGGACCCTATAAATACGAACCTAGGTCATTTCTATCTAGGTTAGAGCTACCATTAAGAGATTCATTGAGATAGAAAGAGATAGCCATTCTCACTCATTTCCAAAGCTCTCTTCCTCACAAGAAACCCATTCTCTCACTTTCTAGATCTAGAATCCATCTTGAGAGAAGCTTGTTCTTGGTGAGCCCTTCAAGCTTTAGCTTGAATCAAGTCTCCAAATCTCTCCTAGGCACCTATTGCTGGTCATTTCCTTGGTGCTAGGTCTTGGTGACTTCATCTTCCTCAAATCCTTCCTTTCACCTATTTGGGTAAGAAAAACTCAAGGTATAGGATTTTGTGGTAAGATTGTTTATTTCATTATAAACTCATTTATATTGCTTGTTGATTCTCTCGGTTGTGAGAGAAGGTTGTGATCCCGGGTTGTGGGATTCACTATTGCCATTGCATGTATGATTTGATCTTGTGAAGGTTTTTCACAAGATATTCATAGTGGAAATCTTGGGTTAGGGTTTCTAACCTAAGTATCCGGAGGGGATCCGGGTGGTTGGGACGTAGGATCACCGGGAACAAGTCAGGGAGACTTGGGTGGATCCGAACCCATTAACATCATTTGTTAGCATTGTTAATTTTGTTGTTGTCATTCAATTTAAGCTTCCGCAAATTGATTTGGTAGTTGTTTGCACTATAATTTGGAATTATACTCCTTGTTATTTTTAAAGTACTATTCACCCCCCCTCTAGTACTTATGCAGTAGCTTGTAGGGCATTACATACCGGTGAAGTGAATAGCATATATCTACTCAAGGATGGTCCCATGATCTTTCATACCTCCTCGACGAGGTCATTGATGATGCTATGCCGCATGCTATCGACGCCTTACACGATGACGGCCTCGAAAAAGGCCAATCTTCTAGAGATGGAGAAAAGTTGGAAGACCCGCCGGATCACTCTATGGTTGATGACAAGGAAGACGCTGATGTCACAAGAATTAGAGAGCTATGCGAGCTCTCCACGGCAAAGAATTTGAAGAAAGCTCCACCGGACAAGAAATTTTCATCACCGGCAAAGAAAAAGAATGCTAAAAGCTCAAGTTTTGGGGACTCGTCCCCCACTACCACCCATGATGAGGGGGAGCCGAGGAATGCCTACGAACAACAACAATTAAATCCAAGCGACCTTCCCGGTAAATTTGACGCGCGCATCTCACATGCGCCGAACATCGAGCATTAAGCGAATATCTTGATGGGTCGAGCTCAAGACCTTAAATGAGCGCTTGTCGGGGGCAACCCGACGGTTTTATCTTATTTTTAGTTGAATTTTTCATTTTTATTTTTGATTTAGATCTTTCTTAGTGTTTAGAGTCTAGAGTCGATAAAAATCCTGACAACGGGCTCTGTTTTTCATGACAGGAGATCGAGAACGAGTAACCATTTGAATGGAGGATGACAATGGCAAAGGGAAGCGCTCCAGGAATGTGTTCAGGCCTCAGGAGGAGGAAAGAACTGACGGGAAGACGAAAAACAGAAAGTGGAGCAAAAACAGAGAGTTGGAGCTGAAAGCAGCAGGCTACTCGGCCGAGCGACTTAGTCATTCGGTCGAGCAAAGACCCTACTCGGCCGAGTAGGATATAGATCAGTGAAGATCCTAAAAACTACTCTCTGTAATTTACTGAAATTTAAATGCCACTCGGCCGAGTGACTTTGTCTACTCAGCCGAGTGAATCTGATACTCTCCACGCACTATAAGCTCTGAGTAGCCTTGCTACTCGGCCGAATGACCTCTGTCTACACGGCCGAGTCGTAAGACCTACTCGCCCGAGTCGCGACTTATATGGAATAATTTTGAAAAAATTTTAAACCGTGTCATTCGGCCGAGTGTACGCGTCACTCGGCCGAGTAACCCATCCTTTATATAACCCAGCGACAGCGGCTCGAATCCCCACGCGCGAAAAAATCCCCAAATTTCCCCGAGTCCGCTTCTTCTTCCCTCTCCTCGCCAGAACCAACCCCACCTCGGCCGACCCGCACCCTCGTCAGTCACCGACCGAGTTCCTCCGCCACCGATCGGCGGCCGCTGCCTGCCGCCGTCGCCGCCGCCGCCCCCCTGCCGTACACCCCCTATTTCTCCCAAAAAATCGATTTTTTCTCCATTTCCTCCAATCTGTAAGCCTATTAAGCCCATAATCCAAATTAATCTTTATATATATCTAGTATACCTGATCTTACCCCATACATATTGATATTCATTGCTGATTTGTCTATTTCTGTTTCAGGCTAGCTTGGGGGAGATTCAGGACGCGTTTCGAGCTTCTCGGAGGAGGCGATTCTTCTCACGCTCACACCGCTTGATCTCGCGTCGTGCTGTGGTATACTCGTTCCATATTTTCAGCACTTCGTATTTTTTATTGGGTAGGCACTTTCCGCGGCTCACATGCCGCCCCGCACTAGGTCTCGCACAATGGCGCCTGCCTCGAAGCGAAAGAGGACCAGCGAGCCTGGTTCCTCTTTTGCTAGAGCAGACTCCACCTAGCCTGCCACCACCCACACTTCCGCCTCCTACCGCACATATCCCACCACCACCGACACAGCCCACCCCCGCATTCGAAGCGCTGGGGATTACATTCAGAGATGACGCGCAGTGCGCCAGATTTGAGCGTATCTCCCATCGCTCGATCGTACCCACTAGGTTCGTACACATAGCCGACTTTGAGCGCCTAGGGGTATTCTAGGGGCTGCTCCAGTTGTATGACAACGTGGGGTGGCATGACTTTTTGTTGGTGTCAGCGGATACCTACATCCGTCTGACACTAGAGGTCCTGAGTTCTATAGTTAGGACTCCTAGGGGTTGCTCTTTCCGACTGATGGATCGCGAGTGCGAGGTCACCCTCGGCATGCTTCGAGCCTACTTTCAGTGGCCCCCTGTCCGGACCCAGACCGAGCCTATAGTCCCACGCACATCCCATCGCCGTCATTCGACACACACGCATTTTGGACACGTATCACAGGATCACCTCTGGCCTTTGACCCTAGCCGGGCCAAGGCCTCCGCTATCCTCCACCCATGCCTCCGCATTGCACAACTCCTTATGGTGACTACTTTCTTAGCGAGGTATGAGCCGGGGACGATGTCGACGCCAGAGCTCTACATGCTCTAAGCGATGACTCGATCGAGGGCCTTCGAGAGGGGTGGAGACGTTTTGGTCCTCGCCATTGAGATTGATATAGCTAGTTGGTACTTAGACCGCATCATTATTTCTGTCGGCACTAGGACGCCTATCTGTTGCGATGGTCTGATTACCCTCCTAGCTCCCTTGTGCGGAGTGGACCTCTCTACTGGCTTGCTTAGACCCCCAGGCCCCACTTCTCTTTCCATAGATGTTATGGCCCGAATGAGGATGTTGCGTCCTCATGGTCAGCACCACTGGGTGTGACTGCACGGTCCCCATGGTGCCGATTACATGATTCTCCCAAGCCCCGCTCGGACGCATATTGGACCTGCAGGCGGGGAGTGGATTGCAGCGATGGATCTCCTCATCCCAGCTGCGTACGTGCTTGAGCCCGAGGGTGCTCAGCAGGAGCCCCTCCTTCCACCCCTGGACCCTGTGATACCTCAGCCTGCACCTGCTTCATCTGTACCTCCCGACGCCTCTATCAACACTTCTGTCAGTGTCGGGAGTACCCTTGCTGAGTCCTCCACCACCACCTCCACCACTGTGCTGATTTCCATTGACCCTATTTCTGCGGTGAGCCCTGAGCACCCCACCACCATTATTGAGAGCGGCGAGCCCTCTTTTGCCTCCGCAGTGGAGACCATTTCCTCTTTCTTATTCTCGACCCCTGGGGAGTTATTTCCTTTGCACTTCACGACCTCCCCAATCGTCGACCTTACTGTCTCCACTGTCGTTGTCTTCTCTGAGAGTGTCGTGACGTCTGTCCCTATTTCTGTGTCACCGACCTCTTTGCTCTCCTCGCCCACCGTCACCATTTCAGCTTCTGCTGCTGCTCCTTTCTCTTCGACCTTTCCTACGTCTCAGCCTCCCACAGAGGCTGAGTGTCTTTTTGTGAGCACAGCACCTCAGCCCCACCAGGTAGTTGCACCTGTCGTTTACGGTAGCCGTGCGAGGCAGTCACGTTCCTCACATGTTCGACCTTCTGCCCCACCTCCCCCCGACACCCTAGTTCAGCACATCCATGCTCTAGAGGGGGCAGTTAGTGGGCTCAGAGGGGATTTCCAGGCTCTCTCCGCTACCATCGCTGGTGTACAGAGGCACGTCGCTTTACTTCCTGGTATTCAGGCTAGCCTGAACCAGATTCTTGCGCGTCTGTCACAGCCGCCACCTGCCACCACCCGTACCACTACCCAGCCACCCCCACCACCACCTCCCCCACGGGACGGTTCTGGTTCTCCACCACCCCCTTAGTCACACACTGGATGCCTCTCATATTTTTGCTGCTGCTATCCTGGATATATTTTTTGCATGCTGATTTTGTACCCCTCCTCCACACACGTTTTGGTCACATTCTGCTCATATTTTTCTATATCATTTTGGGAGAGAGGATGTATTTTTGGGGACACTTATATTGCACCATTTTGATCTCTGCATACATCATTTGCATACCCATATCATTTTCTTTTATTTGCATCCTTCTCATGCATGCATCCCCACCCACCCTATCCATATCATTTCTCTCGGTGTGCCACACTTTGCACATTGAGGACACTGTGCAGTTTTGTCACGCCCTGCTACCCCAAATAAGGAGGATCGACGTGACAAGCGCGGTATTAGGAATACCAAGTGCTAATGTGTATACCGAATGACTCGCAGGCCACTGCAATCGCTGAGGGAACACAGGTGATAAAGTACAGACTGAAGTAAAGCAGAACAGTACAGCTCCAACATAAAAAGAAAGTACAAGGTACTAGAATCCAGGCAGCATAGTAAAGTACGACAACCAGAACATCCCAGCGTCACAGAGAACTATAACTACACCACTAGTACTATACAAGCCCACAGCACAACCCAGAAACAACTAAAACTCCCGCAAAAGTACAACCCACTCTATAGGGTACAAAGGGTAGAGGGGGGGTACAAAACATCACTCTCAGCTCACTCCCACCACAAGATAACACTACAAGACCCACACCCTCTACAGACTCTACGGACCCTGCTGAGAAGGGCTGCCCTCCGAGGCCTCTATCCTCGATCCCGACGCATGAGAACTGGTACATGTACCTGTGGGGGGAGGGACACGTCACAGCGTGCCCAGTAGGAACTCCACAACTCTACTACTCTACTCATAGTGCACAACAGAGGAAGCACAACAAGGAAAAGGCATCACATTCCAGGATTACTGTTTTTTTCTTTATAGGTTAGTTTTCATGCATGAATTCGAAACCTCAGTAACGGGTCAGACATCGGGGACTGGACCTCACCCAGTAAGGTGGGTGGAATGCTATGACTTTCCGAGACAAGCTCTTACGAAAGAATCCGTTCACCAACACAACCAACTCAACCACAACCACACCAACTCCCCGCCGCTGAGGGCCCGTCAGGAGTGGTCCACAACCCAGCAGTCCATCCCCGCATGCCCACTCGTTACCGTGGTTTTCCCCAACCCTCCTAGGGTCCTCACCCACTTCGAGTGGAACAAGATATCCCTAGGTTATCTTTTAGCTAATCATTAATCCTAGGGTATTGAGCATGTAAAATGAAGTATGTAAATGATGTCCAAATTCATTCTTTTCATCGAGATGTTCACAACAAACTTGCATGCTCCATAGACAAACACTTGCATCCACGTTAATGGTATTGGGCATTAACATCTGAACGACGAAGTAAAGCAAAAAAAAAGTCTAATTATTAGCAAACCACTCAAATTGCTGAACTTTCGCCAATAGTCACAAACATCATTGGTTATCAGCCATTTCCAGTGCAAATTTGATAAAACTTCCTGAATGAAAGTTGTATATATGGCAGTTTTGGGCTCATATATAAAATTTCATGTAAAAATATGAGCTATATGATTTATGGTGAATTATTTGATGCAGCATGTGCAGACTGTTTTTCAGACAGAATTCTGGGCCTGTATGTAAAGCCAATTTTAAGCTTGTTGCAACCAAAATTTCAACATATAAGCTCTCTGATGAAATTTTAGATAAACTTGTTAACTTTCCAACGAGACCAAGATCAGGCAATTCCATGAAGTGTGCAGGTGATGGGCTTCGTTTTACTAAACTGTGTCCAAGTTGACAGAATTCCAGGCATGTTGCACAAATAGAATTTTTACCCCAACTTCCAGTTCGAATTAGAAAAAGTTGTGAACATGAAAGTTTTGTTCTTTACATACATAACACAGATACACTACTAATACATCGTCATTCTCCATCTCCCAAGACAACCATATCACACCACAAGACAGCTCACACCAAGTGCTATCCCTGAACCCAGCTCCAAGACACCTCCAACCAAGCTAATCCTGCTACCTGAAAAGTGGGGAGGAGCACGTCAATGTGTGCCCTAGTAGGAACCAACTTGGATTTGGAACACCATTCTAAGATCATCAACACAAGGCAAGGCAAAAGAAATAAGGCATGCAGACTAGGTAACGTAATAAAAAGTAAACAGCTAAGTAAGGAGGTCATACCTGCGGTCCAATGTCGAGTTACTGCAAGAAAGAGTTAGCACGAGTAATAATAAAAAATAGTCATACAACCACAAACTCAAAAGATAAACACAAATATCAGGATATAATATGGTGCCACCAGTGAAGTATGGGAAAAGGAAAGTGCTGCCAGCGGAAGGAGAACATACAAAGTGCTCATTTTATGATTGAATTGATTAATTGAATTAATTGGAACTTGGGTAAACTGTGTGATACCAGGACCTGGACTTCACCCCAAATTTGGGGTGAATATAGCACACGACAAAGTGAACACGGGCACTGTACGCCGGGCCTCTCACCTCCCCCGTCCCTGGCAGGAGTGAGGCTCTCCACATATCTCAACCTCCGTATGACCCCTCCACTCCCGGTAAAGGCGAGTGGGTATAAAAATCCCGTCCACTCCCGGTAAAGACGAGTGGGTGTAAACTCCACACATCACATAATCATCTCCCAACTTCAAGTCCAGGCCTTATATCCACAATTTACTCAAATCCCACCTAAAAACCCAGGCTTTGCTAACTCACCCTCATTAGAGAGGACTGAGAGTTATTCAATTTTATAAGTTAACATCATAAGTGACACGTTAGGGGTCTTGACGGCATGGGTATGCACATATCACTTCAGCCGTCCATCATCAGACATAGGGGCATGCACTCACGTGACATGCCCTCAATCACAACACATCGTCCACTCCCAATTTCAATGTATACATGCCATTCAAGCCTCTAACTTTACCAATTATCAATGTGGCTTAAGGCCAACACCAACACATACACGTTTCTCAAATTACTGAATGTTGCCTTCATTGAGGCATTTCATCGAACACTTGACGGGCGTCATTCATATCAAAGCAACTCAATAACATTTACATGTGCCAAGGGCATGAACATTCATTTCACAATACAATAATATTAAGCAAGAATAATGATAGCCAATTAACCACAATTAATGAATAAGAATAGCACTTAATGAATTCAGCTTGCTGAAATTGCAAGAACAACCATAAAGATCAACACATTTCATTTAATTCTCTTGGGAATTTGACAAAACTTTATAAATTAAAGTTGAAGATATGTGTGGGATTCTCAACTCTCATGTCATATTATTTTCATGCCTTAGTTTAATTTCCATGTTATAATTCAAATTGCCATCATCTTGTGTTAATTTATAGAATTATGATATGCTATGATGTGTTGCCAATTTGGGACTTGTAGTTGTATGTGAAGGAATGTCCCTTTGTAGTAGTTCATATGTTGCTATATCCATGCTCCTTGTATGCCTCAGTAACTTAAGAGAAAGTCATTTTCCATATTGTTATATTTCAACCATGTGCTTAGTAATGAATTTGTGGAATGGTTGTGGAAAAAAATTGAGACTATGAAATTATTATGAGAAGAAAGAAGGGCAAGGAAAATGAGAAATGTAGTGGAATTGTTTGTATTGAAAATTGGCTTAACACTAATATAGCTCGGTGTGGAATTCCAATACCATGCATATGTGGGTGCAAAGGGAAGGCATGGCATGGATTTATAGGGTTATATGTGATGGAAAAGGGGGTGCACAAGGAGATGCACGGCCCAATATGAATGAAATGGAAAGTAAATGAAAAAGACTATGAAGCCATGCCATCATAGCCCCATGACCCATATGTTTATGGTATTCTTATTTCATAATCGTTCTTAACACAACTTGTAATAACATATTGCAATGCGTGAACCCATGTGATGGACGTACTCTCTCTATTTAATTCATGTTATGGAACTACAAATTACACAGCATATAAAATTTCCAAGGCATTTCTAATAGCCATTTTAGCCCAGCACATAGTCAAAGTTTCAGCAAATTATCATGCATGCAACAAGAATCCTAGTTCTACAACACTCTTCCCAAATTTCAACAAAAACTCAAACATTCAAGCTTCTTTCCATCATCTATAACTAGAGGGTGAGATGAGGAGTTCCTACCTCTTAAAAGCCCCCAAGAATGGTTGAAGGTTGGGTAAGAAGCCCCCTTTTTGTTGGATTCCCCTTCTTCTTCTTCTCCTTCTCCTTCTCCTTTCTCTTCTCTTCTCTCTTTTCTCTTCTCTTTTATTTCTTTTTTTTGTTTTGCTCCCTAAAATTTCGGCCACCACATGAAAAGATGAGGGGGTTAATGTTTGAAGAGTGTAGAAGGGAGAAGAAATGTGGAGAAAAGTGCAGAAAAGTGTGGAGTATTCACTAAATTAAGAAAATATCTCTTAACACTTTCAATATTTACAAGTTTGCCATTATTCTTTTCTTTTCTTTTTTTAATGATGGCCCTCCAATTTATTACAAGTTTGCCATTACAGATATCTCACTTCTCTTTTTGCACAAAAACCCCTTGACTTAGTGAAATTTTCCTTTAAGCCCACTTTTGCAATGCTACCCCCATTTGGGTACAAATGAGAAATGTAGGGGCAAAATGCAAATCTCTCCATTCCATGGGCTAGCATGCACACATACAAAGAGTCTAGCGCCAATTTAGTATTTGCTCACTAGGGTTGTTACACCCTACCCTCCTTAGAAAAAATTTCCGTCCTCGAAAATTCAGCAAAATTAGGAGAGCAGATATTTACATACAGCGACCAACAACTGCTGATAATATGAGATACGATAGTTATTGCTCAAATAGGTATGGGTACTTCTCGCGTATCTCATCTTCTCGCTCCCAAGTTGACTCCCCCGGAGACTCTTGTTGCCACATGACTCGCACTAAGTCAATGGTCTTCTTCTTCAGCGTCTTCTGTCTCCGGTCCAAAATAGCCACTGGCTGCTGCTCGTAAGTAAGGTCTGGTCGCACTTCTATCTCTGAGAAATCTACGACATGATTTGGATCTCCCACGTTTCCTCTACGTTGAGACACATGGAACATATTATGCACACCTTCAAGCGACGGCGGTAATACTAGCCGATAGGCAACCTCACCGACCTTGGCGGAGATCTTGAATGGACCAATGTATCTAGGACTCAGCTTCCCATGCTTTCTAAATCGGATAGTTCCACGAATCGGTGAGATCTTTAAGAACACATAATCTCCTGGCTGAAATTCTAAGGGTCGTTGCTTTGTATCAGTCCAATGCTTATATCGGTCATGCGCGATGCGCAGATTCTGTCTGACTGTCCATACCACATCTGTTGTTGCTGCCACCAAGTCAGGTCCCAAAAACTCTCTATCTCCAACACCATCCCAACCTAAGGGGGATCTACATTGCCTTCCATACAGAGCTGCGAAGGGAGCCATACCAATACTTGCCTGGTAGCTATTATTGTATGCAAACTCAACCAGATGTAGATGGTCCTTCCACGATCCCTTGAAATCAAGCATACATGCTCGCAGCATATCTTCAAGAATCTAAATGGTCCTTTTCGACCGCCCATCAGTCTGAGGATGATACGCAGTACTGAAATTTAGACGCGTCCCCAGACTAGCCTGTAAGCTCTTCCAAAAATGAGAAGTGAATCTGCTATCTCTGTCGGATACTATACTCATAGGGACTCCATGCAGTCTCACAATCTCCTTCAGGTATCTCTTAGCCATAATTTCTGTGGACTGTCCAACTCGGAACGGAATAAAATGTGCCGACTTGGTCAATCGATCAATAATGACCCAAATCGCATCATTACTTCTAGGGGTCCGAGGTAAACCGGTCATGAAGTCCATAGTCACATGTTTCCACTTTCATTCCAGAATAGGGAGAGGCTGTAATAATCCCGTAGTTCTCTGGTGTTCAGCCTTCACCTGCTGGCAGACCAAACAGGACGCCACACTCTTGGCTACACTCTTCTTCATTTCAGACCACCAATAGTATTGCTTTAGATCACGGTACATCTTGGTTCCCCCAGGATGGATAGAATATGAGGAACTGTGTGCCTCCTTCAATAATTCTTCCCGGACATCGCCACTTGGCACACAAACCCGGCTCCCAAATCTCAATGATCCATCTTCGTGAACATGGAAATCGGTCCGAAGTCCAGCTTCCCCCTGCTCTCGAATCCTCTTCAACTTAGTATCTCCTGATTGGGCTGCCTTGATCATGTTCACCAAATCAGATTGAATCTGCAGCCCCATCACAACAGTCTTCTCTCCTGGGAGTACAACTTCTATTTCCATCTATCAGATTGCCCATCGAAGTTGCAGCTGGAAAGTTAACCTCATCACAGCGGGCAATCGGCTAAGAGCATCTGACACCATGTTCACTTTCCCAGGATGGTATTACAGATCAACGTCGTACTCGGCCATTAATTCCAACCATCAACGCTGCCTCATATTAAGCTCCTTCTGAGTGAACACGTACTTTAAACTCTTATGGTCAGTGTATATTTTCACATGCTCACATAGCAAGAAATGTCTCCACAATTTTAAGGCCAAAATCACTGCTGCCAATTCCAGGTCATGAGTGGGATAGTTCAGCCCATGCTCCTTCAATAGTCTAGAAGCATATGCTACAACTCGTCCATGCTGATGAAGGATACAACCTAGCCCTCTCCCAGATGCATCACAAAAAACTTCAAACCCACCTGAACGATCAGGGATGGTTAAGATAGGAGCAGTGGTCAAACGATGCTTCCGCTCATCAAACGCACGCTGGCAATCCTTCGACCAGACATACTCAACATCCATCTTCGTCAGATGAGTCAAAGGCGAGGCAATCTTCGAGAAATCCTTATTGAACTTCAGATAGTATCCAGCAAACCCCAAAAAGCTGCGAATCTCCGTGACTATCCGAGGTATATGCCAACTTTCTACTGCAGCAACCTTCTCAGGATCAACAGACACGCCATCTCCAGAGACTATGTGCCCAAGAAACGCAACCTTGGTCAACCAAAATTGGCACTTGCTGAACTTGGCATAGAGTCGGTGCTGCCTGAGAGTATTCAAAACTATCCGCAGATGCTCAGCATGTTCATCCTCATTCTTCGAGTAAAAAAGGATGTCATCGATAAATACCACCATAAACTTATCTAAATACTCGAAGAAGACCTGATTCATCAGCCTCATGAAAGTAGCTGGGGCATTCGTCACTCCAAAAGGCATCACCAAAAACTCGTAGTGACCGTATCGAGTCCAGAATGCGGTCTTCGGAACATCAGATTCCTACACCTTCACTTGGTGATACCCACTTCTCAAGTCCAGTTTCGAATACACCCGAGATCCACCAAGCTAATAGAAGATATCATCGATCCGGGGAAGGGGATACTTATCCTTCACAGTTACCTTATTCAATTCCCGATAATCGATGCACATCCTCCGGGATCCATCCTTCTTGTTTACAAGCAACACCGGCGCTCCCCATGGTGACACGCTTGGGCGAATCAATCCCCTATCTGATAAATCAGTCAACTGATTGCAAAGCTCAGCTAACTCTGGTGGGGCCATTCGGTATGGAGCCTTCGCTATCGGTTGGGTGCCTAGAATCAGATCAATAGTAAACTCTAGGGACCTATCTGGGGGTAATCCAAAGATATCATCTGGAAATATGTCAGGAAATTCTTCAACAACCCTTGGTAACACTGGCTCTACTTCCATGTCCAAATACTCCACGACCATCGCTCGAAACTTCAAAGGCTCAAGCTCACTACTACCATCCCAAAACTCAAACTCTGGATGGTCAGGGATCCAGAAAACTACCCTCCTTAGGCTACAGTCTATATTAGCATAGAACATTCGTAACCAATCCATACCAAACACTGCCTCATAGTCAGGCAACTCAATCACTAAAAAGTCGGCATACAACTCCTGCCCCCCGATCTCAACTGGACAGTTCCGTATCCCAGATACACTACAAATGACCCCAATCCCGGTGTGAACATTCCAACTAGCAGCAAAGGTGTCAACTATTATGGAGTGCTGTGTCACAAACTTCTTAGACAGAAAATAATATGACGCTCCAGAGTCAAATAGACACAAGTCAGGGTAGGAGGCTACTCTAACAATACCTAAGTATCACAACAATAAACTCAGCCAACTGGCTAAATAAAACAACAAAGGCTAAAATTAAATAGACTGCATCGGGGCAAGACTCATACCAGTGATCACCCGACTAGCACCCTCCGAAGTCCCTACTGGGATCATAGTATACTGCTGCCGCCTCGGTGGAGGAGCTACCCCCGGATACCCTCATCGCTGCTGAGGAGGTGGAGGGGGTCCTCTCGACGCAGTCGGCCTCGGTCCTGACGGTGCCGGATGGGCAAGCCGCTGCGGCGGTGGTGGGAGAGGTCTCTGCGGTGTGGGCCGGACTGTTGTCGATGCTGGTAGTGCTGGAGCATGAACCGACCGTGTGCAAAATCTGTTGATGTGACCCAGCTCCCCACACGTGTAACACCTGGCACTTGAAACTCGGTAGTCTCGCTGCACATGCCCTGGCTTCCCGCATCTGTAGCATGAAGGCCCCTTCTGTGCCGAAGGTGGAGCCCCCGGTCGTTTGAATGTCACCTGCTGAACTGGGCCAGGGGTGGTCCTCTGCTGAGTGACCGGTCGTCTGTCACTGGCTGGTGGCCTCCCCAGACTCCATAGGTAGGTCTCATACTGTCTGGCTGCCCGCAGCACGGCCTCCTGAGTCAACAACTCCTGAGTAGACATGGCCCCCCAAAACTCCACGTCTAGTCCCATGCAAAAGCGCTGGCTCTAGTGGCGTCTGTCACTACAAGCTCAGGCGTATACTTGCTCAGCAATGAGAACTCTGCATCATACTCATCCACTGTCCTCCTACTCTGAGTCAGGTGCTCGAATCTCTGTCTCAACTCGTCCTTCGCCGCCTCTGGAAGGAACTTGGCCTCAAACAACTCCCGAAAGGTCTCCCAAGTAATGTTCCCCTTCAGTCTCCTCTCCTGGGCCTCCCACCAGTCTCTGGCCTGATGGGTCAACTTGCGCCTCACCAACTCCACCCAACCGTCTCGGGGAAACCGACACATCGTCAGATCATCCTCCGTATGCCGTAGCCACTCATCCACCTCGAGGCTACTCTTCCCGCCTGAGAAATATTGTGGACGCATCGTCCTGAACTCTTTATAACTTGGCGGCTTCGGTGCTGCTGTCCTCTCCTCCATCTGACCCATGTGCTCTAAAATGCCCATCAGGACCTTAGCCATCAGGGCCGACTCTGAGGTCCTGTCATCTGAAGAATGCCCATCACCAACTGGACCCATCTCACCGTCAGAAGCTCCGGTCCCCCCTGAAGTACAGCTCCCACCTTCCATCTGCAGGTGAGACACAGAACAAATGAATTAGTACAATGTACTGAAATATTGGAGCCTTACCTGTATTCCCTTTACACGTATCGTAGTGTGCGCTGACCTGCATGGGCCACCACATAACCTGTCACGCCCCGCTACCCCAAATAAGGAGGATCGATGTGACAAGCCGCGGTATTAGGAATACCAAGCGCTAATGTGTATACCGAATGACTCGCAGGCCACTGCAACCGCTGAGGAAATAAAGGTGATAAAGTATAGACTGAAGTAAAGCAGAACAGTACAGCTCCAACATAAAAAGAAAGTACAAGGTACTACAATCCAGGAAGCAAAGTAAAGTACGGCAACCAGAACATCCCAGCATCACAGAGAACTATAACTACACCACTAGTACTGTACAAGCCCACAGCACAACCCAGAAACAACTAAAACTCCCGCAAAAGTACAACTCACTCTACGGGGTACAAAGGGTAGAGGAGGGGTACAAAACATCACTCTCAGCTCACTCCCACCACAAGATAACACTACAAGACCCACACCCTCTACAGACTCTACGGACCCTGCTGAGAAGGGCTGCCCTCCGAGGCCTCCGTCCTCGATACCGACGCCTGAGAACTGGTACCTGTACCTTTAGGGGGGAAGGGACACGTCACAACGTGCCCAGTAAGAACTCCACAACTCTACTACTCTACTCATAGTGGACAACAGAGGAAGCACAACAAGGAAAAGGAGTCACATTCCAGGGTTACTGTTTTTTTTCTTTATAGGTTAGTTTTCATGCATGAATTCGAAACCTCAGTAACGGGTCAAACATCGGGGACTGGACCTCAACCGATAAGGTGGGTGGAATGCTACGACTTCCTGAGACAAGCTCTTACGAAAGAAGCGTTCACCAACACAACCAACTCAACCACAACCACACCAACTTCCCGTCGCTGAGGGCCCGTCAGGAGTGGTCCACAACCCAACAGTCCATCCCCGCATGCCCACTCGTTACCGTGGTTTCCCCCAACCCTCCTAGGGTCCTCACCCACTTCGAGTGGAACAAGATATCCCTAGGTTATCTTTTAGCTAATCATTAATCCTAAGGTATTGAGCATGTAAAATGAAGTATGTAAATGATGTCCAAATTCATTCTTTTTATCGAGATGTTCACAACAAACTTGCATGCTGCATAGACAAACACTTGCATCCACGTTAATGGTATTGGGCATTAACATCTAAATGACGAAGTAAACCAAAACAAAATTCTAATTATTAGCAAACCATTCAAATTGCTGAACTTTCGCTAATAGTCACAAACATCATTGGTTATCAGCCATTTCCAGTGCAAATTTGATAAAACTTCCTGAATGAAAGTTGTATATATGGTAGTTTTGGGTTCACATATAAAATTTCATGCAAATATATGAGCTATATGATTTATGGTGAATTATTTGGTGCAGCATGTGCAGACTGTTTTCAGACAGAATTCTAGGCCTGTATTTAAAGCCAATTTTAAGCATGTTGTAGCCACAATTTCAACATATAAGCACTCTGATGAAATTTTAGATAAACTTGTTAAATTTCCAACGAAATCAAGATCAGCAAATTCCATAAAGTGTGCAGATGATGGGCTTCGTTTTACTAAACTGTGTCCAAGTTGACAGAATTCCAGGCATGTTGCACAAATAGAATTTTGCCCCCAACTTCCAATTCGAATTAGAAAAAGTTGTGAACATGAAAGTTGTTCATAACTACAAAGTACACAGCATATAAACTTTCCAAGGCATTTCTAATAGCCATTTTAGCCCAGCACTTAGTCAAAATTTCAGCAAATTATCATGCAAGCAACAAAAATCCTAGTTCTACAACACTCTTCCCAAATTTCAACAAAAAATCAAACATTCAAGCTTCTTTCCATCATCTATAACTAGAGGGTGAGATGAGGAGTTCCTACCTCTTAAAAGCCCCCAAGAATGGTTGAAGGTTGGGTAAGAAGTCCCCTTTTTGTTGGATTCCCCTTCTTCTTCTTCTCCTTCTCCTTCTCCTTTCTCTTCTCTTCTCTCTTTTCTCTTCTCTCTCTCTTTTCTTTTTTTGTTTTGCTCCCTAAAATTTCGGCCACCACATGAAAAGATGAGGGGGTTAATGTTTGAAGAGTGTAGAAGGGAGAAGAAATGTGGAGAAAAGTGTAGAAAGGTGTGGAGTATTTACTTAATTAAGAAAATATCTCTTAACACTTTCAATATTTACAAGTTTGCCATTATTCTTTTCTTTTCTTTTTTTTAAATGATGGCACTCCAATTTATTACAAGTTAGCCATTACAAATATCTCACTTCCCTTTTTGCACAAAACCCCTTGACTTAGTGAAATTTGCCTTTAAGCCCACTTTTGCAATGCTACCCCCATTTGGGTACAAATGAGAAATGTAGGGGAAAAATGCAAATCTCTCCATTCCATGGGCTAGCATGCACACATACAAAGAGTCTAGGACCAATTTAGTATTTACTCACTAGGGTTGTTACAAGTTTAGCTTGGGGGAGTGAGTGTCTCACGCACTTTTTATTTAACTTCACTTTTTTTCTTTTATTTTTCCACCTTTCTTTATTTTACACTTATTATCAACCACTTTTTCAATTTTTTTCTCATGCATCACATTTTCTTAGCTTTTTGTGTGCTGTATTTGTATAGTAGTTTTTATTTTCATTTTATTCTTATTTCGTTTATCTTTTTTGCTAGAGATGAATTTTCTGTGATGATGATGACGTGGTATTAGCTTATCTCTATATGCATATTATCTTGTCATGCCATCGTTTTTTAGATATCATATGCCATGCTTGCTATGCATTCGAGATAGTAACCCGTACTTTGTTATATGAATGTGGATGAAATTCTCTTATTACCCGAGTCTGATGATTTATATTGTATACTCTTCATAGAAAACACATCAAGCTTCACGCATTGATTGCCTAAATTTGGAGTACTGCTTTGTTGTTCTATATCACTTCTTATTGCATGAAAATTGTACTCTTCACTTTCAGGTTGATTGAATGTATGCTATGTTGATATAAGTGGATTAGTTTACTTTCTGAGATCAAACTGAGTAGATTACATTACTCTGCTGAAAGTTGTCGTGCACATTCTATAGAGTGAACCGAGTGTTACATGTTTTTCTTTCTCCACATATCTTGAGCATTATTTCTATACTTAAAATCATTGGTGAATCTCCCTTTAGCGAATACTATATTGGTATATTCCCCCGCTACAAAAATCCATACTCCAACACCCCGAAATCAAAAAGAAAAAAATATTCATCAATTGGTGAATCTCTCTATCTTTTGATTTGGGATCGCAGTTGTATATATTGATATTGCAAAAAAATAGAGAGAGAGAGAGAAAGAAGAGAAAAGAGAAAAGAAGTACATATATGATCCCATTTCATCTTTCTTTCTTTCTTCCTTCTTTTATTTTTATTTTTTGGAGCTTCAAAAATGGGGAAAGTTTTATTGATTTATTTGATGCCACTACGCTTATAGATAAGCTTGGGGGAGAGGATCCAATGATGTGTGAGAGTGTGGCTACTTGTCTGTGCATGACAACCTAAGCTAGGTAATTTTCTATACTCGGTGAGATTACTAAAAGTTTTACGAAGTCCAGGAATTGAAACTTAGTATGCATTTCATAAAAACCACTCCTTTCTATTCTTTTTGCTTCATATTGTGTGATATCTCTTATACTCCAAATAGAAAGCGATCAATTGAAAAGTGTGTGGTCTATGATTATGTATATTACTTTAGATGCTTCAGACGATGTTAATTCTAGAATGATTTCACATTTCATATTATTTTGATATTCTTGGGTTTCTATATTGAATGTATCCTTGTGTGATCATGATATCGAGATAAAAATCTTTGGCATGTTTTTATTCGTCGTATGCTATATAAGTAAGCTAGTCCACGTCCTGAGCAAATGATCTAGCACCTCCCTCTTTGTTTTCTTTTCTATCTTCCTTTTTCCTTTTTATTTATTTTTCTCCGCCGGGTTCGCCCTTTACTTAGCTTCCTCGAGGATGAGTAAGAGATAAGCTTGGGGGATTTTGATCGCTCCTTCCTATAAAAATAGCCAATGATGGAATGACGGCTTAAAAATATAGACAAATGGAGAAACAAGATGGAATTTGCTTCCCAGATGCCTAACTGCCCCTTACAGTTTATTTCAAGATATGGTATGTCGTCGGGGGGGGGGGGGGGGGGGGGGGCTCTGTCTCTGAACCGCCGCCGCCCCCCCCCCCCCAGCGGGGGGGCGGGGGGTTCCTCCGACAGCGCCCCCCCCTGACGGGGGGCCGATTCGCAGCACCCACACCCCCAGCGGGGGTGTTCCTCCGGCAGCGCCCCCCCTGACGGGGGGCCGATTCGCAGCGCCCACCCCCCAGCGGGAAGACTGGCGCCTACTAAAATAAGGGGGAGTAAATAATGGAGACTAAAAAACGATTTAAGGTGGCATTGTCCACACACCATTTTTCTGCATGTTTTCATGTCATTTCGATCGCCCATTTTGCATTTTCCATGATTATTCGACGATATCACGTTGCTTTTCACTATTTCTCGTTTTTGTCGTATTTCAGGAGATATGGAGCGATCTGGAGCAAAAATGAGATCAAGGTACTTTTGCGCATACCGGAGCATCGCCCACGGCTTATTTGAGGAGTTAGCAGCGCTAGAGGATGAGCGAAAGAGAAAGAAATCCAATAGAATCGACGAGGAGGTGAGGAGGAGAAGAAAATAGCCCAGAAGCAGCTTACTCGGCTGAACAGAGAGTCTACTCGGCCGAGTCAGAAGCTGCGTTCGGCCGAGTGAAACAGATACGCATAGCAAAATTTCAAAGTTTCCTCGGCCGAGCAAGGAAGTCTACTCGGCCGAGTGAGAAAGCTCACTCGCCCAAGTAGTACAGGTATTTTCAACCGAGAAGCTGCCAAGTTACTGGAATTTCTGAGGAAGCACACTCGGCCGAGCAAGATTGCTCATTTGGCCGAGTGATGAAAACCGTTCAGCCGAGTCAGCCAGAGCGACGGACCCCTGAAGTTCTTAAACTCTCTGTTTTTTACTGGGTCTGTCACTCGGCCGAGTGACATGCCTACTCGGCCGAGTGACGCATTCCGACTGCTGCGAGGATTACGAATTCTGGGCTGCGCAGGGGCAGTTTTGTCACGATTTTTTGGACGATTTTAGCTTGTATTTAAACCTAGTTTTATCCCTAGTTTGAAGAGAGACTTCTATTAATTTTTTGACGGTTATTCTTTTGTGAAATCTCAGCTGGAGATCATAGGCGACAATTTTGTTTGATCTTTCTTGTTAAAACTCTTATTTTTATGAATAGTCTCTTCTTTGCAATGAATTGTACTATGATAAATTGCTTTATTTCTGAGATTTTCATGATGATTTGTGAGTAGTTTATTCGTTCTAGGGCATGGGGATGAACCCTATGGACACGATCTTTTGAATTGTGATGAATGACTAGAATTGTTGCTAGGATTGAAGAAAGGTTAGGTTTTGATTGATTCATTGCGAGTAGCTAGGAATTTCTATCGATAGGAATTGCAAAAGATTGGATCTTAATTGATGGGAATGCCTAGATATTCGACTTAGGTTTATAATCGAAATTTTCTAGATTTGGTTTGCAAGAGATTGGACCAAAGTTAGGATTTTTATTATAAATCTAAACTAATATTTGTTTGCAAGAGATTGGACGAATACGAACTATCATAACCTAGATCGTAGCTCGAGTTTGCACGAGAGTGGACTCGAGTTGCGATTCGACGATGATGGCGATCTTCATGCTAGTGGTTTAGGTTAGGGTTTGCATGAGAGTGGGCTCTAATCTAGATTGCTATAGACCGGCAATAGCGTGAGAGCGTGAGCTTGGTTCTACATTAAGTTGCGACTAGTTCACCTACATTCAAGCCTTGCAACATTGATATTCATGATTCACAAGGATAAGTGACGGTCTGTAATGGGGATTTCCTATCCCTAGACGCTTTTATTATATTGATATCTATTTGCTATTTGAACGATTGTGAAATTACCATCAAACTATTCTTATTCCCTTGATAGCTAGGTAATCAAAGTAGGATACTGTCAATTGTCCTCCCTGTGTTCGATACCCGCTCGCCACTACGTCGTGCGCTTGCAGTAAAACTACAGTCATTTTCCAGGTGTATATTCGGGGGCGACCAAGTTTTTGGCACCGTTGCCGGGGAGGGCAAGGGTATTCGATTTTGCTCACCTGGTTATATCTCACTTTCTATCTTTCTCTTATTTCTTTTGATGCTCGAATTGACGTGCTCTCCCAGATTTTCCAACAGAATCTCAAACAGGTAACATGGGAGACACGATGATGAGAACGGAGTCTAACCCGGGAGATGACGATTCCTTCGCAACTCTTCTGAAAGAACTTGTTGATGAGGTCCAAACCACAGGGGCTTTGGCCATCGACATCGAGGACCCCATTGAGCAACTATTTGCTAGCTTTGTAATGGATCAAATCTGCCCGGAAGGGACTATCGAGGGCAACATTAAGGTCGACGTGAGGGATGGCAAGCTATATTTTGAAGACAGTAAAGAAGGCATCGGGGAGTACTATACTCCTGAGGATCCCATTTGGCATGTCGAGATTCAGGGAAGTACATTTTACGATCTTCCCTCTGACATTTATGAACGCACTGACATATCTCTTGATCTCAGGTGTGGGCCGGAGCAAAATGGTAGTCCCATCGACGTCAATGCAGAGCTGTGCAGTGTTCACTCAGATGCACCCTCCTCACCAAGAAGCGAATTTGAGCCGGCATGTGAGAGCCCACTCCCAGAGTAGGAACTAAACTCAGAAGCGACAGAAGATGCAAAGCTTTCGTAGGAAGAGGAGGTAGGGGGTACAGCGCCCCCTAAGGTAGAACTGAAACAATTACCTCCGAATTTAAGATATGCTTTCTTGGAGAATAAATTGACATTCCCAGTGATTGTTAATGCCCACCTCAACCATGACCAGCTTGAAAGACTTTTAGATGTCCTTAAGAGTCATAAGAATGTCCTAGGCTACACCATCTCTGATCTAAAATGAATAAGCCCTAGGCTCTGTACACATAGAATCCACCTAGAAAACACTAAAGCCACCTCTATAGAGCCTCAAAGGCGGTTAAACCCTAACATGAAGGAGGTGATTAAGAAGGAAATCCTTAAATTGCTTGAAGCCAACATTATCTATCCTATCTCAGATAGTAGGTAGGTTAGCTCTGTTCATGTCGTTCCTAAAAAGGGGGGATGACCGTCATAAAAAAGATAAGGTGGGTTAGCCCTGTTCTGTGTGAGGTATCTCTGTGTGAGATTGTATTCACTTCTCTGTGTGAGATATTATTCACTTCTCTGTGTGAGAATTATAGTGGATATTGGTGTGGCTGGACGTACCCAAGTTTGGGGAACCAGGGTAATTCTTGTGTTTGCATTTGGATTGATTGTGTTGATTAATTCCTCTTGCACTTGTTATTCCGCATTTGCAAGTTTAATTTTAATTGCACAATTTATTGTCATTACTCTTTTCACCCCACCCCCTCTAGAGTGTTTGTTGTTAGTATTGCAAGGTAGACGGTCCTACAGACTAGAGAACGTCAACTTCAAAAACGCCCCTCCTCTTCAGTAATCCGACTGCTTGAAACGCCCTTAGAGTCTGGGGGCGCCCCCCAACGGGTCGATCAAAACGACCGGCCGTAAGATTGGGTGCAACTCCCTCAGCAGGCTGATGGTGCTGATTGACTATAAAGATGGGGGCAGCTCCCCTAGCAGGCCAACCTCCCCGATCGTCCTAAGAGGCTTGGGAGTAACCCTCGGCAGGATGATCGTTACGATCATCCACAACGCTAAGGGCCACTCCTCCAGCGAGCTGATCCCCTCGATAGGACAATGACTCAACCAGCGGAAAGAAAGCCTCTCATAACTCAAGCTAGCAGGCCGCCTTGGCCTGAACGGCGAGAGGGGGGCAATAAAGAGGCACAGTCCAGAAAACACTTGATGAAAGCAGGTGAAAGTGTGACATAAGAGTACGACAACGTGTAGAAAGGTAAAGAGATCCGCAAAACAAATTTTCTATTACTTTCAAAACTGTTGTCTTTTACACAGAGGGGGACAAAAGCGGGGGTAATTCGCCTATGATGCTGGGCCCCAGGAGGAGGCATCTCCCGGAGCCTCGCCTTGCCCTGATCGAGCAGGCTCCTCGGGACCTGGTGGGGGACGGGGAAGCGTCTGCCGGACCCGCTGCTCGAACATCTGAAAACTATCCCAAAAGGCTCCCATGATCCTCGGGGCCAGGAGGTCTTCATAAGACTCGAACGCCCCCTGAGGGCTTCTGCGATCCTCGGCTTCAGGACCTCCTCATAACCCCTCTCCACCTCCTCGATGAGTTGGGTGGGGTGCGCTTTCTGCAGGGCCCCCAGCTCAGCCCAGAGCTTGTTCCTCTCTCAGTAGAACGCCTCCTCTGCCTCCTGGGCAGATCTCTGGGTAGCCGTCAGGGCCTTCCGCAAGTCCCCCACATCAGAGGTGAGCTCGTCCACCCGACACCGCGAGTGACGAGCTTCCATGCTGGCTTCTTCAGCCGCCACCTCGGCCGGCCTAGCCCTCAAGCACTCCTGTACCAAGGATGCCTCGAGACCAATCGCCTGCGTCACACGATGCTGTGTCTCAACGTCCATTGTTGAAGCCTGCAAGATAGAAGGTGTAACCCAAGGCTATCACGAAACGGAGTTGGATGCAACGAAAAGACCAACCTGCTGGAGCTGCCAGACCAGGGAGGCCACCAAGCGATCGAAGCGGACCCTCTCCAAGAAGGAGCGGTCTCTAGGAAGGACGGAGCCCTGCACCAGCTGGGCGACCACGCCTCGATTGACGAAGACTGACTCTCTGGGCGGGACCTCCGGGCCAGCCTCAAGCATGACAAGGTGCCCCCTGCACTGATTGAAAACTGCTCGGCCAGACTAGCGGAGGTGACCACCTCCACCAGTAGGAGGGTTGCCCCCGAGATAATCGTCGTCTCGGCACCGCCGAGGGCCTGCCCTCCCCGGCCTTCTTCTTCTTCTCTTCGGGCCCCCCAGACTCCGAAGGGGGGCACTTCCTTTCTCCACCACGGCTCCTAGATGGGGTTTGGGACCCCTGCCCGGCACCCCCGGTGTCCCCCTTGACGCGGGCGGAACCGGAATTGATGCTGGCCGCGTTTCCTGCCGCGGGGGATTCGACTACGATTTGAGGTGGCGGCGTGGCAGTGACCGCCGGCTCCAGTCTCCCCATCATGATCAGTTCTGCGGATCTCATCCTCCACCATGCGACGAGGCACATGGCCAGAAGGATTCCTGTGCCCGCTGTTAGTCCCCCGGTGAATGAGCTCACCGACATCGCGGTTGAACTCCCGACCCGCCATCTCTATAGAAAGAAAGAAGATTAGGGTAAGCAAAGAGGGGGAGCAGAAGAAACAAGTGTCTACCAGGGGACCACATGACGTTCTTAAGGAGAAGTTCGTCCAGCAAGGGCCAGACCGACCTCTCCACTATGGGAAAAGATGACAAAAATCTGATCGCCACCTGATGGACATCGTAGAGGGACATCGTCAGGTCATACTGACACAAGCCTCCCCAATCTGTCAGTATCACAGCATCCCCAGGGAAAACGACAAAGACGTAATCTCTACTCCAGTCGCCAACCCAACGGGGCAGACCGAGCAGACACTCCCTCCCCACTTGGGCGCAGATGTGCTGCCACGATCCCTGGCCGACCATCTAAACCCGGAAATAGTAGAAGAAGAGGGGCAAGGTCAGCTTTAAGCCATGCATGCTGCAGATCATGACGAACTCGACCAGCACCGTAATCGAATAAGGGGTCAGCTGACACAGGGCCATCATTAAAAACTTCATAACCTGGATGATAAAGGGGTGGAGAGGGAATCGAAGCCCCATACGGAACATCTCGACATACATACCGGCCTCACGGATCCCTGGAAAGCAGATTCCTTTCATCACCAAAGGGGATCCAGACGTCGTACGGGTGACACAAGTACTTCGCACTAATCTCCTCGACCGTCGAGAAGGGGACGGTGGATGAAGACCCAAGGATCACCGGAGGAACATCGAGCCTCTCCGACGCCTGAGCATCGTCCTGAAGAACTGGATCATCGAACATCATGCCTTTCCCTTTGTCGAGGGGCAGCCGAGGAATTGGGTGGTTGCCAGACCCCGGGCACGGGGGATTACCGGATCCAGGAGCGGAATTCCCTATTCTCAAAGCGGCCATTCGGTGAATCGGGAAGCAGAGAGGGAAGAAAAGAAGATTACCTTGAAGCGATTTGGATAAGGAAGACGGAAAGGAATTCGTCGACAATCGGGAGAGCAAGCTCAGATTAGGAGGCATGAAAGAAAAAATCCCAAGGGCGGCGAATTTATATGAAAGACCGCCTCAAGATCTAAGCCGCACAAAGACGGACGTGTGGCAGCATCCTGCAACCGACGGCACTTCGAATTCCACTCCCAAGGGTGGGAGAAGTCCAATCGGACAATGCTATGATGGCTCTCATTCAATACCGTTTCCACGACAGACGCGCCTGTCAAATCCACACGAATCACATCTCTCGGACCGAACCGTCAGAATCCGAAGGGCCTGAGCAATAGGGGCAATTGATACGACCCTATCTGGATGGGCCTAGACCGAGTGGCCCTAGCCCGTGTCGCGAGCCCACGGCCCTGGAGAGAACGGGCCAAGCAAACGAGGCCCCCACGAAGACTCAATGCCGGACCGGCTTTAGACCGAAGCAGACGCAACCGCTGACCCACGCTGGCAGGAGTTAACCACTCCCCCTTACAGCTTGCCCCCTTAATCACCATTAAGGGGCTCCATTATGCCCACCATCATGACCCATGAAGGCATCATGAAGGTGGCGAATCATGGGGGCAAAAAAGGAGGGACGTCGAGAAGATGTGACTGGGGAAGACTCCTATAAAAGGACTCGAGGTACAACGTACAAAGGGATCACTTCCTGGGATACCGAAAATAGACAAAATGTATTCTTCTCATTCGAACTGGTCTTCGACATTACATTCCTCCTCCACAGCTAGGCCCAAGGACTCGCGTATCGGGTTCCCCGTGAGCCATACAGATCCCACCGAGCATCCCCCAGATCCGTTCTGACTTAGGCATCGGAGGGGACTTGGTCGGAACCAAGGTCCGACCCCCTGACGAGCTCTCTCGTCTGTTCAGGTCCAGGAGCTCCAGCAACGTCGGGGCAACCCCTCAGTGTCTTCCTAACCGGAGCCGAGCACCCTCGTCCCCGAGTCTGCTCGCCTCCACCACCAGGAGGTCGTCGCTTTGCTGAGGCTACCCTTCGGCAAGCCGACACAAGGATCCACACGTTCTCACCGAGCGAACCCACCTTCAATCGAACCCGGAGGTCCCACGTGTCACCTTTGACTACGTTGACCTCCCTCCCTCCGGTCAACAATTCAGCGATGAGAAAACACCCCGAAACACTTACCACCACACCTTTATATGGATTTACAAACCATTTTTCTTTTGATGAAGCATACAACCTTCCTATAGCCAATTTGATTGAGGCTTGATGTGTGTGTATATGTGGATATGGAAAACTCTTTTTTATCTCAAAATAATGAAGATTGAAACGAGGAGATCAAGTAAAAACTTGATCTAATCTCTAGAATAAAGAGATGAAGCCCTTGGGATATTTATGTTGGGAAATTGAGACCCATCCCAGTAGATTTTGATAATGTGCACAAGTGATATGAGGACTAGCATATTTTCTTCAAGTGTGTATAGAATCATTTTATAACCATGAAGTTTTTGAGTGCATTGTGAAGAAAAACGAAGAACTACGACCTATTATCGAGAGTCTACTAATGAGCCATGATTTGAAGAATATGAAGTCTCTAACATATATAGCTTACGAAGACTTAAGATCAAGGAAGAATGGATCAAGACAAAGGATGAAGAACAAAGGCTAGTGAAGTGTGTTTGTGTAAGTTATAGTTAAAAATGTTAAAGCCAATATATATTGATACACACACATAAATATTCTTGAAAAATGGGTTTTAAATATATTAAGCCATATATTATTTAAAAATATTTTTTATAAAATATTTTCAAGTGTTTTTGAGTATAAAACTCATGTGTCAACTTATAGCCGGCTATTCTCATCAGATAGTCGACTATTGGCAGAAAGATTTTTATCAAAAACTCTCTGTCAAAATAATAGCCGACTATCATTGATAATTTCCGACTTTCTGGATGTGATAGCCGACTATCTCTAGGATAGCTAACTATTTGGGTCAATTTTGACATATTTGGCGGTTTTCATTTGAATTTAACTAGCCGTGAGAGGAGAATTTTAAGCAGATTTCCAACTGATTTCAAGCTGATTTTATGCTAATATTTCTCTATATATAGCTATGATTTCAGATGTTTTTAACATAACATTTTCTATTGAAAAGAAATTGCTCTTGTGCTAAAAGTTCTCAAAGCTCAAATTGTTGTTTTTCAAATTTCTAAATGCTACTGATTTTATTTCGTTTGTGCAAATTTTTAAGATCAATTTCAGTTTCATTTTTAGCCTTCAATAGCTCTTGTTTTCAATTTGATCCACAAGCCTTAAAAGCTTTTTCTTTGAGATTCAAATTGCAAGACTATTACTTTTAATCTTTGTGATTTTAAATCCATATCTTTTTCAAAGATTAAGAGTCTTGAATATTGATCTCTAAAAGCCCAAGTGCTAATATTTTAGAAGATCAATTTCAAGTTATTTCTTTTGATCAATTTTGTGATTATTCATATCTTTTATTTGATCAAAAGGATTTCGATTTCTTTTAGCCACGATATTTACAAATATATACATTGGCTATAGGAATCATTGTATTTAATTTCAAATCTATAGTAAGTTTTTGAAGAAGACTTGACTTGTAATTCCCGTGTTATAAGGGAAGTTTGTGTTGGAAATCCTAATTGGTAGTAAATAGGTCTGTGCGTGGAAAAATCCTAGTTGGTTGTAACTAGGTGTTGGAAATTCTTACCCAGGGAAGCTAGGTGCTTGTATTGCGTGTTGCAATATAGTGAGTTAAATCCCGAAGTGAGTAGGGGACTGTAGTAGGCCAAGGTTGGGCCGAACCAGTATAAAACTCTCTGTGTCTGCATTGTGATATATATATAGACACACACACACACACACACACACACACACACACAAGTCATAACACGTGCCCACTGGCACGGTCTATTTAAGATTTTCCCCTGCGAAATCATTATTCCCCAAAAAATTATTTCCACAGCCAAAATTGCGTGGAACAATAAATTAGCGTAAAAATATTTAGCGGCACGGGCGCCTTCGGTGTTGAACAACAAATTCGGCGCAGGCGTCTTCAACACGGAACAATAAATTAGCGTAAAAAAATCGGCGCCGGTACCTTCGGTGTGGAACAACAAATTAGCGTAAAAACATTTAGCACGCGGGCACCAAAGCGGCACGGGAAATTATTCTCATATTTGCCCAATGGGTCAAAGAGACGGTGGGCCCCGATTTGATGGAGAGAACATTCGATCTGCATCAGCATTCAATCTACAACATTAAGTGCAAGTTAATGTCATTTCCCTAAATGCATTAATTGCATGCACTCTGATACTCCCAAGAAACTTTCATTCCCCATAAAGTTTCATTTCCTGCGAAACTTTCATTTCTCTAGAAATGTTTTTCCCTCCAAAACTTTTCACAAAATCTCATCTCAACCATTCATTCCTCAAGATTAAATCCAAGCCGTCTTTCTATCAATATGTTTGTCCTAGTCAGCTTGTCCTAATCAGCCCTAGAATTCAAAAACAATTGTGTTTTAATATATATATATATATATATATATATATATATATATATATATATATATATCTCTCTCTCTCTCTCTCTCTCTCTCTCTCTCTCTCTCTCTCTTATTATTTATCGCTTGGATCTTTTTATTTTCGCTGCATCTTATATTCAAGCATATTGTATTGTTGATTAAGTACAAATTGAGGCAACTCGATTTGAGACTTAGGCAACAATTTTGAAGGGATTTTTATTAATCGAAAAAGTATATTATTTGAGACAACTCTATTCAAACCTCCCTTCTAGTGTTGTCTGCCATCCACAGTGATCCTACACTTGGTATCAGAGCTTGGACTCAAGGCCATGTCATCAACAGACATGTTCAGATCCGGTCATTCCATTAGTGCACCTCCTCACTTCGATGGAACAAATCTCCGAAGATGGAAAAGGAAAATTTTAGTATTCATTACAGCAACCAACCTTGAATGAGGAACATTTCTACAAGAACCAGATGAAGTCCCTACTACTCCACGAGCTACTTGGAACAATGATTAGAAGGAGATCTATGGAATAAACATCAAGGTAATGCAAATATTATACTCATGTTTATCTGGTGAGGTGTTCGATGATATTGCAGAAGATAGCACCACGCAACTAATCATAAAGAAGTTGGAAGAAAAATATGGAGAACCCCAAACTGTAAAACAACCTATGGAAGCACAAGCAATCCAAGAAAGCAATGAGGAATATTTCAGAAATGAAATATTTTTAATGGCGGATCGGCAAGACAGCATTGATGTTAGTGACTCTGATGAAGAATTTGATATTGAAGATACATATGTACACCTTCATAGTGAGTTTGAAAAATTGAGGAAGAGAAATAAAAAATTAGAGAGCAACCACAAATCCTTGAAAACGGATTATGACACTATTGTGCATGAACACGAATGTTTGAAAAATGAACACAGTATCTTATTTCACAACACAACACATTAATGCATGATTTTAAATGTCTTAATGATAGATACAATCTTTAGTACATGAGCACGAATTTTTGAATAAAAAGCATGTATTATATGTCTCTCTTGTAAATGAGTGTGTAATATACTTGAAAATAATTTGTATGCTAGCAAGCTTAAACAAGAGGAGTTAATGCTTAAAGCTAAGACTTCTCATACACCAAAGCATGTCACTCTACCACACAATGCTAGTATATCCAAAAATAATCATGCTTTTATGTACGGTAAACAAGCAAATAAAAATAAACCTCGTGTTACTTCTCACAATGCTCACACTTTAATACACAAAAATATTGTTCACATCACTCAATAACCACATTTTGTGCACAGATCACATATTGCACACAATGCTAGAAATAACATGATATGGGTGCCTAAACACTTATGCTTGCATGATAAATATGTTTATATTTGAAATTTAGTAAGAAGCCTGCATGGTTTCTACAATGAGTCGTTTGTTCATGGAAAATCAAAAGTAAATAGGATTTGGGTTCCAAACCATTGATGACATATATTGAAATTCCTTTTGGTATCCATGCATACAACGATTACATTTTTTGATACTTCAATAATAATAGTTGGAAATTATGACTAACATTTGGACCCAATCTCTAGTGGGTACCAATATATTTGAGATATTTTATTTCAGGAATAATCCAAGAAAATATAAATCATGGATTGCTGATATTCCGCACATATGACTTGGAACACAAAATTGCTAAGTTCTTTAAAGATGGTAGACGGAGGAACAGTAACCTTCAGAGACAATAAAAAGGAAAAAATTATTGGAATTGGCAATGTCAGTAACCCTTCAAAACCCATTATTGATGATGTTAGTTTAGTTAAAAGACTCAAGCATTAGTCAATTATGTGATAAATGTTATAAAGTTCTTTTTACTCATGAAGTATGCTTAGTTTATGACAATGCTATGGAAAAACGTGTTGGTGCAAGGTAACCGATTAGAAAATATTATAATTTTTCTTGCAGAGATAATGATTCAAAAGTATATTTAATTGTTTCATGTAATGACATATTATTGTGGCATAGACATTTTGGTCATGTCAATATCAAAAACATAACTAAGATATCGAGGAAAGAGTTGGTACAAGGACTCCCAAAAATGAATTTTAAATTAGATAAAATTTGTGAGTCTTGTTAACATGATAAATTACATAAAAGCACCTTTAAGAGCATAGGAGCCCTTAGCTCAAACAGACCACTTGAATTGCTACATATGGATTTATTTGGTCCAGCTAGGGACTTCTTCTATTTATAGTAATAAATATATATTTTTTTCATTGTGGACGACTACACAACATTTACTTGGGTTTTATTTTTGACTAATAAAAATGATGCTTTTCATGAATTCAAACCATTTTTCAAAAAGACAGAAAGACTACATTCTTTGAAAATTATTTCAATAAGAAGTGACCGCTGTGGAGAATTCGAAAATGAATATTTTCAAAAAATTTGTGAAAAACGTGGCATATCACATACTTTTGCTTTTCCCAAAGCTGCTCCACAAAATGGAGTAGTAGAGAGGAAGAATAGAACACTCCAAGAGTGTGTACGAACAATGTTGTCTAAAAGCATCCTTTCAAAATACTTTTGGGCGAAAGCTGTAGCAACCGTGTGCTATATTCAAAATAGAGTACTTATTAGAAATCCTTTTCAAAAGAAACCTTATGAGTTATTGTACCAATAAGTTCCAAACATATCCTATTTCAGAGTTTTTGGTTGTAAATGCTATGTTTTGAACAGAACAGATAGATAAATTTAACTCCAAAGCAGATGAAGGAATTTTTATTGGTTATTCTTCTAAAAGCAATGCACATCGTATTTACAACAAAAAAATTCTTGTGTCATTGAGACATTACATGTTACTTTTGATGAATCTATTACAAATGTTTCTAACTCTAGTTTAAATGATGATATTGATAATGATATAGTTATTCCTTCAAATGATATGAATAATATTGCACCATTACCAAAATCATTCACTGAAGTGACACATCACCCACACACCCAAGTCATTGGAAATATTGATGGAGGTGTTAAAACTAGATCACAAGTACAATATATGGCTCATGTTGCTTTTGTCTCTAACGTTGAGCCAAAAAAGGTAGATGAGGCTTTTGCAGATGAAGCGTGGATTGAAGCTATGCAAGAAGAACTGCTTCAATTTGAAAGGAATCAGGTACGTGAATTAGTTCCTAGACTAGGCAATCATCTAGTCATCGGCACAAAATGGGTATACAGGAACAAGCTAGATGAGGACGGAAATGTGGTAAGAAATAAATCAAGGTTAGTTGCACAGGGTTATTCACAAGAAGAAGGTATTGATTTTGATGAAACTTTTGCACATGTTGCTAGACTAGAGTCTATTAGAATGTTACTTGTATTTGCATCATTTAAAATTTTTAAATTATACCAGCTGGATGTAAAGAGTGCATTCTTAAATGGTTATATTAAGGTGGAAGTCTATGTTGAACAACCTCCACGCTTTGAACTTGATAAGAAATTAGACCATGTTTATAAATTGAATAAAGCCTTGTATGGGCTGAAACAAGCTTCGAGAGCTTGATATTAGAGATTAAGAAATTCTTAATCAACTCAAGATATAATGTAGGAAAAATAGACATTACATTATTTGTAACGAAAATTCATGATGAAATTATTCTTTTTCAAATTTACGTAGATGATATTATTTTTGGATCTACTAATGAAGTTTTATGTCAGGAGTTTGCTAAGCTAATGCATGATGAGTTCGAGATGAGCCACATGGATGAGCTTACATATTTCTTAAGATTGCCAATCAAGCAGTCAAAACAGGGAACCTTCATTCACCAAACAAAATATGCTAAAGATCTAATCAAAAGGTTCGGAATGGAGAATGCATCGAGAAAGAATAATACTATGGCGATATCCACCTCTTTGGATAAAGATGAAGCAGGTAAAAGTGTTGATCAGAAAACATATAGAGGTATGATTGGTTCTTTAGTATACCTTACTGCAAGTAGACCTGATATAATGTTTAGTGTATGCGCTTGTGCACGATTCCAATGCGATCCAAAGGAATCACATCTTAAAGCAGTAAAATACATTTTTAGATATCTTAAAACCATATCTGACTTTGGATTGTTTTATCCTAAAGACATCACTTTGGATTTAATTTCATATAGTGACTCAGACTATGTTGGTTACAAAGCCACAAGAAAGAACACAAGTTGAACATGTCATTTCCTTGGACATTCCCTTGCTCGTGGTTAAGCAAAAAGAAAAGCTCATTCTCACTATTAACCACTGAGGCAAAGTATATAGCTGCTAGACTTACATGTTGATGCGTCCATATTTTCCATACTTATATTGCATATTTTCATAGCATTTTCATCATCCAAAGTTCACTTTTCTATATGTTATCGCACTTTTCATGATATATTTTATTTTCGTAGAGATTTGTGGATTTTCCAGAACTTTGGAGCGATTTGAAGAAATTATGAGACATGGACACATCTGAGCTAGCCGGAGCACCAATGGCAAGGTCCATTAGGTGTTTGCTGAGGTGGAGGAGAAGATTGGAGGAAAAGAAGAGAATAGAAGGAGGAGAGAAGCTTATACACGCACTAAACACTGATTTCCAGTCAGCTCGGTCGAGTGGAATAGCCCATTCGGGCCGAGTTGCTGAAACCAAAGAAGAGCTCCAAGGCTGAAGAATGCATGCTTCACTCGAACCGAGTAGGAATGCTACTCAGCCAGTATGACTCGACGGCCGAATTCAATCCCTAACACTTAGCCAAAATCGAGGAGCTTAAAGCTACTCGACCGAGCAGAGCAGCTGATCGGTCGAGCGGAATGCACATTAAAACAACATTTTTGAGGCTCTTCCAGCCGTCTGCAGCTCGACTGAGCAGACGAGCTGCTCGACCGAGCAGAAGCAATTACATAGAGATATCTCGAGCCTTGCAGCGGTCCTCTGCAGCTCGATCGAGTAGGACATCTACTTGGTCCGAGCACCCAAACCCTGAAGTCGAAGACAGAACGAAGTCGTAGCTGCTGAACCCTAGCTCGGACCGAATAATGATGCTACTCGACTAAGTAAGGTGCCGCAGGCAGACTTTTTGCGGGACAAGTTGGGACTTTTTCCAGATTTTTGTGGCGTCCATCCCCTTTGTATTTAAAGTTATTTTTACCCTAGTTTTGGAGAGCAGAGTTTATTGTTCTAGTTTTGCATTTTTAGAGAGTTTTGATCCGTCATTATTGTTTGGAGACAAAGACTTGATTTTTATTATTGCAATTTGCTTTGGAATCTTTGGATCTTAATTCTCTGAGTTTGATTCTTCATCTCTATTGGTTTGGTTACGATCTCTCATCTCACTTTACTTGTTTTGATGTCTTTCATTGCGATGTTGAATACTATTGATATTATTATCGCTTTTGTCGATATTTCTATGAATTACGAGTAGTCGTTTCCAGTGCTAATGAATAAGCCCTAGGATCTTAGGATTTAGATGTAAAGTTACGATTTTTATGTTGTTTTGGTATCAACGGGATGCGATTTAGTTGATCCAACCAAGTTCGTAGGAGATTCTATTTAGGGTTTGTGATCCACGATAGTGGCATGAATCCTAGCCATGCTATCCTATGAACTTAATTAGGCTTGTTAGTGAATTCAATTAGAGTTCGTGATCCACGATAGTGGCATGCACTTTGATGGTTTCCACCGACGTCCTATATTACTAATTGATGATCTACGATAGTAGCATCAATGAGCGCCATCATATCACAGATCGAAGCTCTAATCCATGATAGTGGCATGAGTAGAGATTGAGAATAGTTGTCGTTCGTAATACACGGATCGCGTTCAAGGCCATCCACGATGGTGGGGCTAAGTATGGGATACGTTAGATGAGTGGCATGACGATAGTTGGCCATGAATTCCATGTCCTAGAAGAGTCAATCTCTCCCTATAAAAACCAATTCAACATAGAAATTATAGCCTAGCATCGACATCCGACGATCCTAGTGGTGACTCCATTGCCCTAGTCTTTATTATATTGTTAATTTGAGATAGGAAATACTTGTGACCACCAATTGAACACCCTCAACTGACATTGTTTTGAGACTCTGAATAAACCCAAGACCTTTAAATCAACTGCATACCTGTGGGGTCGATATCTTTCTATATTACAAAGCTTAATTTGACACCGTGTACTTGCGGTACGTTTCCGGAGTTACATTCAGATCACATCAAGCTTTTGGCACCGTTGCTGGGGAAGCAAATGGTTTTTACTTGGGTTATTTTCTTAGGCAAAGAACTTGTTAGTTATTCTAATCATCCCTTACCTATCCATATTTTTATTCTTTTTTTTGTTACTGACATCTTCTCTGAGTTTGTTTCTTGTGCATGAACACTCGCCTTGGGGGATCTAACGATCTATTCTTTGACCCCGAGATAGAAAGGATCGCGAGACAGCTCAGAGCAGAAAATAGGAATAAATTTTTACAGGGTCAAATGGCAGAGATTCCTCCATCTCCTCCATGTTCTTGCAATGCCGAAGATTATATGAAGCCAAATCTATCCAGCATTTCTTCTATCTTGCAACCGCAGTTGGCAGCGGGCAACTTTGAATTGAAGACTGGCTTAATAAACTTGATGCAGTAAGATCCCTTCCATGGGCATCCTCATGAGAACCCTAATCATCGCATCGATCTCTTCTTGGCCAAGTGTAACACTTTCCAAGTTAAAGATGTGAGCGGAGATGCTATCAAACTTCGTCTATGCCCATTTACTCTGAGCGATAAAGCAGCTTATTGGTTGAGGGCACACCCTACAAATACATTCAAGACTTGGGAGTAGTTGGCCTTGGCCTTTGTCAACAAGTATTATCCATCGTCCAAAACGGTGATGATTAGTGGCACGATCACAAACTTCAAGCAACTCCCGCAGGAATCACTTTATGAAGCTTGGGAACGCTTCAAGGATCTACATCATCAATCCCCACATCATGGTGTCCAAGATTGGGATCTCATTTAGAGTTTTTATAATGGCCTGAAGCCTGACATGAAAATGGTCATTGACGCCTCTACAAATGACGCATTATTGGCTAAGCTACCTGAGGAGGCCACGTCACTTTTGGAGCAGATGGCCTCTAATAATCAACAATGGAGCGATGATCGCTCAACAGCTAGAGGCATCGGTTCAGGCCAATCTAAGATAAAAGTAGCTACACATCTTGAAGGGAAACTTGAGACCCTCTCTAAGCAAGTTGCAAGAATTGAGCAAAGGTTGAGAGCCATTCCTACTCCTTCAAGGGATCCGGTATGTGCTACTTATGAAGATTACGCCGAGCAAGGATACGCTCCAATAGAAGGTTCTTATGAAGGAACATGCGTATCGGTGAAGCAAATCAACTATATATCGGGTGAGGGGAGCAATCCTAGACCTCAGTGGTCAAATCCGACATGGAAAACACATACATGATTCTCTTACAGCAACAGGAACGGAGCCATACAACCACCATCTCAACCAAGGCCACCACAACCTCCATCACAACAAGCACCACCTCCACAACAGCAGCAATACGGATTTATGCCAGCTGGGCCCTACAGACCGTCGGGATATTACAATCGTCAACCATATCAGTAATAACAAAAACAATACCCACCACCGGCGGAACAAAAATCTGGGGTGGACACGACATTAGAGGCCTTTTTAAGCACTCAAGCTAAGCAAAACGTAGAATTGGCTGCCACACAAAGGCAACTTTCCGCTACTGTTGAGAACTTGTCTACTCAGATAAGTCAATTTACTAAAGCTCAAGGGAGATTGCCATCTCAACCTGAGCAGAATCCAAGGGGGCAAGTCAATGCGGTGGTGGCAATGACAACTAGGCAAGAATACCGATACAGTGATGGTACCGGTTTCTAAGCATGTGGATCCATAATCGTCGACGACTATTCGTGAGGATGACCCCATAATTTTTGAGCCCATCATTGCAGTGAACGAGGAGAAAGATATAGATGAGCCATCTGCGGCCAAAGAAAAGGAGACTTCGCCTACTACACTATCCATTCTTATCGCTACGGCACCGGTGCACACTCCATCTTCCGTGAAATCAATGCCAAAGGATGCCGAAAAGATAAGGGAAGCCGTCCTCTGCCTCCATATCTGCAAAGACTAGCCATGGCGAAGCTTGAAAAGAAGTATGTCAAATTCATATAGCTTCTCAAGGATGTTCACTTGAACATCTCCTTCATGGATGCACTTACAGAGATCCCCACTTATGCAAAATTCTTGAAAGATTTGATAGCAGGGAAGAGGAAACAAGAAGCGATGATGCTAGTGGATAGTTGCACTTCGGTCTTAAAGAACACACTACCAAAGAAGTTACCAGATCTCGGAAGCTTTACGGTGTCGTGCTCCATTGGCGGCATCCCCATCAATAGAGCACTAGTGGATTTGGGAGCAAGCATTAGCTTGATGCCACTCTCCACTTTCAAGAGATTGAACACATGAACAGAGCTAAAGCCCACGGCTATGAGCATACAGTTGGCGGATCAATCCGTCACCTACCCAGTCGACATAGCACGAGACATCATTCTACAAGTACCAGGAGGAATTAGTGACGTACCTCAAACCTACACCTAGATTCCACCCGGCGGTGTCACGATCGCCAGGCGTGGTATGGCCCCTAGGTGTCAATTCCAGGCTCAATACGCAAGTGGACGGTGTCAAGTTGTAGTATAAAAGATATCAAATCCCATAGGGACGGTGATAATGTATTTGGGTTCTCAGCTTACTTCTATATCTCGAAGTGAGATAGCTATCGGGTTGAGAGAATTGGTTGTTGTTGTTTTAATAATAAAAAGGACTAGGCGTTAGGGATCACCGCTAAGACCGTCAGGGATCGACGTTGGAATAGAATCCTTACGTTGTATTAGGGTTAGGGGATTAATCTCCCAATTTGTACCACTCTTGTGGGTTAGAATTGCGAGGTATTTCGGCGGCTCTCGTTGACGCAATAGCGGTAGCCGTCAACGTAGCGATATAGTTCGTTGGGGTATCCCCTCAAGGCACGAGCTAGGCATGATCACGAGCCTTGGTTGGATCCACCGATTTCCCTATTCGAATCCTATGGATACCCCTTAAGCACATCAATTCCACAGACCATGGGCATGATCTCAGTACGGGTTATCCTAGGGATTCGGTAGGATCGACCGAAATACTCCCCTAAATCCCTAATTCAACATAGGGATCCAGATATACATCTTCCCCCTAGGATCTTAGGGCTTACCCATCAACCCTAGAAAAGTCTACTCGCTCCCAGACATTCTCGCAGCTCCCAGACTTCACTCCCCAAAATCACGCAACAGCCGCATCAGAAATCTTTTCGAAAATGGTCTTCAGCATCGTCGACCGAGTAGGTGACTCGGTCAAGCAGTGTATTGCTCGGTTAGTTTCTCGGGCCGAGTAGTTGTACTGCTCGACCGAGCATGACAGGAAACTGCAATCCTCCAAAATCTTTACTCTGTCTGCACGGGTCGAGTCAGCTCTGCTTGGTCCGAGCAGACAGCTGACTCGGTCGCTGAAGGAGTTGCTCGGGCCATGCAAGTGTTGGATATGGAAGACGTTTGTACACCCTTGTGGGGGATGTACGAGGGAATACGGACCTCGAACGTCGCGTACACGAAGTCGTGTGCAAAGGGAATCTGTTCCCTTGCGGAGAGGATCTCTGGATGAGTAGGAAAGTCACATTATATATGCATAAGTGCATGCGACATATGGCTAATAAAGGGGGAATATCTTAAGCTTATGTTGCACCATGCATATGGTACAACTTAAGCTTATAATGTGCCATGTATCATGGTACACCTTAGTTAAATTGTTCCAAAGGAACAATTTACCCTAAAATAACTACCTTGGGGGGCTATAAATAAGACCCAAGGGTAAGCCATTTCTTACACTTTTGCATGGCATTCATGCATGCATCTTCATCCTAGCGAAGCTCTGCCGAAATACTTCCTCTCCCTCCTTCCAAGTTCTTAATCTAAAGTAGAGATTTAGATTGTGGATTTAGTAGCCTTACTCCGTTCGTGAGAAGACTCGATCCGTCGTGGCGAATCCGAAGGCAAAGTTCCGAGACTACCGTGCCGCATACGCAAGCGTAAGTCTCAACTTTAATTATCGATCCTAACTCTGTTTTGGCAGGATCGTACATTGGTATCGGAGCCATATGGGTTCGCCCCGGTCAAACCGTCGTCCCGTCGAAACTATGAACGAGTCGTTGTCTTTTTCACGAATGGGTCTCCTACCCTTACGGATATGGTAGGAACGCTTCGTGACGGAGAGAACACAGCGGTTGTTCTTTTCACGTTAGGGTCTCCTATCATTACGGATATGGTAGGAACTCTCCGTGACGGGAAGAACCGACCGTTCACGTAGTATGTTATTCATTTTTGGCACACGGCCATTAGGAAATAACTAATTTCTCGACGAACGGATGCTTCAACGACGAACGGGTGCTTCATCGAGGAAGATGATGGTAGTTATTTCCATCGGGTAAGATGAAATTTGGTGCATGTGCACCATGGCCAAATGGGCTATGAAGGCCATGCACCCCCCTCCACTTGCGGAGGGGGTTGGCTACGGCCAATAACCACCGGCGACCACCCCATCAAGGGGGAGGAATGTGTGCGGCAACCCCATTCAAGGGGGTGGCCGGCCACGGCCAAAGGGGCCATGGCCGGCCAATGCCCAAAATGGCCTTGGCCATGACCGGCCATGGCCAAGCCATGGCCGGCCATGGCCTGGCCGGCAGTGGCCGGCCAAGGCCAGGCCGGCCTGGCCGGCCCTGGCAGAGGCCAGGGCCGGCGCCCTGGCCTCGGCCAGGGCATGGCCGGCCCTGGCCGGCCAGGGCAGAGGCCCTGGCCAGCCCTTGGCCAAGCCTCGGCCAGGGCAGAGGCCCTGGCCGGGAAGATGTTGCAGACCAAAATTGGTCGACCAATTTGGTGTTTTTGGTCGACCAATCCGACGGAAGGTCCGGGTCGACTGCAAACTTGCCAACTGACCCATACGGGGTGACAAAAGGCCTTGGTCAAACTCGAATGTGCCGATTAGCCCATACGGGGCTAACCACAGTGCCGACTAGTTCATACAGGACTAACGTTTTAATGAAGTTTTTTCATTGGGCTCTACTCCTTGAAGATTAGCCATAGTGCTCTACTTCATGCGAGATTAGCCATGTCATTGTGCCCTACTCTACGGAGATTAGCCAATGTACTTGTGACATTGTGCTCTACTCTACGGAGATTAGCCAATGTATTTCAAATTTTTTGACAAAGATGTTTTCAAATAGGTTATGTCCCGTCCTTAAATCGGGATAGCGCAATTTAGAATTCCAAGTCCTACCACGATCCGGCCATGGTTATCTAACCCATGGGTGTGTAGAACAGGTCTCGTGGCTTGGCAATTGTTGCGCTAAAATTCTTTGCGCAAACTCTCACCTATTCCATTTTGAAAGATATGTTTTTCAAAGTATTTTTCCGCTGCTAATACCATACGGGTATTATTTCTGATTTCTTTTTACTTGAGATAAGTAAGAGGGATACTTTGAAAGTTACTTCTAGATGGTAGTTGGGAACGTAGTGAACTTCTCGATTCTAGAGTAACATTTCAACGCATCCAAGGAACTTATCAAGTGTTTAAAGAATCGAAACTTTATGCATAGAATTTTGATCGTGTTTTTCATTCTCTTTGCAGTTTTTTGAATCGAATATGTCTACCGCTTCTAAGAACATTGTCGCAGAGCTTAACAAAGGTGAAAAGCTCAACGGCGACAATTATAAACTTTGGTCAATAAAAATCCAATATGTTTTGGAGGAGCAAGATGTGCTCGAAACACTCCAAAACATAATGGAAGAACCTGAGTTGGGCAATACGGCCCAACACAAGAGGGACCGGGAAGCTTATGATACTTGGACTCGAAAGAACAAAATAGCACGTATTACGTTACTGTCCGCCATGGACAATGACATAATGCGTCTATTTCGGGAATTCGACCTAGCCAAAGACATATGGTCTGAGCTAGAGATAAAGTTTGGTGGAACTTCAGTTATCAAACTCCGCTCCTTAAATATTCAATTTGATTCGTACAAGATGCGGTGAGATCATTCTATGAAAAAGCATCTCCGCCACATGGCGAATCTCATATCTGAATTAAAGGATGCGGGTGTTACGCTGTCTGACGAACAACAGATCCAAGCAGTCATTCGTTCACTCCCAGATAGCTGGGATAACATGAAAATGCACCTCACTCATAATGAGTGCATTAAAACTTTAAGCGATGTGTCGAAACACCTCGAACTCGAGGAAGAGCGGATTCAAGCCGCAAAACCAAGTGCAGAAGTGCACATGGCCGCTAGTTCCTCACATGGAGGAAATAAGCGGAAGAATAAACGCTTAAGGTTTATGAACGAACGAAAGCAAGAACCGGAAACCTCAAAGAAGACTAAGAACAAAAAGTGGCAAAAGAATGTGCACTCAAAGAAGAAAAACTTGAAGAAGATCAAGTGCTTTAAGTGCAACAAGTACGGTCACTTCGCCCGTACGTGTACGGATGGAAGTGATAAGGTAACTTGTAGGGCTAGTTACATATGTGTTTCTAGTTCCATGTTTCTTGCTGAATCTAACTATTTTTGGTTGATTGATTCAGGGGCCACAGACCACGTAGCGAAGGACAGAAGGTTCTTCGTAGAGTATCGAAAGATAACTCAAGGAACAAAGTGGATATACGTCGGCAACAACACACGTGTTGAAGTCAAAGGCGTCGGAACATGCAAGCTAGTTCTCGACAACGGCCGGACTTTATTATTGCACGACGTCCTCTTTGCTCCAGATATTAGAAGAAATATTGTATCCGTGGTCATGTTAATGTCTTTAGATTATGAATGGAGGTTCTATAAACAGAAAGTTGACATTGTTTGTAATAGTTCTTTAATTGGATCGGGTAATGTTTGCAATGGATTAATTGTTTTGAACACAATGTATGATGATTCCTCTTCCATTAATGAAAGTTTCCATTTAACAAATGCTTCTAACTCTGATTCTGAGATCATTTGTTGGCATGCAAGACTTGGTCATATTGGACCAACTAGAATGGATAGACTTGCCAAAAGTGGCTTGCTATCTAATGTTTCAAAAGTTGAAATGTCAACTTGCGAGCATTGTCTTGTAGGGAAAACTTGTCGCAAGCCGTTTGGAACTGGCACAAGGGCCGAAGTTCCATTACAGCTTATCCATTCGGACATTTGCGGTCCAATGAATGTTAAGACAAGACGCGGAAAGTCCTATTTCATCACTTTCATTGATGACTTCACTCGTTTCGGTCATATTTATTTGATTTCCCACAAACATGAAGCTTTAACTTGCTTCAAAAACTATATGAGTTTAGTGGAAAATCAACTAGATCGCAAGATAAAGGTCTTGCGAACCGATCGGGGTGGAGAATATCAATCAACGAGTTTTAAGGAACTCTGTGATGAAAAAGGCATAGTTCATCAAATAACTATGCCTTATACTCCGCAACAAAACGGTGTTGCGGAAAGAAGAAATAGGACATTGATGGAAATGGTCCGATCAATGATGTCTCAGGCAAATTTGCCTATCACCTTTTGGGGTGATGCATTATTGACGGCAGCGTTCATTTTAAACCGTGTACCCTCGAAGTCGGTAAGTTCTACTCCTTATGAGTTATGGAACAATAGAACTCCAGACTTAAGCATTCTAAAACCTTGGGGTTGTGCCTCTTATGCACATTTATCCTCTCACAAATATGGCAAACTTGGGCCACGTGGGAGGAAGAGTATCTTCATCCGATACGCTGAAAACTCCAAAGGATATGTTTTCGTCGGTCAAGAGGACAATGGGGGTCTTATAAAATTCGAATCGAGGGATGTTGTCTTCTTGGAAAATGAGTTTCCAAGACAGGGTGAGATAAGTCAAGACTTATCCTTGTTTGAGACTTGGGATCAAGAAGGATCGGAACATTCGAGTGGGAGAATTCTTGGTGAAAACGAAAATACGTTTCAACCTTCACCAATGAATGATACGAACGATACCAATCCTATTCCGAGTGGGAGTGATGTTATTCCAAGTGGGAGTGATGTCATTCCAAGTGGGAGTGATCAAACTCAAACAAGACGTAGTAATCGAACGAGGCTAACACCTCTGAGATTTGAGGATGAATTTCCTCAAACATTCATGACATTACTACAAGATGATGACGAACCTGCAAATTTCAAACAGGCCGTCACATGCCCTGCTAAAGATAAATGGATAGCGGCAATGGAAGAAGAACTTCAATCCATGAAAACAAACAAAGTCTGGGACTTGGTTGATTTACCTAAGGGACGTAGAGCCATTGGGAACAAGTGGGTTCTCAAAATCAAGCATAAGGATGATGGCTCCATCGAGAAATATAAAGCTCGCCTTGTTGCGAAAGGTTTCACGCAACAGGAAGGAATAGACTACGAAGAGACTTTCTCTCCTGTCGTGCGTTTTACCTCCATTCGCTTAATTCTGGCAATGGTGGCTTGTTTGGACCTCGAGTTACATCAGATGGATGTAAAGACTGTTTTTCTTAACGGAGAACTAGATGAGGAGATCTACATGGAACAACCAAACGGGTTTGTACAAGAAGAAAACAAACATAAGGTTTGTAAACTTCGTAAATCCATATATGGTCTTAAACAATCCTCAAGGCAGTGGTATATGCGCTTTCAAGAAGTCGTTTTGTCGTATGGTTTCTCCATGCTCGACGAAGACAACTGCGTATATATTAAGAGGATTAAAAACAAGTAAGTAATTATGTCTCTTTATGTAGATGACATACTTATAGCCGGAAATGATAAGCGTCTTATCTTGGATATCAAAGCTTGGCTTTCATCCGTCTTTGAGAATGAAAGACATGGGTGAAGCTGCATATATCCTTGGGGTTAAGATCTCAAGGAATCGTTCCAAGAAACTTCTTTCTCTCTCTCAAGAGACATATATAAAGAAAGTTTTAGAACGGTTTAATATGCAGGACTGCAAGCCAATTGATACTCCAATAAGCAAAGGCGAGGGTCTATGTTTGGAAATGTGTCCCAAAGATCCAAACGAAAAGAAAGCTATGGAAAAGGTTCCATACTCCAGTGCTGTCGGGAGTCTAATGTACGCTATGATGTGTACCAGACTGGACATTTGCTATGGTGTTGGTATGGTAAGCCGTTACCAATCCAACCCAGGATAGGCACACTGGAAAGCGGTGAAGAGGATATTAAGGTACCTCAAAGGGACTGCAGACTATGCGTTATGCTATCAAGGCAATACCTTGAGACTCTAAGGCTATACCGATGCTGATTGGGCAGGTGATCTCGACGAGCGAAGATCTACCTCAGGCTTTGTTTTCTTGCTTGGGAATGGTGCAATATCCTGGAGCAGCAAGAAACAAACCTGCATCGCTCTATCAACCATGGAAGCCGAGTTCGTAGCATTCAGCATGGCGGTCCAAGAAGCTGTTTGGCTTAGGAAATTCTTAGACATGCTGACGAATGCCACTGACTCAAGCACTGTTCCTATATACAGTGATAGTCAAGCTTCGATTGCCTACGTCAAAGATCCTAAATTTCATTGTAAGACCAAACACATTGACATTCGATTCAAGTTTGCGAAGGACTATGACAAACGGAAGGAAGTAGACATAGGATACATATCCACGCATGAGATGATAGCGGATCCCCTCACTAAGGCGATCCCCAGAGATGTGTTCTACAAACACTTATCATCTATGGGAATGCGTAGGTGTTGAGCTGTATCTTGTAATATTTCCCATGTCTATAGAAGATCAAAGTTTAATAAAAGAATGAAGTTCTTTTATATATTGCATACAAGTTTCTTACAAATGATTTTATACATTTGTGTTTAAGTCTCAGCTATTTTATTGTGTGTATGTCGGAAAGATTAAGGTTGGCTCTCTCACATGAGCAACCGCCTTATCTTATCAGAAGGATAAGATAGAGATGAGACTAGTTTAAAGTCAAAATCATTAGACAAATGATTTAGAGTCGTGACTTAAACAAGATAGTTGAATGAAAGATCTGCATCATATGGATGCTTACAAAAGATCTGAGATCTGTATCACAAGAATATTTGAAAGAGATCTCATAGGATTTTTTAAATCCTATCTGTCTTATGCAGGATGAGAGTCCGTGAATATTTTCACGAGTAGTAAGGGGACTCAAAAAGATAGGCACTATGGTGTCTGGTCTTTTTCATCCGTACAACATCATTAAGACATACTCTCCCTGGGAAAGGAGTGATGTTGTAATACGTGTTCATACCACGTATGCATTTCGACCACTGAGTTAGTAGCAATAGTGTTTGCTATTATGTGAGACTCAAAGGCCATACGGGTCTTAACTCTTACCCTCAAGGACTCCAATTGGTTCCTTTAGATTTGACGAGATGATCGCTATCTTAGCGTGTTGCTAATGGGCTATGATAATTCGGCTCGGCGGGGCACGTTAGAAAAGCGAATCAAGTCAAGATCAGAAGGTTCGCAAGAAGAGGAAGATTGATTTCATATTCGCATTTTGACTTTAATGATTCAAAGCTGGCCAGCCAATTGTGATCCAGATGGGATTCAATTGTTGAATATAAAGTATAAGAAATGTGAAGAAATAATCTAGGGTAAAACATGCGTTGAACTACTCAACTTTGCACCTTCAAGGTCGTTGTGTATCTCTAACAAGTGCACAACAACAGACTCTACGCGCATGACAGTCGCACGGTCTATTTCTCGGTATGATAGATGAAAGAACTAAGAGAAAGACGTTCTCTTACAATCCCCTCAAGTGTGAGTGGGAGATGTTGGATATGGAAGACGTTTGTACACCCTTGTGGGGGATGTACGAGGGAATACGAACCTCGAACGTCGCGTACACGAAGTCGTGTGCAAAGGGAATCTGTTCCCTTGCAGAGAGGATCTCTGGATGAGTAGGAAAGTCGCATTATATATGCATAAGTGCATGCGACATATGGCTAATAAAGGGGGAATATCTTAAGCTTATGTTGTACCATGCATATGGTACAACTTAAGCTTATAATGTGCCATGTATCATGGTACACCTTAGTTAAATTGTTCCAAAGGAACAATTTACCCTAAAATAACTACCTTGAGGGCTATAAATAAGACCCAAGGGTAAGCCATTTCTTACACTTTTGCATGGCATTCATGCATGCATCTTCATCCTAGCGAAGCTCTGCCGAAATACTTCCTCTCCCTCCTTCCAAGTTCTTAATCTAAAGTAGAGATTTAGATTGTGGATTTAGTAGCCTTACTCTGTTCGTGAGAAGACTCGATCCGTCGTGGCGAATCCGAAGGCAAAGTTCCGAGACTACCGTGCCGCATACGCAAGCGTAAGTCTCAACTTTAATTATCGATCCTAACTCTGTTTTGGCAGGATCCTATAGCAAGGAGCTGCTTTAGCTTCGAAGGTTGGCACTGCTCGATCAAGCACATAGGTGCTCGGTCCGAGCAATCCCGTATCAGCTTCCTCTTCTGCATTTGCATCTGCTCGACCGAGCAACTGCTCTGCTCGGTCAAGCAGCCTGGGAATTTATTTCCTGAAGCTACTGAAGCTTCTCTTGTCCTCCTGCTCTCTCCTCCATTCCTCCCATGGCTTCCAAAACACGGCGAACTCCTGTAGAGCTTCGCCAATGAGCTCACAGGTGTGTCAGATGTGTCCATACCCAGATCGGGTCCCAAATCGCTCCAAAATCCCTGAAAACTCATAAAATACTACGAAACTCGAATATAACGTCAAAAATGCGATATCGTAGGGAAATATGGGAATTGGATGCGAAAATGGCATGGAATGCAATGTCATGATGCTATGAAAAAGGTGTAAAATATGGATACATCAAAATCCCCCAAGCTTACCACTTACTCGTCCTCGAGGAAGACAAATCCTAGGTATGCCGGGAGGAAAACAAAAAGGAATAAGAAATAAAAATAATAAAAAATAAGAAGAGAATAGAATGGAAGTGGATGGAGGGTGCTAAGGGTGTTCGGTCAGATCTCCGGCCTAAGCAGTATATCACGATGCTCTGAATAGTAAAAATACATGCTATTGGTACTTTCAAGCTTTACAAATCATATGTCTAGCATGCAATACAGACAAAAGATAGGGATCTACTAAAATAATTCTATCAACTCTTATCAATCTCATGCAGTCCATAGAGTCTAGTATAAAAAGAGTTGGCAATACACTTTTCAATCACAAATACACATGGAGCATATAGAAATCACACATCATGCAATAGAGAATAGGAAGAAAAATGTTATTCAATTATTCATTTCGATTCATGAAAAACCTCCAAAAACTAAAGTGTTTCGTAAAGTTTTAGTATTATTAAATCTCCCCGTTATGCACCATCTCCACTCTAATGTCATGCTCACTCATGTGATCAGTTGGTTCACCCCCCCAAGCTTAGCTTGAGGCATCACATCTAGGGATAGGATATGGAATTTTTCTTCTTCTACCAATTATATGTGATATCTTCTAATGAAAGTATTAAAATGATTTTTTTCTTTTATTTTCTTTCTTTTTCTTTTCTTTTCACATATATACACACACATTTTTTTTCCATTTAGAAGCTATACTTTTTCTTTTTGGGTTTGGGAAGTGACATGCGGTAAGGATAGCTGTGGGTGTGTAACCAACTGATATGTAGAGAACTATATAGATATGTGGAGAAGGAAAATAATAGATCTCTCGGTTCACTCATAAGAGGTGCACAACGGATTGATAAAATAATACTATAACTAAACTCATAAATAGCATGGATATTTTCATTTATCTAGATGAACACTGAAATAGCATGCAGTAATGGGCACAATGATATCAAGCATGCAAACAGAAGTGAATAAGATATAAAGCAGATGCTCCAAGTGTTCTAGTGATGCGTGAACCTAGGTGCATTACCCAACATAGCGCATACTAGATACTAATTCATGCATTTGATTTTCAATTCATTTCAAGAATGAAATCAGATAGATCAGCAAAAGAAAATGCACGCATATACATAGTAAAACTGAAACTACCCTAATAGCATGTCATCAAAAAGTAAGCATCGTGAGTAACTACTAAGGCTACGATAGGTATCATCATGCGGAACATCCTTAGCATAAAAAGAGAAAAAGGCGAAAAAAATGAAGAAAAAGAGATGCATGCATGGTAAAAAAACAAAAAACAAGATGCAAAATGAGAAAAAAGATAAGGACGTGGAAAAGTGGTGAAAAAGTAAAATAAAAACTGAAACATGGAAGAAAATGTAAAAGAAAAAATGAAAAATAAAGCGGTAGCGCTCATCCCCCAAGCTAAACCCAGCAGTGTCCTCACTGCTGAGAAAACGCTAGTAGGCGGGAGATGATGCTAAATAGGATGGGTGGATGGGGGAATATAAAATAAAAACTATGCAGAAAGAAGGAAAAAATATGACATGATGCACGATGATGGAAAATGATGCATATGTGGGCCCTCCCCCAAGCTGTCAGAAATCCGGGCCCCAAACAGATAGATGGGCACAATAAAATATGAGGGATGCAAAAGACTAGTAAGGACGACATCAAGCAGAGGCACTACCCTCTGGGGGTGGTGATTGGAATGGTGGTGGTCGTGATAGGTGGAGTAGTGGTGGGGATGGTAGTGGTCATGATAGATGCTTTAGTAGTGGAGGTGGTGATAGTCGTGGTGGGGATGCTAGTGGTAGTAGTGGTGGTGAGAATGGTGGTGGTCGTGATAGGTGCAGTAGTGGTGGGGATGGTAGTGGTCTTGATAGGTGTTGTAGTGTTGGAGGTGGTGATAGTCAGGTTGGGGATGCTAGTGGTAGTAGTGGTGGTGAGGCGGGTATGACGGGGGGGTCGGGAAGAGGAGGCACCAGACGACGGCCTCTTCCCACGAATGGGAGGGGTGGTGGTTTCGCACGTGTAAACCATCGTGGCGATGGCAATGTGATGCGTCGATATAAATAAAGTAGATATGGGAAGAGTGTACCGATTGTGCGAGAGATGCGAATGCTAGGATCTCTCCCAAGCTTATCCCAGTAGTCGGTGCTGACGTAGGCAAGGAATACCTGTAATAGAAACAAGAAGAACGCCCGAATTTGAAATTAAAAACAGGGGGAATCTTTGAGTTGGGGCTGCTCGATCGAGCAGATGTACGGCTCGGTCCGAGTAGTGCTGCTCGGCTGAAAATTCATGACAGAGCACTAGTGTGCTCGGTCAGCTGGTAGATTGGGTCGAGAAGGGGGTGGCTGCTCGTTTGAAAATTCTGACCAAGCACTAGTGCTCGGTCAGCTGGGTGGATGGCATCGAGAATAGGCAGGCTGCTCGGTCAAGCACCGTGGGTGCTCGATCAAGCAGGGGGAGGGGCCTAAGGCACCGGCAGCGGGCGGTGGGGTGGGGATTTATGGGCGATGAGATGAGAGAGGGGGGCGGGCGGAGGGGATGGGATGGGGGCATAGGCATCGGGGGGGTTTTGGGGTGGGTAGTTGGGCGACGTCGTCGGTGGCAGTGGCACCGTCGGCGGCAGTGGCGCCGTCGATTAGAAAGGGGGAAGAGAGGGAGGGGGGAGGGAGAGGGAGGGAGAGAGAGAGAGAGAGAGAGAGAGAGAGAGAGTGTGTGTGTGTGTGTGTGTGTGTGTGTGTGTGGGTTACTGTCCGGAGGTGGGCGGCCGGACGGGTGGCGCATGCGGTGGCACGGGAGGAGGAAGACGGTGCGATGATGGAGAACGAGTAGGGGTGTGAGGGAGAGCTCAGGAAACTATAGGGTAAAATTTTTTTTAGCTTAGGTAATTTTAGAGTTTTGGGTAAAAACGAAAACGAGTTGGGTTAAAAACACAACTTGTTTGGGAGTGGGACCCACGAAAAATAGGTAGACCGACTCGATCGAACAGCGAAGCTGCTCGATCGAGTCAAACACAAAAATTTTAGAGACTCCCTCATATGCTCGGACCGAGCAGAGTATACTCGGTTGATCGGATTGCTACTGGGGCCGAGCAGGGGTTTCTTGGGCCGCGCAGACAGAACGTCATTTTATCCACATCTTCAAGAGCCTGTCATGCTCGACCGATCAGTAGGATGCTCGGACCGATTCGTTGTCTGCTCGGACCGAGCAAATGCTGCTCGGGCCACGCAGACAGAACACTGTTTTGGTCCTCTTTTTTGTGCCTGCGCTGCTCGACCGAGCAGTGCAGCTGCTCGATCGAGTCACATGTGTCTTCTTTTTGCTCCTTTTTCCTTCGTTTTCTCTTTAAATCTGTTGCTCTCCTCCAACTTCCTTCCGTTTAAAATGTCGATTTGCATGCCCCCTCATGTTCAACCTGTAAAAAGGATGGACTCATCAAATTTTTGTAGGTTTATAGCTTTACAGGAAATAAATAACGTTTTTGTTTGGTTTTTAAAATAGGTAAAACAAAACCAAAAAATTGAAAATGATAATCCATGATACAAGAAATTGGGTTGCCTCCGAATAAGCCCTCGTTTTTAGTCATGAGCTCGACTCCCTGTGATTTATCAATTGTCATTTGGTGCACGTGGAATTCGCGTATCGTTCTTTCCGATGATGCAATCCGGCGGTATTTGGTATCCACCTACTTCAAGCTTCTCCCTCGAGTAGCCTATGGCCTCCGGTTCTTTGTGATTCAGGAAATGATTCAACAAATCTTCATCCAACACTTGGATGTAGGCGGCGACCGCTTTGTGGTAGGTTAGGTCGCCGTCGTCGTCAATTTCTGTTCTCATTGGGTCATTCATGACCCCCTCAGAAGAAAAATCTCCAATAGCCTCATCTTCCAGGAGCTCCAAGTAGCTAGCTCCTTCATCACGAGCATGTTCTCTCATCGGCTTGTGCAGCCGGAATTCAGCTTCGAGGTTCCCCACATTCAGCGAGAGAGTCCCTTCTCGGACATCAATCAAAACACCGGCCGTCGCCATGAAGCGACGGTCGAGTATAAGCTGGGAGCTCCCTCCCTCGGGCATGTTCATGATGACGAAGTCAACAGGAACACACAATCCAGGGGGTATCTGGAGAATGATATCCTTGGCTATTCCCACCGGGTAAGTGATTGAATGATCCGCAAGCTGGATGGACATATTCGTCGACTCTAGTTCGCTTCCGGTCTGCAATCTCCTAAAAATAGAAAGGGGCATCAAACTGATGCTTGCCCCTAGATCAATCAAAGCCCGGCTGATGGGCATCCCTCCGATGGAGCACGAAACGGTGAAGCTCCCCAGATCCGGTAGCTTCCGGGGGAGATGATTCTTTATAACGGAGGTGGAGTCCTCCACGAGCTTTATCTCTTCAGGCTTCCTTTTTCCCGTGATCAGATCCTTCAAAAACTTGGCTTAGATGGGGATCTCCGTTATAGCATCCATGAACGAGATATTCAGCTGGATTCCCTTCAGCAACTCCGTGAATTGGAGTATTTCTTCTCCATCTTTGCCAAAGCTAGCCTCTGTGGGTATGGTGGAAGAGGTCGGGTAGCTTTGCTCTTTGCAGCATCAACAGGAGGAGGCGTTGTTGTAGATGTGATGGCCGGTGGATCTGCCTTCTCTTCATTATTTGCAGGCTCTTCAGTAGCCTCTTCTCATCACCATCAACAACGGCTTCTTCAGCAATAACCCTCTCCTTGTTCAAAACCAGGACCATAACGGGGTCAGTCGCCCATCCACCACGTGTGGTGATAGAAACCACAGTATTCGCTTGGGCCCTTGGGTTTGTCTCTGGTTGCGAGGGTAATCTCCCCTGGTTCTTCAGAAGCTGGGACATCTAACCCCTCAGTTCATCTAGTGAAGTGTTTATACTCTTAAACTGGGTGGAAGTATCCTGGTTGAACCGGGCTTGACCACTCATAAAGGTCTCCAATGTGGCCTCCAGATTTGACCGATGCGTATTCGGTGCATAACCCTGCTGAGGCGGCCGGTTGAATTGATAACCTGACAGGCAATAAGGCCCAGCTGGCCTAAGCCCGCTCTGTTGCTGAGGAGGGGGTGGCGGTCTCTGAAATTGTGGAGGTTGCATCCCTCCACTTGGATTCCTATAAGAGAACCCCGGATGATTCCGAGCAGCCGAATCTTGCCATTGATTTCGTCCCTCTCCTTGGACGTACTGCACAGATTCTGATAATTCGGCACCATCATAATGTGCCTCACTAGGGATATACCCTTGCTCTGCATAATCCTCTACAGGATGATAAGTAGATGTGCTGGGTGATGCAGGGATGGAATCCAGGCGATGTTCAATCCTGGCCACTTGCTTGCATAAGGTATCGATGTGAGAGTCCAAATGGCTGGCAGCTTTGACCTCGGGGGTCCGAGTCACAATGGTTCTTTCTTCTCTCCATTGCTGATTGTTAGCTGCCATATGCTCCAGCAAGTCTATAGCTTCTTTAGGAGACTTGTCAAGTAAGGCGCCTTGCGCCGCAGCATCTATAACCATCTTGGTGCTAGACTGCAACCTGTTGTAAAAACTCTGCACCAAATCCCAAGGCTGGATCCTGTAGTGAGGACATTGATGCTGGAGGTCCTTGAATCTCTCCCAGGCCTCATAAAGGGGTTCTTGTGGGAGCTGTTTGAAGTTTGAAATTGCTCCCCAGATTCACACCGTCTTCGAAGGTGGATAGAATTTATCCACGAAGGCGAGTGCCAGCTTCTCCCGCGTGGTGAAATGGTTGGGAGGATGGGCCCATAGCCAGTACGAGGCTTTATCCCTCAGAGTGAATGGAAAAAGCCGCAGCTTAACAGCATCGTCACTCACATCCTTTGCCTTGAAAGTGTCGCACTTTGCAAGAAAAGTATCGATGTGGTGGTTGGGATTTTCATGAGGATGCCCATGAAAGGGATCCTACTGCATCAAATTAATGAGCCCCGTTTTCAGCTCGAAGCTCGCCGCCGCTAGTTGCGGTCTAAGAATAGATGAGTTGTTTCCAAACGTTGGCTTCATATGGTCCCTGATGGACCCGGTGCGAGGATGAGGAGGAGTATTGTTGTTTGCCATCTGGGTAGAGGGAGATGGATTTCTGTTGGAGGCCCTCAAGGTCCTTGTCGTTTTCTCGATCTCGGGATCGAATAACAATTCTCTAGTAGATGCCCCGAAACGAGTGTTCATGCACCAAAACAACTAGACAAATACCATCAGTAGCACGATAATAAATAAAAGAATAAAAATGATGGAAATATAAGAAATGGTTAGAGTTACTAGCAAACTTCTCGAAATAAAGATAAACTGAGATAACATTATTGTCGTCCCCGGCAACGGCGCCAAAAACTTGACGCACCCGAAACCTACACCTTGATTCCATCCGACGGTGTCACGATCGCCAGGCGTGGTATGGCCCCAAGGTGTCAAGTCCGGGCTCAATCCACAAGTGGACGATGTCAAGTTGTAGTATAAAAGATATCGAATCACACAGGGACGGTGATAGTGTATTTAGGTTCTCAGCTTACTTCTTTATCTCGAAGTGAGATAGCTATCGGGTTGAGAGAATTGGTTGTTGTGTTGTTGTTGTTTTAATAATAAAAAGGACTAGGGCGTTAGGGATCACTGCTAAGACCATTGGGGATCGACGTTGGAATAGAATCCTTACGTTGCATTAGGGTTAGGGGATTAATCTCCCAATTCGTACCACTCTCGTGGGTTAGAATTGCGAGGTATTTCGGCGGCTCTCGTTGACCCAATAGCGGTAGCCGTCAACGTAGCGATATAGTTCGTCGGGGGATCCCCTCAAGGCACGAGCTGGACATGGTCACGAGCCTTGGTTGGATCCACCGATTTCCCTATTCGAATCCTAAGGATACCCCTTAAGCACATCAATTCCACAGACCATGGGCATGATCTCAGTATGGGTTATCCTAGGGATTCGGTAGGATCGACCGAAATACTCCCCTAAATCCCTAATTCAACATAGGGATCCAGATCTACGTCTCCCCCTAGGATCTTAGGGCTAACCCATCAACCCTAGGAAAGTCTACTCACTCATAGCAATATTAACGAATAAAAACATAATTTTTAGAGATGAAGACATCATAACAAATTGATCAATGAAGATTGAGAACTTACAACGGGAGATAAAGAAAAATAGCGATTAATATATCCAAAGAGAAACCGAGGTTCCACGAGCGCGAGAAGAACGAATAAGCTTCCAATCAATTTCGATCCAACAATATTCAAGATTTTTTTAATCTAAATCTAACAAAATTATCTCTCTAATCTCTGTTCCCAAAAATCTAATTCCAAAACTCAGAATGAATTTGCTCCCAGACATTCTCGCAGCTCCCAGACTTCACTCCCCAAAATCACGCAACATCCACATCAGAAATCTTTTCGAAAATAGCCTTCAGCATCGTCGACCGAGTAGGTGACTCGGTCGAGCAGTGTGTTGCTAGGTCAGTTGCTCGGGCCGAGCAGCTGTACTGCTCGACCGAGCACGACAGGAAACTGCAATCCTCCAAAATATTTACTCTGTCTGCACGGGCCGAGTCAGCTCTGCTCGGTCCGAGCAGACAGCTGACTCGGTCGCTGAAGAAGTTTCTCGGGCCATGCAATGAGCTGCTTCAGCTTCGAAGGTTGGTGCTGCTCGACCGAGCACATAGGTCTCGGTCCGAGCAATCCCGTATCAGCTTCCTCTTCTGCATTTGCATCTGCTCGACCGAGCAACTGATCTGCTCGGTCGAGCAGCCTGGGAATTTATTTCCTGAAGCTGCTGAAGCTTCTCTTGTCATCCTGCTCTCTCCTCCATTCCTCCCATGGCTCCCAAAATACGACGAACTCCTGTAGAGCTTCTCCAACGAGCTCACTGGCGTGTCAGATGTGTCCATACCCGGATCGGGTCCCAAATCGCTCCAAAATCCCTGAAAACTCATAAAATACTACGAAACTTGAATATAACGTCAGAAATGCGATATCGTAGGGAAATATGGGAATTGGATGCGAAAATGGCATGGAATGCAATGTCATAATGCTATGAAAAAGGTGTAAAATATGGACACATCAATTAGCATGTCGGTGGATTTTGTAATCATGGACATGACTGAAGAGGGAAGTTCTCAAATCATCTTGGGACGTCCTTTCATGGGCACAGCTGGATTTTTGATAGACATCCGTCAAGGGTCATTATCTATGAATGTGGGCAATATTGAGATTGAATTCCATCTGCAGAAGACAATGAAGGAGCGCTTCCTGCGCAAAGATGCTAGCTATCGAGAGCTGATTGAAGATGAAGTCGCTGAAGAGTACGCCATAGAGGAGATTATGAGAGATCCCATGAGAAAGGATATTAATAATGACGACGATGTCATACACGACAAGGCATTGGCTTCCTACTTGAAAGTCTTAGACGAGGAGCCACCATGCATACCACTTCACCATCAACAACCAGAGGTTACAATCACTACGACCGCTGAAGGTCAACAAAGCAAGACGAGCCAACTCCCACCTCATGGCCTCATAGGAAAGAACCACGAGCGCATCTCATATGCGCCTAACATTAAAGAGCATCATTGAAAATCAAAAGGAGTCGAGCTTACGACTTTAAACAAGTACTTATCAAGAGGCAACCCGAATTTTTCATTATTTTTAGTTTTATTTCTTAATTAGTTCTTCATTTTAGTTCAAAAACAAATAAAAATGTTTTTAATTCCTGTGAAAATCCTTAAATTATAAAAATTATAAAAATTTCTGACGTATACTTTCATGTGCAGGCGACCAATGAAGGGAGCGATATAAACGATGAAGAAGCGAAGAAGGATTCAAGCGGAGAAGATGAGATGAGCTACGCTTTAATTCGAGGCAATGGAGAGCTACTCGACTGAGCAGATCTGCTGCTCGGTTGAGCTCAGAGCAGCCACAGAAAGGCCAAATTTTGAGCTCTGGTTTTTCAACTCGACCGAAGCCAGATGGAGCCAGTCATCATCAGAGAGGAGCTACGCTTTGAGCTCTGGTTTTGATTTCAATCTATGAGTTATAAAACAACTCAGAGATTGAACCGAAGCCAGATGGAGCCAGTTGAGAATTTTCTGGGGACCAAAGCTGTCGATATCAAAGGAGAACGACAGAAGAAATATGAAAGAACACAGGGATTTAAAAACAGCAAAATCCAAAAGATTGCATACTGAAGGAACTAACCTTTTGATAAATTCTTTAGCAACAGTCATCATCAGAGAGCTGGCCGATGCTATGCACCTTCAAAGAGATTACTGCAGGAGGAAATCTTCTATCCTCGTGATAAAATGAAATACAGAAGAAAGAAGGCATTTAAGCAAAAAATTATTCAATCAATCAGTCTTCGGTTGGAGCTTTACTCATAACCAAACAAAGACCCTTTATGCTTTCAAACATTTGAAATTCTATACATAGGAACAAATACTTATACATCAAGATTTGTTCGATTAGAGCCTCCATGTTTGATATCATATTCAACTCGTGTGAGAAAAAGAATTGGGACATTAGAATGCAGAACCACACTTCAGATTACGTGCACAAAAGTTCTCAGTCTCGACCCATTTTATTTTGAGTTCACTTGGCATAGTGAGGGTACCTCCTCTTGTAGGGAGGTGAGTTGTAAAAGCCCTCAGATTGTGAGGCAAGAGAAAATCATTCTTGTAGGGAAGGTAGTATGACTTGTAATTCCTCATTGGATGTGAGGTTGCTCGCTGTACTATTTGGTTTAAATAGTGGATTGAAGCGCGAGAAAGGTCAGGGGCAGGATGTACCCGGTAGTGGGGAATCAAGATAAACCATTGGTATATTTGAGATTGCTTTCTTGATTCTTTAATTTCACATTATTATTTCTGTTATGCTTATTTCATTGATGCAAGTATTTGTTGATTAAGATCGATATAGGTAATTCTATATTAATCTGAGGAAGATTTTTAGAGGATAAATTTTAATTTGCCAATATACTATTCAACCCCTCTAGTGTATCTCTTTGCCATCTCAGGTCCTGACATTTTAACATAATTTACGATAATATAATCAATATCTGCATTATTGATAATTGGAGTTCTAGATTGATCTAGTTGAATATGGCCAGGCAGGTTTGACCAGGTAAGATCACTTATCGCTATCTAGGGCGAGCCATACTAAGGTGATCCAAGTCTAGACACCAAACGATTCTAGACACCAACTCGTAGATACCTTAAGAATGCTGATTATCAAATTTATGCTTCATTGATATGTTTATGGATTCTTTCGAATTTAACCCTAATTCTAGGCAATTTCTAAAACTAACATTTTTAAGAATCCAATATTTCATAGCATAGACATCCCACGTAATTATCATATATCATAAAGGAAGTCTAATTTTTGAAAAACATTTCAAAAAGCAAAACCACATATTATTATTGCTCAGGGCCACGGGACCATGTCATCACCATAGGTTAGCTAACTATGGCAGAGCGACGGTAGGACCATTATAATACAAAATTATATGTCATGCCGTGAAATTTGAAAACCAATGCAATATAACCATCACGTGAATTAAATTTCAAACATAAAAGAATGTATGTAAGCTCTCTAGTGTGTATTAATTAACGAAGAGAACCCATGATCCACGTAGGATGGCCACCACCTAGCAACACCTTGCAAAGCACCTCTTGGGCTCATCTCAACTTCATGAATCTCCTACCCTTAGCAATCTTCAAGTAGCTCCACATCCTAAAGTTACTATACATTTACAAAAGGGCATCCCCTTTGAAAAATAATAAATACAATAAGAGGCCAAAATTAATCACATAAAAAAATAGTGCTCGCAGGAACTATAAATTACATAATTAAAATAAAGATCTAGAGAGTTTTACATGCCACAACAGAAGTACAAATATCATCTGCACGCATGTTTAAATAGCAGAAAAAATTGGATCCTAAGTAAAACCTGTTTTGATACCAGTGTTGGATTTTGAACAAGCTTCCATAGGACTTTTCCAACATCTAGTCCAAGGCTTAGCAGACAAGAAAGTAGAAGAAGAAAAAGAAATCATAAAACACCTTTTACATACGTAATAAAATACTAAACCCCATATACATGATCTTTTGCTATCTAAGGAGAAAGGCGAACATATCTCACAAAGATATATCTAACTAATTCTGCTATTAAAATAAAACTTAAAATGCATAACTTAAGTTTTTATAGTCGTAAAAACTTTTTCTTAGGATGATGCCCCGAAGCGATTAAACACCTCATCAAGAGACGACCACTTGTTTCAAAAGTTTCACCTTAGCTGAAGTTCCAGATTATATCCAAACTCCCTTCAAGTTTAGCTAGAACCTTAAAAGGAAATAAAGGGGAAAATAGGAAAAATTTTGTCGCCTTTTGATCTAAGTTTGCTCATTGTAATTTATGATAAGCTTCCTTGATCTATGCTTGTAGTAAGTTTAGGAGAAAGAGGGGCTCCCTATTTATAGGGAGAGCTGAGTCTTCAGTGGAGTATCACATCTGATGTGATACTAAAAATAGGAATCCAAATTGACTTATGTTTGTCCTCTTTTAGGGACTAAATTTTAAGCAATTAATTCACCATATCCATTAAGCCTATGGATCAAAATGATATATCATTTTAAAGAGCATCAAATGGAGATTGTATAGAGATAAATAGTGCTCAATTCTGAGGTCGTTTGACCCTTCAAACGAATCCTCAAAATTCGCCAAAAACTGCCCAAATCTGTGAGTTTTTGCATCTGCAACAAAACTGAACCGTGGGCCCCACCTGTGGCCCCATCTGTAAAGTACACACCGGTCGGGCACTAGCCCAAGTCGGTCACCTTGGTCGGATGCTAGCCCAAATGCTATCTAGGCAGACTCTGACCTGGGCCAGCCCTGGCACCCAGTGCCTGGGCTTGGGCCCAAGTACTCCCCAACGCTAGGCTTAGCAAGCGCTGGGCGCTGGGCTTAACCCAGCGTCCTGTTTTGCCTTTTGTGTTTTGTCATTCTTCTTCTTCTTTGTTGAAACCAAGCGGAGCTCGAGCTAATACAGATGGGTTTGGGACATCCCCAGACCGCCAGTTTGGGCATTTTCTATGCTTTTTAAGGCTTGATTTTTGTGTCACATCATATGCGACCAAAATACTCATCGCTACTAATTGCGATCATTTTAATTCCCATGCATCATATTCATATTTCTCTTACTAATTAGACGAGGATGTCATCCTGCGTCAGCCCCTACAGACTGACCCTACTACAGGTGGGACTCTTATCCCCTGACGATTGTGACCACGAGTAGTAGTTACCGTCTCTGTTTCGGTATCAACATTTCGTGGTCTACCCCTTGACCTAAACATTATCGGTACTATCATTTGGCTATATCAGTGATGAATTGTACATTTTTAATCCCTTCGTCAATGCTATGTCGATGCGAAGCCTTGGGTATGATCGACTGTTACCCTAATAGCTTCATGATCAATCAGCATTATTCGGTCTTAGCCTGTCTTTGATGGATCATATCCAACACACATCGACTAAGGATTTTTTCTAAGGACCATACTAATTTTGTGTCACTAACTCTCCATATACATGAGTAATGAATCCTCTCTTGGCCACTACTCCCCTTGTACACTTCAAGTGCGACCCAACCTAAAACATTTCAGCTTGCCTGCCTCAAAGTTAGGTCAGATATCTAAGTGACATCGTTCACGCACAGGCTCGTATAATGGCATTAAGTCAAAGGACCATCTTACATATCATCACTTGAGAGCTACCATTGACAGTATTGTATGTGATATCCATGTATCAGGTCTTGTTGGGTCATTCAATGAACTCATTCTCTAATGAGCACTTACGTCTCGTCTCATATTATGTTAAATAAAATGATCATGAGATCATTGCCATTAACCCTTGGTGAAGACATCGCACTTGCTAGTCTATATGATGCATCGATGTCCTTTCTCGATGCATCTACAACTATGAACAATTTTAGAATTATGCTACTAATAGTAAAAACACATCTATCTATGATCGTGATTCTAATCTCGATACATGTTCGACCTCGCACTAAGTCTTATGACTTTATCTAAGTATAAAATGCAGACAAACATTATAATTATATTCAGATAAACATTACCAAATAGCATACAATCATTTGAACAAGATGTCCTAATTATAAATAATTGGTCTCGAGGGCATACATTTTCCAACAGCTCTAGCCTCTGATAAGGTAAGCACGAGTTTAAATGCTAATGTTAGTTATAATAATGATAGTGATGATGATAGTGATGATATTGATAGTGATAGTGATAATGAATTTGATGTAGATACGGCCTTTGATGATTTGTGCACCTAACATGATTATTTGCTCAAACAATATGTTAAATTAGAAAAGTTGCATAAAAATGTTCTAAGACAGATGAGTTAAGAAAAAGAAAACACTAGGCTAAAAGAGAACCTTTTGCAAATAAAGAACACTCTCAAAGGCTAACTCTATTAAATCAAGAATTATGTTAGGTCATACGTGCATGACTTTGTTGTCATTAGTGGCACAATGGGTGTGTCTAGAAATGTTGGATAATGTGTCGTACATTATGTTGAACATAATGTCCAACATTGGAGATCAGGTTTTTGAGATGTTGTATGAGGCTGGTCGTATTGCTTTGTATTGAAGATGAGAAGCTATTTGGGTGTTGGCTATTGCCATCTAAGCCTTTGGTGGTTGCTTTGGTGGTTTTCCATCAACTAAAGAATCGTTGTAGATTTTGTTGGAATCGAGTATCTCTAGCTTTGATTGAGGCGGTTATAGAGAGAAGCTGGTTTTTGCTCAATTACGGTTATTGCTGTTTTAGTAGATGAGGTGAAAAACATATTTCCTAGCTTGGCTTCGTTAATTACGGACTGCCAATCTTCCAAGATTTAATTACATGTACTTCCTTTAACGGCTCTATAATTGAGGTGGAGAGTTCGCCTAAAAGAAAAACGAAGATTGGTGGCTAGGCTTGCGACTTGAAGGATAGCTTTTACGAAAGCTGCAAGGAGCTCCGGGAGGAGTCTGACTACTACAGAGGTAGGGGATCAAGGGAGTTGATCTTGTGTCAGTATTACAAGGGGATCTTGCACGCAAGGGGAGCTTGCGCAAATTACTCCACTGGGATTGATTGAGATCATCCCTATCGGTTTGTATTGAGGGGGAGATTGTTTCCCTTAGTAATACGTGGTATTGGTATTTGTATGCATTAATACTTAGTGGAGTTATTTGATTTTCTGGGCTAGGCCCCGTAGATGTAGGTATGCACATCGAACCGCGTTACCAATTTCTTTGTTTCATCTTGAGTACTATTTTGATCCTATATGTTTATCGTTTGAGCTTGCTCACTAAATATCAATTGGTATCAGAGCAGGTCTTCCGTGCTACTTTGTTTGTCAAAGTGGGTGTGATCCTGTCGTTTAGTACGCCATCCATAAATACGAAGGAAGGTGCATCCGTGACTCGGCCTCCGCTGCTCACTGGAACTAACTACACTTACTCGAAGTCTCGGATGCGCGCATTTATCAAGTCTCTCGATGAGAAGGCTTGGGTGGAAACGATAGAAGGATGGCCTCCTCTAATTCAAGATGACGAAGAAAGAAAGGAACACTTCAAACCGGCTAAAGACTGGTGTCCCGAAGAAGAATGAGCGGCTCTGGGAAATTCCAAGGCCGTGAATGCTGTCTTTACTGCTGTGGATGAAGAGCAGTTCAATTTAATTTCTACATGTGAGTATGCAAAGGAAGCGTGTGACATTCTTCAGAATATTCATGAAGGGACGAGTACAGTAAGAGCCTCTAAACTTCAAATGATTAACTCTCAATTTGAAAATCTCAGAATGAATGATGATGAAATTATGGCTGAATTCAATGGAAGATTACGTGATATAACAAATCAGGCATTTCAACTGGGAAAGAAGTACTCCCTAAAGAAGTTGGTTGAGAAAACTCTGAGATCTCTACCTGACAAGTTCTCGGCAAAAATTGCAGCTATAGAAGAGGTGAGGAAGACATCTAATATGAGATTGGATGAACTAATGGGGTCTCTTCAGACTTATGAAATGAATTTGAAGCAAAATAAACGATACAAAGGAGTGGCTCTAAAGGTGGAAGCTAGTGAAGCACCAAAGTCAGAAAATGAATTGGAACTTGAAGATGACATCGCCTTGTTAACTAAGAACTTTAGCAAGATGATGAGGAAGATCAGCAACATGGGCCAGAACTTCAGATCTGTCAATAAGGAAATGTGAACGAATCCTCATACCACAGGAAAGGGTATCAGTCGTCCTGTACAGAAGTATGAACCAAAGAGCAAAGGCAAGGGAATACAGTGTAGGGAGTGTGAGGGATTCGATCATATACAAGCCGAATGTGCTAATACTCTCAAGAAACAAAAAGGAAAATCATTAGCCAGTACCTGGAGTGATGAGGAGTCCGAAGGAAGTGCTGGAGATGAGGACATCATCAGCAATTATGTTGCATTTACAGCCATTATGGATGATCAATCCGATTGTGACATCTCTAGTTATGTTGGACCAAGTATTGTCACAACTTGTACAACATTGGAGAATAAACTTGGAAATGTCAGAAAGAATGTTATAACATATAGTACAACATCTGACAGTGATTTTGGTTCAGAAGCAGGTGGTGATGAGGAGGTTGATGAAGATCATATTCGATCTGCCTATCAAACTATGTTCATAAATTGGATGAAGATCTGTGAGATCAACAAATCCTTACAGAAGGAAAATGTCAGACTGAAAGGTGAAAAGGATGAGGTTAGGGATCAGCTATTAAAGACTGAGCTCAATCTCAGGAATCTCGAAAGCCAACTCAGGAGAACGCTTCTCAGAGCCGAGAAGGTAGAAAACATTCTCAACAAGTGGAACTCTGGGAAGACAAAGCTCGATGACATTCTGAACATTGGGAAAGTCTTAGGAGATCGTACAGGTGTAGGGTACAATAGAGGAGGCTATCTTCATACATCCAAGGAAAGACAGGTCCCGGTTACTGAAGGTCGGAGGAAGATGAGGCATTTCGAGCAAGGAGATCAGAAGTTAAAGCTGAAGAGGAGTGCAACATCCAGGCGTTCTGTGTGTAATTACTGTCATTTTATAGGACACATAGACAAGAATTGTTTTAGTCATATGAAGCATCAGCGTGAATGAAGAAACAATGGACATCCTAGCAAAAGGATCATGAAAAGTGGGTTAGGAAATCTGAACTGCTCAGTTTGGTTGCTTACACCTCAATGATTGCTTTTTCAGAAAACATGTGGTACTTCGACAGTGGATGCTCCCGGCACATGACAGGTAATCAAAGTCTTCTTACTGAATATACTACTGGCAACAAAGGTCATGTTACATTTGGTGACGGTCAAAGGAGCAAAGTCATTGGGAATGGAGAACTGAAGATGACGGGATCTATTACTATAAAGGATGTGATGCATGTAGAAGACTTGAAGGCTAATCTTATTAGCATAAGTCAATTGTGGGACCAAGGTCTGTTTGCTCAGTTCACCAAAAACACGTGTGTGGTTCTCAATGAAGCCGGAACTTGCATTCTGACTGGGAAAAGATCTGCTGATAATTGCTATCTACTTCAAGAAGATAAAAGTTTCCTCAGTGTCAATGTTGATATCTCTGAGCAGTGGCATCAAAAGCTAGGGCATCTCAACTACAAGACATTGAAGAAGATATCCAAAGTGGGAGATGTTCGTGGGATACCTGCCATAAACAAGAGAAGAGAAGGTGTATATGGTCCTTGTCAACTAGGAAAACAAAAGAAGACTAGTCATAGACAACTTCAGACTATCACCACATCCAAGAACTTGGAGCTGCTACACATGGATCTGATCAGACCTACAACAGAAGTTAGCATTGGAGGTAAGAAATACATCTATGTTTATGTTGATGACTTCTCACGCTTTACTTAGGTAGATTTTTTCAAGGAGAAGCCAGACACGTTTGATGCCTTCAAGAAGCTATGCATCTGCCTTCAGACAGAGAATGGAAACAGCATTGAAAAGATCATCAGGATTCGAAGTGACCATGGCAAGGAGTTCGAGAATCACTCTTTTGCTGATTTTTACGAAGCACAGGGAATCGCTCATGAGTTTTCAGCTACTAAGACCCTCAACAGAATGGAGTAGTTGAAAGGAAGAATCGTACTTTACAAGAAATGGCGTGCGTGATGCTAAATGCCAGGGAGGTCAGTGCTAGATGGTGGGCAGAAGCTATCAACACTGCATGCTACACCATAAATAGAGTGTATCTAAGACCCAGAACGGAGAAGACTCCATATGAGATCTAGAAAGGTAAAAAAAAACCTGATGGATCTTACTTTCATATCTTTGGAAGCAAATGTTATATCTTGTAGGATCGGATCCCTAAGGGAAAGTTTGATGCTAAGAGTGACAGAGGGATATTTCTTGGATATTCTGCTACTAGTCGTGCTTTCAGGGTGCTAAATCATCGTACAAATGTCATGATGGAGTCAATTAATGTTGGTATCGATAACTTTGATCAGGGAGAAGCTGTTACAAATGAAGGGACAACTTCTCAGGAAGAAGGCACTGATGAAGAAGACTGTGTTGAACAAAATATTACGACATCTGATACAACACAAAGTAATGTTGAAAAAAATATTGTATCACATGGTACAACATCCGTCAAGGAACCACTGACGGAGGGAAATGATACTCACTCCTCAAGAGGGATCACTAAAATCATACGGAACCATTTCTTGAACTTGTTATTGGTGATGTTCAAGATAGACTTTGAACAAGAGGTACTAGTCAAGTCAACTATCATGATCTTGCCGGGTATGTTTGATTTCTGTCTATTGTTGAACCAAAGAATGTGAGGGAAGCACTTCTTGATGATTTCTGAGTGTTAGCCTGACAAGAAGAGCTGAATCAATTTCAGCGTAATGATGTCTGGTGCCTAGTTGAGAGACCGAAAGGGTTAAATGTCATTGGGACAAAGTGGATATTCAAAAATAAAATCGATTAGAAGGGAAATATCACTCGTAACAAGGCTCGACTGGTGGCTCAAGGATACACTCAGATCGAGGGTATTGATTTTGATGAGACGTTTGTGCCTGTAGCTCGGCTGGAATCTATAAGACTACTTTTGGCAGTGGCCTGCAGTTTCAATTTTAAGCTTCATCAGATGGATGTGAAGAGTGCGTTTCTGAATGGGATATTGAATGAAGAGGTGTATGTCGAACATCCGAAGGGGTTTGAAGATCCATTTCTACCAAACCATGTCTACCGATTGAAGAAGGCTCTCTATGATCTGAAACAAGCACCAATGGCTTGGTACGAAAGGTTGACCAACTATCTTCTACAAAAAGGCTATGAACTAGGGGAAGCTGACAAGACATTATTTGTTTAAAGAACCAGGTCAGCTGTTATTGTTGCTCAGATTTATGTGGATGATATAGTATTCGGCTCCACTTCACAACAATTGGTATGTGAATTTATTGCCCTCATGCAGAAAGAGTTTGAGATGAGCATGGTTGGTGAGTTAAACATGTTTCTTGGACTTCAAGTTAAGCAATCTAGTGACGGGATGTTCATCTCTCAAAGTAAGTACGCTAAGAATCTTGTTAAGAGTTTGGTCTGGAAAATGCTCGGCAAGCTCGCACCCCTATGTCCACAACTGAAAAGCTATCTTAGGATGATGGTGAGAAATCAGTAGCGGTCACATTATACAGAAGTATGATAGGAAGTTTACTGTATCTGACAACAGGCCAGACATCAGCTTTAGCGTTGGGGTATGTGCACGCTACCAAGCTTGTCCTAAAGAATCCCATATTACTACTGTGAAACGTATAATAAGGTATATCAGCAGGACAGCTGATTATGGTATTTGGTATTCTAAGGACACCAATACCTTACTCTCATACTACAGTGATGCTGATTGGGCAGGAAATGCAGATGACAGAAAAAGTACCACAGGAGGATGTTTTTACGTGGGAAATAATCTTGTTTCCTGGTACAGCAAGAAGCAGAACTCTATCTCATTATCCATTGCCGAGGCCGAATATATTGCGGCAGGGAGTTGTTGTACATAACTCCTATGGATGAAACAAATGTTGGAAGATTATGGTGTGGAGCAAGATGTCTTGACTATTTTGTGTGACAACAAGAGCTCCATCAATATATCCAAGAATCTCGTTCAACATTCCAGGATCAAGCATATAGACACTCGACATCATTTCATCAGAGAACTGGTTGAAAAGAAGGTTCTTGTCATGGAGTATGTTGCTACTACCAGTCAATTAGCTGACATCTTTACTAAACCCTTGGACTCCAGCAGATTTGAAGAATTGCGACAAGCTCTTGGGATGTGTCGTATTTAATGTTACACATCATGTTATACATAATGTTGCACATTATGTTGCAACATTAAGGGGACTCTGGGTATATATTTTCTTTGGGGGTTCTTTATTTGCCCAGTCTTTATTATCTTGGCTTTTCCTCTCGCGACGCTCTTCGTTTCTCAGTGCATTTCAAAAATTCCAAAGTGCTTTTAGGGTTCTTGATTTTTCTTCGATAAAGAAATTTCCTCTCTCCCTTCGTCAAATGGGGCACACTCAGGGTCAGAAATCCTCTCCGAACCCTCGCCGATCTTCTCGCCAGGCCGCTTCATCTCAGAGGTCTTCATCTTCGTCTTCGTCTTCTCGAGTTAAACAAAAGGGGATGGTGCCTCATGCCTCTAGGGTTTCGTCGGTTGGTAAATCTCCTCTCACTTCATCCCCAATGTCTTGTGATTACATGCATTCTGGCTCTTCATCGAATTCGGCTATAGTTGCTTTTTCCCTAATTCTTGATATTCCACTTCCATCTGTCAAACCCTCTTCATCAGCATTTGAAGAAGATGAGCAATTGCCTCATCCTGTCACTGTTCAAGATTGGTTTTGGTACCTCTGAAGGACAAGGCGTAGTTTGGATCTCTCGTGTTTGGATCTTTCTGAAGTTTGTGTTGACCCGCTTATTCATAGAAAGATTCGTGGAAAATTGATTAATGTGGAAGTGCCTGTGGATAACAAAATCATTATTCATACCTGGAATCCAAGAAGATCTGCTGTGACTATTTCAGAAATAGTAGTAGTAGAGATCTCTGATTCTGAATCCTCCGTGTCTACTGAAAAGCTTCTTCCGGATGTTGATGATGATGTTAATTCTAGTTTTATGGAGGGGTTTGCTGAAGGTTGTGATACATGTATTGATCCTATAAGTAGTGTTGTCTCCAATGAGGATCACAATGATCATGACAGTGGTGTCTGTCTTGACAAGGATCAACCTCAAGTGTCTGCCTATATGTTTGCTGATCCTATTATTCCCGTTGTGGCTGTAGAATCTAATATGGAAGAGTTGGTTGGTGAAACTGGAGACAAAGTCATGTTTGATATGGGTGTAGAAGCTGATGTACCTGATGATATGTTAGAAGGTACTCAGGCTGGAGATGAAGGAACTGTCTCAGTTGATGTTCCAGTTGATGTTCCTAGTATGACACCAGGAGATGGCACAATTGATATGCCAGAAGGGGTTCCCCCTTCAGATGTTCATCCCATAGTCAATGTTGATACCAGTGTCAATGTTGCACCAAATGTTGCACCATATGTTGATCCCAGTGTCAATGTTGAAGAGATGACTGATGTGTCAGTGGAAGGAGACCCATTAGTTGCCTCTCTTACTGAGAATCTGTTACCCTCACACTCTCGCAAACCTAGATCTGGCTCTCGTAAGCATGCTGCTGCTTCTAGTTTGAATACTCCATCTTCATCTAAGAAGTCCAAGAAGGATGGCCCTACAGGTTCCCCTCATCTGTCTCCATTTTCGGCATCGGATGCCTTATCCAAGACCTTCTTTGATCTGTCCTGCAAAAAGAGATGGTCCACATACTCGGAGAGGTCCATTCTAGGCGAAAAATCTATTGCCATGTCCTCTTTTGCAAAGACACAGTTCATATCCTTCATCAAGGAGATTGATCTACTCCATGCAGCAAGTTGTTTTAAGACTTTTTATCATGTCCTAGTTCGTGAATTTTATTGCAATCTACCCAAATCCTCAGGGGATTCCTCATCTAGATGGACTTTCAGGACCTATATTAGGGTCAAAGTAGTCCCTTTCTCTCCATCCCTGATTAACAAAATCCTGAAGTGGCCCTGCTCTCAGAATTTGCCTGCTTATGGAATCTCTGTTGGTGATGGCTTCGATCTTTTTGTGAAGACCGTCACAGGAGAATGGTACAAATGTTGGCCCAAATATTTCTCCTTTCCCTCTTCTGCTCTGACAGCTAAATACTTCTTGCTTTATCGGATTGCTACTCGTAACTGGCTACCCACTACTAATATGTCTGTCGTAACTAAGGCCATGTGCAAGCTGATTTATGTGGCTGGGAACAAGAAGTCCTTCAATCTGGGACGGATCATTTTCGATTCCATTCTATCTCTTTTAGAGTCCTCTGCACCATCTTCCTCACTTCCTCATGCATCTCTTATATCCATGGTGCTCTTCTCCCAGCGAATTGTCCCTGACTCATCTGAGCTTGCTTTGACTTGTGAAGGGATCAGCTTTACTACCAAATCTGTGGCAGGTAAAATTGATGATATATCTATTGTCTCTGCATCTCCTCAGTCGTCTGTGCCTACTTCTCCTGTTTCCACCCCATCTGCATCTGCATCTGGTGTCAAAGTGCATCCATCTTCATTTGTCTCCATGGATGGACAGTCGGTTATACTGAAAGACATTCTAGTGCTTGAAAAAAGTGTGAAGAATGTGGATGATCAGCTTCTTCTTCTTCAAAGTCAGAAGGATTTACTAGAATCTCATAAGGTTTTTCTTCAGGACAGAATTTCTCAGCGCAAATCCAACCTCTCTTCAGGAAGTGGTACACAGTAAGGTATGTTCTTTGTCTTTTTGTGGCCCAAAGGGGGAGAGTAGTTAAACCTAGTGGTGATGTGGTGCGCTGGGATTGTTCTCTTGGTGTGGAGTTTGTTGTATGCTGTCTCTCTGATATATCATCTGTATGATTGTTGAAGATCAACTTTTCTGCGCTATTCTTCAGTATGTCTTTCATCCTGATCTCGACTATGTTTATTATTGATTTTGCCACTAAAAGCCAAAGGGGGAGATTGTTAGGTCATACGTGCATGACTTTGTTGTCATTAGTGGCACAATGGGTGTGTCTGGAAATGTTGGATAATGTGTCGTACATTTTGTTGAACATAATGTCCAACATTCGAGATCAGGTTTTTGAGATGTTGTGTGAGGCTGATCGTATTACTTTGTATTGAAGATGAGAGGCTGTTTGGGTGTTGGCTATTTCCTTCTAAGGCTTTGGTGGTTGCTTTGGTGGGTTTCCATCAACTAAAGAATCATTGCAGATTCTGTTGGGATCGAGTATCTCTAGCTTTGATTGAGGCGGTTATAGAGAGAAGCTGGTTTTAGCTCAATTACGGTTATTGCTGTTTTTAGCAGATGAGGGGAAAAACATATTTCCTAGCTTGGCTTTGTTAATTACGGACTGCCAATCTTCCGAGATTTGATTGCATGTACTTCCTTTAACGGCTCTATAATTGAGGGGGAGAGTTCGCTAAAAAGAAAAACGAAGATTGGCGGCTAGGGTTACGACTTGAAGGATAGCTTTTGCGAAAGCTGCAAAGAGCTTCAGGAGGAGGCTGACTACTACAGAGGTAGGGGATCAAGGGAGTTGATCTTGTGTCAGTATTGCAAGGGGATCTTGCACGCAAGGGGGAGCTTGCGCAAATTACTCCACGGGGATTGATTGAGATCATCCCTATCGGTTTGTATTGAGGGGGAGATTGTTCCCCTTAGTAATACGTGGTATTGGTGTTTGTATTCATTAATACTTAGTGGAGTTATTTGCTTTTCTAGGTGAGTCCCCGCAGATGTAGGTGTGCGCACCGAACTGCGTTACCAATTTCTTTGTGTCATCTTGAGTATTGTTTTGATCCTATGTGTTTATCGTTTGAGCTTGCGTACTAAATATCAAATTAGAAAATGAAAATAAAAATTTTAAGATTGAAAACAAATCTTTAGAAGATGAAAATAGAAATCTCAAAAATGAATGTAAAAATGTGAACAATAGGATAGAAAACATTAGTAATGAAATTAATAATATATTAAATCAAAATATTATGTTTTACATAATAATGTAAAAAAATTTAACAAGGGAAAATAAAACCTAGATTATTTAATAGGATCTCAAAAAAGTTAAAAATAACAAAAATTGATTAGGAGACAACTCAAACCCTAATCATGCTTGCATTAGGTTCACAAAAAATCATAATAACGACAAGAATAATTTTAGCAACCCAGCAACAAGCAAAGCTAACTATACCAAATAATAAAACAATTAAAATTTGGATTCACTATTGGAAAAGTGGACATTAGCCACAGATAAATCTATGGCTAGTTAGCATTAACCACAGATTTTTAGAAATTTTGTGGCTAATAGTGTGTGAAAGAAAGTGTTGCGGAAAATGCAAAAAATTTCGTGGCAAATGAATGATGGTCAGTGGCAGATACATTAGCAACTGACCATAAGCCACGGACGTATGTGGCTATTAAATCCATGGCTAATTAGCATTAGCCAAGGAAAATCCATGGCTAATGTTTTAATATATTTTTTAAATTTAGAAAATAAAAACAATCAGTGTACAATCAAAGTTTAATACAACCACAAATATCCATGTATCACCGTCAACGTCATCATCCCAATAACATCAGCACAATCTAAATGGAAATATAAAATCATCATCAACATATATCATCATCACAGAATTTCCAGAAAAACAAAAAAAACAATTATCATCAATAACTCAGTATCAATCAGTATATTTTTTTTTGAAAAGTAAGGATAAATCTATATTGATGATAATATTTTACAAGTGTGGAACTCTAATTTTAGGATGCGAGAACTTGTTAGAAAGAGGAGAGGGCACAAGCGCCGTCATAATTTACTAATAGTTCTAGCATCCCGCAGAACACAAAAAAATAACATACTACAGATTACAAAAGTTTCAGACCCTAGCCATTATCTCGAAGTCCCCAATTTGACATTTCCTCAGCCGCATCTTCATCCCCCCTTCCAAGTCCTGCAGAGCAATCCTGAGATCCGCCTCGATATCTTCAAACAATTTTGTCTTGCATCTTTTGGATTTTTCAAAAATCCTTCTGTTTCTCTCCCTCCATATATGCCATACCATTGTCGATAAAGCTGTTTTTGCTATCAAACTCAAATCCTTCATATTTCCGAATTTCTGTAGATAGTATTCTCTCACGGATGCTAAAGTGGGCGAAGTTGGAGGTGAAACCCCCAATTTCAGATAGGCTCTGCATAGAATGTACCTTGAGAATTCACATTCGAAAAATAGATGGTTAATGTTTTCATCATTTCTGCCATCGCAAATGACACAATCAGCCGACGTGTTCACCCCCCACCGTAGTAGCTTGTCTTTGGTTAACATTTTGCCCCTAAACGCTCGCAGGAGAGCCAACGCCATCTTGGGCACATTGTGCTTCTGCCAAATCAACTTGAAGAAGGGGAATGACGGACTTCGCTGTCGACTTCCTTCCCAGGCCGTCCGAAACTTGAAGGCCTCTCCCTGCTTCCAGCGCCATACATCAGCCCCAGTCATAAGCCTCCAGGTCCGCAGCAATGGCATGATCAGCTGAATCTCGGGAGTATCCGCCCATTTGGAGCCCATCTAGTAATCTGCAACACAATGTAGTGATGAGGCCGGCGGCATTGAGTACAGATCTTTAAGAGGCCAGTCTGTAACCCAGGTATCATGCCAGAACAGTGTTGTAAGCCCATTTTTTACTTCTTTTTGGATGAGATACTTGGAGATAGATCGGCAATGGAGGATCAATCAGTATATATATATATATATATATATATATATATATATATATATATATATATATATATATATATATATATTAAAACAGGGATGTTATCATGGGTTATTGGATAAGAGTTGTTGGATAAGAGAAATTGGATAAGAGATATCTATATTATAAGAGAGGGATGTTATCAAGAGAAATTGGATAAGAGATATCTATATTATAAAAGAGGGATGTTATCAAGAGAAATTGGATAAGAGATATTGGAAAAGAGAAATTAGATAAGAGATATCTATATTATAAAAGAGGGATGTTATCAAGAGAAATTGGATAAGAGAAATTGGACATGAGAAATTGGATAAGAGATATTTATATTATAAAAGAGGGATGTTATCAAGAGAAATTGGATTAGAGATATTGGACAAGATAAATTGGATAAGAGATATCTATATTATAAAAGAGGGATGTTATCAAGAGAAATTGAATAAGAGATATTGGACAATAGAAATGGGATAAGAGTGATGTTATCAAGAGAAATTGGATAAGAGATATCTATATTACAAACGAGAGATGTTATCAAGAGAATTTGGACAAGAGAAATTGGACAAGAGAAATTGGATAAGGGATATCTATTATATAAAAGAAGGATGTTATCAAGAGAAATTGATAAGAGAATTTGGACATGAGAATTTGGATAAGAGAATTTGGATATCTATTATATAAAACAGGGAAATTGAATAAGAGAAAATATAAGAGATGAGATTTTGAGGGATAAAAGAGGAGGTGGGGAATTTTGCACATACAACCCCGGTTTTTGTATTTTTGCCTATGGACACTCCACACACACACACACACACTTTTTATTCTCACCCCTTCCGGCCATTTTTTTTCCAGTTCTATGAAGATTTTGAATCTTATCCTACTAGGACAAAGCTTTGTCCTACGTGGCAAGTTTGTCCTTGGTGGTAATGACAATTTTGGGGGGACTTAAATTTTAGGGGAAAACTTAAATTTGTGGGGAAACATGAAATTTTGTGGGAAAACTTGAAATTTGGGGGAACTTGAAATTTGTGGGGGAGAAAAACTCAGCCATTAAATAAACCGTGCCCTATGGGCACGGGTAATGACTAGTATATATATATATATATCATCACCTCACACTATCATCTCATGCCATCATCAACTCAGTGTATCAATACATATATACAAAACAAAAAAGTTCTATTGAGAAATAAATTAAAGTCTCACTGCTCTCCATCTTCTCTACCATCCTAGCCACCAATGTTGTTTCCACCATCCTGTTCTCCATCATCTTTACGTGATTCCGGCAAAAAATAGTACATTAAAATTAACAATAACGAGAAGTATTTACAAACAGAAATAATATAAAAGGTCTGACACTGATTTATAATGCTTTCTGACCATATGATCCACTAAAATTTATTTTTCCTCATCTTGAAAGGAGAAAAAAGAATATAAGAATATAAGAATACTACCTTTGCCCGGTAACTCCTTTCTATATGCTTCTTCAATTTTCCTTTAACATGTCTTCTTTCCTAGAGAGAAGATAGATCTTTGTAGATAGGGATAATTTGCAGTAGAAAAGAATAACTTGCAGACCTTTTATTTGGTTAAAAAAATCACAGAGCAAGAGCACTTAAAATAATCACATTTTGATTAGAATTGTTCTGAATGTTAAAACATGACTATTGTTGATCAAGGGTAGAGGGAAGGGGCAAACTTTTGAGAAAAGTGCAAGGGTGTTAACATATTTCCCTACAAAAATTCATGGTTGATTAGATTTAGCATCCGCAGAGTATGCAGTGAGATATAGATCGCACTATATTACGCATCCACAATGCAGAAAAATAGACATACAATACAATACCATTGTAAGCCCCCAATTAGTTAGCTTTCGGGTTGTCATTGCACACAAAGATTAACATGATGTGTATATGGACTGAAACGAGATATTCTCCAGGTCAGGTAAAAATAATGGACCCAGTAGAAAAATAATTTAGCAGGTGATAAACACCATGCCAAGTATATTCAGAATATCAGTACAAGTAGATGATCAAAAATAATTCCAAAAGAAAACATCAACATTCAGTATTTCAACATATCAGATTAGAAAAGATAAATGGCAATCGCAATTAGGGGTTGAGTTTAAGGTATTTACGCATCCGTGAGAAGCTGAAAAGTCTTGAACAGATCAGAGTCGAGAAGATTGGTAACCCTAACATAGGAAATACTCTGGCTGCCCACGGCTTCCTCCGATCCATATGAGCAGGACCACATACACCGCAAATTTGTAGTGTATGCAATGATGGGTTCCAAAAATGAAAACACACACTCTTTTTTTTTTTAATTTTTGGAAACCCATCATTACATTCACCAAAAATTTCCAGTGTAGATAGTCCTCCTCATCTAGTTACACTGATCTTATTGTCATTATAGCATAAGCCACCACTATTACCTGATAAAAATTAAAGATTGTCAGTACAAAGGCTAGCATGTGCTTGCTAAGACAGTATAACATCACGTCATCATCAAAACTAAGAAATACTGATAGTAAACCAATGTTGACATCGATATATAAGGTATATGTGTATACCTTCATACACATATACCTTCATACACATTCTCATCTCTACAAAGTAGAGATGGGAATGTGGCATGCCTAATTGGGAGCCCAATTGGGCTTTGGGCATGCATATTCTCATCCACACTAAAACAATAAGAATTATCATGTTATGGACGTATAAAGAAAGATTTAGATCATAGCATCTTCCCGCATGTTCACCCTGGATGTTATAAGCTTGCACGAACAAAGCTAAAGCGGGATAATTCATTCAATTGGTATTGGGCTGCGGCAACAAAGAGGTCAAGGAAGATGTTGAGGTTGCGGAGGCTAACTAGGAGGTCGAGGTTGCGGAGGCCAAGGTCAGCGTGGACGACGAAAACAGAGAGGGCGACGATGGCGACGGTCTTGTGGATTTTCCCTTGTCGGAGGTGACAACAACAATGTGGGGGTGCGGCCCAAGAAAAACAGACGATGGATGTACTAGAGGATGGAGCAAACGACGAAAGGATGGGTCTTTCCTTTTAGACTTTTGGGTTAGGGTTAGGGGTTTAGGAGTGATGGGGTTTTGAGTGAGAAGAGAGATGGGAGGAGGATGCCCCATCCTCTACTAAAAACAGAGTGGAGGAGGGGACGTCGTCCCCTGTTCCTTTACTCTCCAGGAGGGGAGGAGGAGGGGTTGGTGCCCCCTCCTCCCTTAGGATTAGGGTTAGGGTTTCGATGATGACCATCGCAAAATCGTAACTATAAATGGAAGAGGGAGAGGGAGGGATGGAGGGATGGAGGTAAATGGAGGGATGGAGGGATGGAGAAGAGAAGCATACCTTATCGTCGGCCACCACAAGGTACATGTCACCGGTCGTCGATAGCCGCCACACACGCACAGAGAGAGAGAGAGAGAGAGAGAGAGAGAGAGAGAGAGAGAGAGTGTGTGTGTGTGTGTGTGTGTGTGTCAGTGAGAGAGTGGGAGATGACATGGGGGTGGCACGTGCACGTGCAAGAAGAAGTAAGCATGTGCTTGCCCGTCCTAATTTGGGGAAAATTTCGCTCATCGTTCGTGGTGGATGTGTATCAGCCACGGGCTGGTTCGTGAAAGATACACATCCGCCACGGATCATTAGCCTCGGACATATCCGTGATAAATGATAAAACATTTGCCATGGATACCGTTCATAGAAAATGATCCGCGGATGATGGTCAGTTTTCAAGTCGTGATTCCAAAAGGCATAAATAATAAAATGAAAAAAAATTATATAAGTAATTTTATGAAAGATGTTCGTTTCTCACCTAACTTTAATATGGGAAGTCCAAACCAAATTGGGTTTGGTTTCCAAACTGAATAGATTAGTAAAAACCTAAGTGAAATACCTACATAGTAACCCTCGGTATCTCATACAAATAGGGTTAAGAGTGCTTAAGTTCAAGTTGACGTGCTTGTTTGTATGCTCTAACTTTAACAATTTAATAATTTAATTAATAACTTAATTAAAAGCTTAGTTCCAATTGTCCAATCTATGTATCAAACACTTAGTCAATTAGTTTCCTTGCAATAATCGACTAATTTTAACACAAGGTCTGTAGTTTATTTCCTGTCTGAAACGAGTCGACTAGTTACAACTAGTCTACTAGTAATTGAACCGTAGTCGACTAGTGGCTGTGTTTTTCAAAACCTAATATTATATGCTATGCGTTGGGTTCATTCAGGGATTTTATGTTTCACTTACTTGACATCAGTTATTCCAGTTATCCTAAAGTGTTTTATGACTTAAACCCATTTAGAGAACAAATCCTAGCCCCCCAAATTCATATATTATGGCTTAAATTAGTTTTTCATCCCACAAAGCCCTAACCCAATCTCATTTGCCCCAATTTCTCTCAAAACCAAAGAAAAGCTCATTTCTCTCAAACCATTGCTCTCAAATCGGAATTCACATAGGCTCACCAAGAGATTCACGTTTATTTACTCAAAGCTCTTAACTATTAGGTAAATCACTTGATCTCTCTTGTTTTTCTAGCATTAGATTGCATTTTCATTTGAAGCATCATTTAGATTGCATCATTTATTTTTCTAGTGTTGCATTAGTACACACGCTTTTTATCATGGATAAGAGATCTAGAGTCTCTACTAAGAAGAGCCATTTATCTTCATAACCTTCTTCTTCACAACTAACCCAACCTACAAAACAACCCCATGAAGGGTCATCTTATAGTGCACCACCACATTCATCTACCCCTCCAGATATTCAAGCTCTTGAAACCAACATTTTGAATTGATTAGTGCAGATGGAACTAAACTTTAAAGCAAGGCAAGATGAATTCATAGAGAAGTTGTCAGAGCTTGAAGTTTTAGTTTATGGTCAACCCTCTTCGGAGTGAATCTTGAGTTGTATGCTTGGATGTATGAATATCTTGTATAAGTGGTGATGTATTGATTTATCTTTTGGTTGTATCATAGTAAGGGTGAAAGTATTTTGGTGGTTATGATGTATTAAACAATCTTTTGGTGATGTATGAAGGACTAATCTTTTAGTTGTAATATTTTGACGAGGGTGAATTAGTATTTGTAAACAATGTTTATGTATAAGACAATGTTATTTTTTGAGTTATTGTTCATTAAATAGTTATGTGGTATCTTGCAACCTTGGGAAGATAATTATGCGCTTAAAATTGTTCATATCTTCCATTGTCATGATAAATTTACAACTTTATGATATTACAACATGGTTGGAAAATTTGTTGAGATATGATTCATTGATAATATGTGGATATTCTTGTGGCATGATTGATATTCTGCTTGGCTATGCCTTGTACCCATATAACCATGATCAATGTTAAGATATTGTTGAGCTACATGACACCTATTTGATATAGTATCATATGAATGGTACTTTAATATCTAAATTTTTTAGCTCATTCTTGTAATATCTCATGCTTTGACATATGTTTCTTGCTAGATAAATCTTAAACATGTTTTAGACTATGCCCGAAATCATGAATCTAGCATGGACATAATTTTCTTAGTAATTGTGATACACATATTGAAAGGTTGATCCTGATGAATACATTTGAGATGTTGTTACATAAGTTTCTTATGATTCACTCTATTGACATACTTTGTAGCATCACACTTTCCTTTTTACAATTTATTTTGAATTTTTGGATATGTTCTTCAAAAGGGGATGTAATTTATGACTCAAAAAAATAAAAATGTGGAGATATTGAGTCACCCTTTTGGGAATTATTTCATTCTTAATGAATGACAAATATTGTGTTATACTACAATGTTATACAAAATATGCTTAAATTATTTTATAATGAATTGCGACATATTTTCTTCACCCTTTCTTTATAATAATGCCAACGTAGGAGAAAAATTAGAGACATACAATATGTTGTGTTTGACAGCATATAGTGTTTTACACTTAATATACTTGATTTGATTGTGCTTATTCCTAACATGCATTGATGCAGGGTGCATTTAAAAGTAATCTTCTAACACTAGGCATCTATGCAGGGGGACTAAGTATTTAAAATTTGAAATTTCATATTTTATGTATCAATTGTTTGTCATCATTATTAGGAGTTTTACACTTATAAATCGCAAGCGCACGGCTGTCGTTGTAGCACTAACGGGTCGTCCGCAGGGAGGTTGGGTAATTGAGTACTAGCTCAATCCTAGGCCATGGTTAGCTACGTGTGGATATATGGAGTATGTATAGAATAGGAAGAAACAATTAGAATGAAAAGGAATCTAGGGCTAGGTGTCACCCAATCGTGGATTGGATGAATTGACTTGGATTGATTGGTTGTTGAACTCATGAGATAGAGAGAGGTCATCTAATCTAAGGGTATTCCCTTACGCCCCACTTCCATGGTGCATGATAATATATCCCCTTATATTAAACCTATCACCCACTTCAATGGCGCATGATAGGACTACCTAGCCCGTATTGATACCGACGTCAATCACACATCGATACGCACTATGTGCATTAGACTGAAAAATATCACCAATCTTCCTACATGCCAATTTCGTGGATTAGGATTCAGATCTATGTTAGGAAGGCTCTAATTGATTACCGACGTCAATCGTGCAATTCGATAGTATCGATCAATGCATTCAAAAACCCTAGATTAACACCGACGTCAATCGTGAATTAATGTAATTACACACGAATGGGGAATTCGAATTACATTGATAATAATCATCCTAATATACCTCTAATCACCAATCATCTAACAACTAATTAATTTCCATCAATACATGATCAATCCACAAATAGGGCTACACCATTGTCCCAGATAAAAATCTACTCACTACACATGTATAGAATCACAGAGATTAACAAAGATTCAATGAAGAGATAGCAAAACATATAGAAATTATCAAAACAAAGAAGGTAAAACTTATCTTGATGGTTACAATACAAAGATATGAAGATTACAAGCTTGCACCGACTAAAGAACACCTCCAAAAACCTAATCTAATATAGCATACTCTTAAAAACTAAGAAAAAATATGAAAAACAAGAAGAAAGCACCTCCAAAGGTCGGCCTCCTTCAAAACGGCGCACAAAACCCTCTTATAACCCATTAGAAACCCTAATAGGTCGAGAAATATCTGACCCGATGCGGCCGCGTGGAGCAATCTACGCGGTCGCATCAGAATTTCAGATTCGCAGCCTCATCTTCCAATATATATATCTATCTATCTATTATACATTTGACATTGTTTTTTGAATCCTATGGCTAACTAGGACAAGATAAAAGATGGCTGAGATTTGATCTTGCTACATCAACGGTTGAGATGAGCAGTTGTAAAACCTTTTGGGGGGAGGAAACCTTTGATCTTTAAGGGAAACTGAGTTTTCGAAACATGTAATCATTTCAAAAAATAATAAATCTCAAAAAAATTGAACCGCACCCACAAAGTAAATCATTTGCACCCACAGATTGAAAAGAGAGTGCATAAATAAATCTCAAAAAAAGTTGGCATAATAAAGCAGAAGAGGCACACTAAAGGCATGCCGCAAATGCCAATTAACGCACAGAACGCACAGAATATGCCTCGCCTCACCAACGCATCGGCTTCCCTACACGATGCCTCGCCTTCCCCACACGACGCCTCGCCATCATCCAGAGCATCCGCCAGCCTCAAGAGCATCCCCATCGCAGGTAACATCCGCTATCATTTGGGTAGGAGAACCCCACGCCATTTTTCTCTGGGATAAAAGAGGGCAATCAGCCAGATAAAAGAGCTCTAAAAAGAGGGCAATCAGCCAGATAAAATGGCGTGGGGTTGCCCTTTGACAAGCTAGGGCAGAAATAATCCGCAGCGGTGTTGCCCAGTAGATAAAAGAGGGCAATCAGCAAGAGGGAGAGAGCAGAATATCCCAATATTCGAACTTTCGAGCATGTACAATAGAAGAAGCCGATGTAATCGAGAAATCCATCAGAACTACAGTGCAGATGAGCCTTAAGGAAGTCGCATTCGCTCTGAAACCCCTTGAGCTTGGCGATCCCAGAGCAAAATGGCGTGGGGTTTTCAAGCGGTTGATTGTTTTCAATAATTTAATGTGTTGAATTTCTAATCCGCAGCAAAATGGCGTGGGGTTTAAGGAAGCCAGCCAGATAAAAGAGGGCAATCAGCCAGATAAATCAGCTCTGAAACCCCACGCCATTTTGTTTTGATGGATTTCTCGATTACATGAGCTTTAAGGAAGTCGCATCTGCCATCTTCCTCTCCCATCGCAGGTAACATCCGCCATCATTTGGGTTTGTTAAGGTCTGCTTCCATTTGATATTCATTTTCTCCTTCTGATCTGTCGCAGTTATCTCTAAGCAAATTAGTTTTCTCCCTTGGAGCATTTTCTCAGCCAGCATCATCTCCAAGCAATTTAGTTTTCTCCAAAAGGTACACCGTTTTATTCATCAGTATAATCTTTGAATGTTTAGAATGATGGGATTTTTTGGAATTAATTTCCCCAGGATGAGGCTGAAGATAAGGTTCTATTTGCAACAGATCTCCTTACTACATTCACCCATAACTCTTATATTCTTTTGCTAAAGCATTCTTTGTTTCTAACAGATGATGGGTAAGAAGATAGCGCAACAGAGCTAGATATCGACCAGAAAAGAAAGGTGCTATTTTATTCTAACAAACATCAAGTCTTCTTTACAATGTATATGTTTTGCATTATTAAACTCATAACAAATGGTTGTTGTTTCTTCCTCTTTCAACACAATGGATGGGCTTGAAATGTTGTTTAAATGCAAGAATTTCTGCCATGTGTTATTGATCTCTATAGAAAGTTGGTCATATGGGATGCGTTTTATCCAACAGTGGCTATTAACCCATTAGCAACACTTCTCATGTCATAAAAGAGAAACAAGGGAAAGGCTTTCTATATCAAGCATAGATAGCTCAGAATCAAGACTACAAAGTAGAGAAGAAAAAATAACGGCTAAAAGTGCAAACAAAGTGGTAGGAGCTCAACCAAATTTTACAGAAGATTTCATCTATTTGCATATTGGTCGAAGTAAACAACAAATGCCCATAAAACCTGCAGACCTGCAGGAATAACAATCCAATATGTTGCACTGTTACATCTATATAACCCCACATTCCTACTAAGATTTCTTTTCTTTTCTTTTCTTTTGTTTTTGGTGCAGGGCACAGACACCATGCATAATCGTTTCTCTCCACTAGGTTCCCGCACTGAGCACTCCACTTTCATCTATCATCTGTGTTAGTTCAGTATGTAGGAATAATGGAAAAACACAAAGATTAAACACACATCAACACCAAGGTGACACAAGAAACTTGGTAACGCAGTTCGGTGCGCACACCTACATCTGCGGGGCCACGCCCAGAAAATCAGAATACTCTACTAAAATAATCAATGAGTACAATCACTAATTATCGTGATTCTATTAGGAGGAACAACCTCCTCCTCAACACAAACCGTGATGGGTGGTCTCTACCAACCCATGGAGTATTCTCGGCAAGCTCCCCTTGCACAACTGACTAGATCAACTCCCTTGATCCTACGTGCGTAGCCGTCGGCCTCCTCCCAGAGTTCTTCAAAAAACTTTCGTAAAATCCATCACCCTAGCCGCCAATCTTCGCAACCTTAACCACTCGTCTCCCCCTCAATCATAGAGCGGTTAAGGAAGTTTTCTTCAATCAAATCTCAGAAGGTTGGCCACACACAAAAAATAACTGAACCAAGATCAGAAATGGTTCAACCAAATATTCTAAAAATGGCAACAACAATAAGTGGGCGAGATTCTCTCCAACCGATTCTATAACAAATTCCGAGAGAATAAAAGCTTCCAAATATATCTTCAGCTCGCCCATAATCACAGCTACCTATACCAGAAAGCTTAGAAGAATCTGAAGGGAGATCAGAAGAATCCACCTTTAATAACTGCTGAAGACGTCATTCGATTCCAGCCTTTTGACACAGCATGTTGGACTTTATGTTGTATCATAACGTTCAACATATCATCCAACATTGTCACCAGACGAGATATCGCATACCATATTTGCAGATTAATACCTTCAACCACATCATCAGCAAATCTTATGCGTACCAGCATTCAACAGAGTATCTGGAGAAGATCTAAACAATATGGCAAGATCTGAAATCATTCAGATAAAAATATCTTCAACCACACATATATTCAACCGCACATATCATTCAGTTATGAAACCAACCAGATTTTGTAACCACTATATCCGGTAAATAACTTCCTCTTTAATGCAGAATATCCACCAATATTTCTAGGATCACTTCGGGTAAGGAATCCTATATTCAAGGAACCACCGAATCTATTTCGGGTAAAATGATTAAACCAAATCTCATGCGGATATTTTGCCCAAAGAATAAGGATCTATTTCAGGTAAATAGAATCTTAACAAATATCTCCTTCCATCAATGTAGGAACAAACCAAATTCCCAAATATTCTCAACAAACCTCCATCAATTAAGGAACTAATGCGGGTAAGAAGGAGTATAAAAATCCCACCAATATCTGGAATCAATCAAATCAAGAACCTCCGATATTTTAGGCTACAAATCAGATCTGAAACCAAAGCAGAGTTTTAGCATACGAACCGGAATTCCAGATCCCGAATGTTGAACATTATGTTGCAACATAATGTTCAACATTTTGCTCAAACTGCTCAAAAACAATCAAGATTTCACAAACTGAGCTCTCCAGATATAGTGTCACTAATGCCAACAAATATCCACAGAAATTCAACCCTAACAATCTGTTAAGCCAATTCTCAGGAAATACAATGTTCAGAATCAAATGTACAGCAGGTTGAAAATAGCAGCAATCAGTCTTGCTCTCACCATATGGTTGAAAAATGGCAATCTTATTTCATAGTAATTCTATTTTTTCTCCAATTTCTGAGATATCATTAAGTTTAAGGTGTTTCATGTTGTCTTGAAGTTTCAGAGGTATTGTTTCTTTTGCAAGAATAGGTCTTTAACTTAAAAGTAGTGATCTTTGCTAGATTTGGATTGGATTTTTTTTCCTAGCATTGGAGAATATGAGAGTGCTGAAGGGCATTAGGAATTTGGTTGTGGCTCCTCCTTACTTCAGCCCCAAAAGTTTTGTTGTTGCTTTTTGTTCTTTTGCTTTTTTTTAGTTTTTAAGAATGGCTGTCTAATTGTGAAGTATTTTTGCCTTTGTAGAGATACATTCACAAATCTTGGTAATGGATAGAAGGTTGGAGTTAATTTCAACAAGCAAAGGCAGGGACAGAGGTACATTCAACTTGCGCTGGGCAGTTGCCCAGGGCATGAAAAAACCAAAAAAAATTTTACATATGTTTTGGCAGTAATTAATGTGATTAGGGTCAATTTTTTAATTAATTGCATCTAACATGTTCTGACGGTGATTATAGGATCTCTGACACACCAATCAGTTTAGATCAATTAATTGCAACTAACATCAATATTTGTGCATTGTGATATCGATGCTTCTATGACTCTGGTTATTGACAGTCTAACCTATGTTCTCTTTGTCTATTAGAATATTCTTATCATATATCCCTTCCATATGGATTTTAGCCTTTTCCACAATATTTTTGCTTTAAAGCAGTAATGATCATATCGATTCTTCTATATTAGGCTTGCAACTATTACAGTTTTGTTATCTACTAATAGATGTGTCTGCCATAATAGCACCAATAATTGGGAGCACTTGCACCATATTGGACAAAATATTGATTTCAGCAACTTATTGATTTCTAGAAATGATAATTTAAGATACTCTACGATAATCTAACATCTTGGCAGTCTTATTTCATTGAATAATTAGTCAATCAAATATGTTAATTGAGTAAATTCAATGAAAGTAACAACAATGACATTCATAGATTAGTTCTTTATGGTTAAATGTTTTATTAACCTTGAGATATGGCAATGATATAGGTTGAATATTATAATATGCATGCAGTTTATATATAAAAGTGCAATGAGTTTTTCTAACATATCTTTTGAGGAATATATTTTTTAGATTCAAGGGACAGAGGAATATCTTAAAAATTACAGAAGTTGAACCATGTTTGTTTCCTGTAACTTTATTATTTAAATAAGCTTTCCACCAATGCATATGCTTCTATTATGGCTTCCTATCAACTCATATTATGGTACATTTTTTGCAGCAACCTCAAAAACTTCATATTATGGTACATGGAACTTGCCGGGACATAATCGTTAATGTTTGCTTACAAGTTCTCTCTTGGAATAATGATAGAGCAACCTGTCGAATATGAGTTCAGACATCAGAATGTGTCGGATTGTGAGTCGTCTGTGGGAAGGCACAGAAAGGGGGCAAAGAGGCATACCAACAATATTAGCATGCTCTTCAACATACAGTGGGTTTTTTGTTAGACCACCGTAAGCGAGAAGTGTGTCAATCTGCCAATAACAGCGATATTTATGTTAAACGCATGCAATTGTACTTGGAAAAAGAACATTTAATTATCAGTAACTTCTTATGTTAATGCAATGTCAAAACTATCGAATTCCACTACTTGAAGTTAACACTATGCTTAAGTTGTACTAGCAAAACTGAACCAAAAAATGCAACATTGTGAGCCAGTAATTTATTAAAATTGTGAGAAAAATCTATACTAGGTGTGATTACCCTTGGGTGCTTCAACATGAGTCAGTAATTTATCAAAATTGTGATGGTTTTATATAAATTATAAATTTTGATAATTGGATATGTAATATTTTCTGGATGAATTGGATTCAAGTCCACAATTTCAATTGGCTGCAGTATTGGAGCTACTCTGAAGGAGAGGAATGGTCTGAATCATTCCTCTTATTAATGATTGGCAACTCCACCAATTGTTTTGTCGATGAAACAAGAAATTAATTGTTATCGCAAAATAGCCTGATTCTGATCGACTAGCGACGATCAGAGATGAGTTATTCTAATCGTTTCTAAATATAATTAATTAAAATTATTAAGTCATATGTTATTAATTAATTTATTTCCGCCAACTGTTTTAGTTTTTTTGTATTTCTTTAATCGCTACACTATGAATTCACCATCTATTGATATTTTTAAACATTCTTTTTTGCATTATCTCTATTTTTGCTTTGCTTAGGGCAAAAATAATCCTGGTTACACCACTGAGCATAGGTACATATTATGTGTGTTTTCATTTATTTTAATGGAGCCTACAACATGCTCGATAAAATGCCCACATCATGCACGGCCGGGGGAATCGTATATATAGGCATTATGCACGCTTGCTAATTCTTTTGAGCATTGCTATGCTCGCAAGAGGTATCTCACGATGTTCAACTTGGACAACATTGGATCATCTTTTAATTAAGCGCCTCCAAGTAGGACTACCTCCTCTCTCGAGGCTTTTGGAGAAATTGTGAAATTTGTTGAGAGAAATCAAATTTAATAGAGGTCACTTAATCAAAACTTAAGAAATTGTGAAAGAAATTAGAGGTGGGTGACTAGAATATGTGAATTCATGGTATTTAGAAATTTTTTCTGAAATTAGAGTTGTATGATGTAAATTGTGGAGCGTAGTTATAGTCGATGATATGTTGATCAACCCATTTTGTATCATTTTTAGTTGAAACAGTTGGTGCCATTTTACCACAAATTTGAAATAGGAATTTTGAGGACTGCAAATAGGATAGGAGGGCCCACCCATTCGATGAGATAGAGCCCAACTGGCAGCGGCACTGGGAGGTGAACAAGACGTTCCATACATCGAAGAAGGTCGACACCTTAAAGCTTAAGTGCTACATCCTCGACTTATTCCCATATCCAAGGTGCCATCTTTGTCTCAAATTTTCAGTGAAAACTTCGTAAAAGCTTGACCTTTGTGGGGAAAAATGAACTTTTGTGAATCTTATTGTCAGTTGTTGTTCAAAATTTCAGTACCCGTTTGATCAAGTTTTGAAATTTGAGAAAGAGTAGCTTTGAATGTCTGTCTGATTAAAATGTAAAATTTGTTGAGCGAATTTGAATTTGGTATAGCGTTATATTTGAAGCTTAGAATATGTGAAGCACATGTTATTTTTGAAGGGAACTAAATTTTGGGAGAAACTAAACTTTTTTGTGGAACTAAATTCTCCAACAGAACTAAATTTTGTGGATAATTAAATTTTTTGGAGAAACTAAATAACAATTATTGTGCTTTAATTATTATTGTTCATTTAAAATTAATGGATCCAAGATTTTGAGGGGGACATATTTTAAATGAACCGTGCCCTTTGGGCACGGGTTATGACTCGTGTGTATATCTATTCTATAAAAGAGGACCTTTTTTGAATTTTGTCCCAGTCATAAGTCCAGTCATATCTTTGTTTGTCCCAGTCATCAAGAGTGGGTCCCTCAGTCACGCGCATGTGAGAAGTCCCTCAGTCACGTGCATCTGAGAAAAAAAATCTGATGAAGCCACGTCTGCATGTGGGCCCCCGCAGGCAAGGGCATGAGAGAAAAATTCAAAATTTTTCAGATCGCGTTCTCCACAAGACGTGTACACGCGTTCCAACTCGCGTTGGGAGTTGAGACCTGCACAAAGATCGTCAAAATGGGGGGAACTCAAAATTGGGGGGAACTCATTATCGCTGCCTCAATCTCGCACAAATCTCCATCGTCTTCATCCTCAAACCCCAGCCCTCCAGTGTCTTCCTCCTCAAACCATCAACCCTCAAACCCCAGATCACGCACAACCTCATTTTGGTATGGCCCTCAAACCCTCACACCCTCCTCAACCCTGGATCACGCAAAAACTCAAACCCTCAGTTGGTAGTGCTTCTGGTACGGCCCTCCTCTTTCCAGAAGGGTTGGGGTTTTAGGAGACATCCATAAGGGTTTTGCGGCCTGTGGATCGATGGTGAGGACCTCATGAATCAGGTTTGTGTTAAAACTAGAGATCCAGACATGCGTTCTTAACCAAACAACACAAATCCAGATGAATAACATGCGGAACCTTAAATCATTAACCTACTCTGATTAGCGGAAGCGTACCTGAGTCCATCGCTAATAGTCTGAAAGATCCTGACGATAGCGCAACGATCGATCTTCCAGAATAGCACGAATCAACCGGTCGGAGAATCCCTTTAGCCTTCTCCCGGTTTCTCTCCTAGCGACGGGACGTAGAAAAGACGGATCAACTTTGTTCGTGTATTCCGGGGACCATGACCGCTAATATTTATAGGCTAGCCTTCATATCCCTAGGGTTTCCAACTCGGCCCATCAACGAGTTGAAGCCCAATAGTATCTACACATAAAGGCCCCACGACCTGCTTAACTCATTTAGCCCATTCAATTAATTAAAACCAGATCACTAATGTATTGGGCTTAACATGACAGCGTAGCACTTATATAATTATTCACCGCATATAAGCCCAGCGTTGGATTAAGATCCAACTTAGTTGGATAAGTTCCAACAATCTCCCACTTGGGCTATATGCTTAAACTTTATAATTATATTTCATAGTGCATACTACCAAATAAGATCTTAACCTGCTGTCATTTCTTTAATGAGTCAAAAAACAATCCGGTCCATCAATTATATTAGCAAAGGATCAAAGAGATCTTCGCCGCAGCAATTGCAGCTCGACCCATCAGTGGTCACCGTGCTAATACAAAGGAATGACATGGATTATGAAGTGGATGTGTAGCATGGAAATTACATGTGATGTGATCTAACATGTCTATTTCCAACTGATCCTCCTTAACCTTAGTGAGATCAAAACATAAACACATATTTTCATACGCATTTATAAACATAGAGTTGAAATATGAAGCCAAACTAAAAACTGAACTTTATTTCTGCAGAAATAAACCATAAACCAAATATGCATAACTGAAGGCTGAAATGTTGTCAAAAATAGAAGCACTACAAAAATTACAAACTCCCACTAAAACTGAATATCTTCAGATGACATGACACCCATACGAGCAACATGCCCATGAAACGTTTTGGGTGGCAGTCCCTTAGTAAGCGAATCCGCAATGTTTGAGTTTGTACCAATGTGCTCTATAGACAACTGTTTATTTCCAACTCTCTCTTTAACAATCAGGAACTTGATATCAATATGCTTTGATTTCGCCGAACTCCTGTTGTTAGTGGCAAATGCTACTGCAGACATATTGTCACAAAATAATCTGAGTGGCCTTTCAATGCCATCTAAAATTCGCTGCCCCGTGACAAAATTTCGTAGCCATAGACCATGATTGGATGCATCATGACAAGCAATGAATTCTGCGGCCATAGTGGAAGAGGCTATAATAGTCTGTTTAGCACTCTTCCAAGAAATGGCGCCTTCTGCTAATGTATAAACATAGCCTGTAGTAGATTTCATGCTGTCTTTGCATCCAGCAAAATCAGAGTCGGTATATCCAATGATCTCAAGCTTTTCCGACCTCTGATATACAAGCATGTGTCCTTTTGTCCTCTGTAAGTACCATAAGACCCTTTTGGCTGCTTTCCAATGGTCCAATCCTGGATTGCTCAAGTATCTGCCAAGCATTCCTGTAATGTACGCCAAGTCTGGACGCGTACATACTTGAGCATACATGATACTCCCTACTGCTGAAGAATAAGGAATATCCTTCATCTGTGCTATCTCAATTTCACTTTCGGGACATTGATTGAGATCAAACTTGTCTCCCTTAGATACTGGGGTATCACCTGGTTTACAACTTTCCATGCCAAATCTTTGCAGAACCTTTTCAATGTAGGCCTTTTGTGATAATCCAAGTATACCTCGAGAACGATCTCAATGTATTTGAATTCCTAATACAAAAGATGCATCACCAAGATCTTTCATCTCAAAGTTCTTAGCTAGAAAGTTCTTGGTTTCATGCAATAAGCCTTCATTGTTACTGGCAAGTAGAATGTCATCGACATACAAAACCAGAAATGCAAATTTACTCCCACAGAACTTATGGTATATACATTCATCAACTAAATTCATCTCGAAGCCAAATGAGGTGATAACTTGATGAAACTTAAAATACCATTGCCGAGACGCCTGTTTGAGTCCATAGATGGATTTCTTAAGTTTGCAAACCATATTCTTTGGGTCTCCCGACACAAAGTTTTCTGGTTGCACCATATAAATTTCCTGATCAATGTCCCCGTTAAGGAACGTTGTTTTAACATCCATCTGATGTAACTCAAGATTGAAATGAGCCACTAATGCCATTATTATCCTGAATGAGTCTTTCGTGGAAACCGGAGAGAAAGTCTCATTATAATCAATGCCTTCCTTTTGAGTAAAGCCCTTAGCGACAAGACGTGCCTTATATCTTTCCACATTACCTTTTGAATCCCTCTTGGTTTTAAATATCCATTTGCAACCAATGGGTTTCACGTCTTTAGGTAATGGGACAAGATCCCAAACATCATTGTCCTTCATTGACTTTATTTCCCCATTCATGGCACATATCCATTTTAGAGAGTTAGAACCATTTTTGGCTTGATGGAAGTTGATTGGATCATTTTCCATCACACCAATATCAACTTCATGTTCTTGGAGATATGCAATGTAGTCACTTGATATTGCACTTCTCCTCTCCCTAATGGATCTCCTTAATGGAAATGGTTCTTGAGGTGCAAGGGTTTGTTCTTCCTGAATGGGAGGAGCAATAACATTGTCTTGAATATTTGTGTCTTGTTCCATAACAGGAATAGAATCCTGATCAATAACAAGATCACCTGTGGGAATATCTACATATTCCTCTTCAAAAACAATGTCTCTTCCTAAATCTCCCCCCGCAACCCCGGTATCCTCAAGGAATCTGGCATTTCCAGTCTCAAAAATATTCGTATTTATGGGATCGTAAAATTTGTAACCCCTCGATCTTTCAGCATACCCAATAAAATAGCAACTAACTGTCCGTGTGTCAAGCTTCTTTTCAGCAGGCCTATAAGGCTTTGCCTCAGCTGGGCATCCCCATATGTGCATATGCTTTAGTCTAGGTGACTTGCCCGTCCAAAGCTCATATGGTGTTTTATATGTTGCTTTAGTTGGGACCCGATTAAGGATGTAAGCTGCAGTTTTCAATGCTTCACCCCAGAGGCTTTCTGGTAAAGTAGAATGACTAATCATACTCCTTACCATGTCCTTAAGCGTTCTGTTTCGTCTTTCAGCTACACCATTCATAGTGGACGAACCCGGCATGGTGTACTGTGGGACAATACCGCATTCCTCTAGGAATTTAGCAAATGGTCATGGACGTTGTTCACCTGAACCATCATATCTGCCGTAGTATTCTCCACCACGGTCAGACCTGACAGTTTTAATCCTCTTGCCTAGTTGAAGTTCAACTTCGGCTTTATAATTTTTGAACGTGTCCAAGGACTGAGATTTTTCATGTATGAGATAAATATAGCCATACCTTGAATAGTCGTCTATGAACGTTATAAAATATTGCTGACCATTACATGCAACCGAAGGGAATGGTCCGCAAATATCCGTATGTATAAGTTCTAAGACTTCACTGGACCTTTTGGCTTCAAATCTCCTTATATTGGTTTGTTTTCCCTTTATACAATTAATGCAGATATCAAAATCTGAAAAATCTAAAGGTTTGAGAATATTGTTGGACACAAGTCTCTCAATTCTCCTTTTGGAGATGTGACCTAATCTCTTGTGCCACAACGAACCTGAATTCTCATCAGTTAATTTATGCTTTAAAACCTGTGTACCCACATGCAAGGTTTCATTTGCAGCAATTGTATCAAGCAAATACAGATTATCAGTCTCAGACAAATAGCCAGAACCAATAAAATGGAATTGAGAGACAAACTGAATTTCCCATTCGCAAATGAACAACAATAACCAGATTTGTCCAATGCAGAAATAGAAATAAGGTTTTGTCTAAACGACGGTACAATAAATGTCTCAAACAAATCCAAATGGCTTCCAGTTCTTAAAGACAATCTGAAATCCCCAATTGCAGCAACCTTCGCCTTCTTGCCATCGCCCACAAAGATGAATCTTTCAGCATCATTTGGCTTTCGACAGTTCAGGCAGCCCTGCATAGACACACTGATGTTAGTAGTTGCACCAGAGTCTAACCACCAAGTGTCTATGGGTAAAGAAGTTAAATTAACTTCTGAACAAACCAAATTGAGAAGAGTACCTTTCTTAGCACGTCAGGCGTGGTAATTAGAGCACTGCTTCTTCACATGCCCTTCAGCACCACAAAAGAAACAACTATCTTTCTTAACAGCCTTTGCAGGCTTCTTTTGTTGTTTCTTAGGTGGGGCTGTAACTGCAACTTCCTTTCCCCTTTTCCTTTTGTTGTCTTTAGGGGTAAAGGCAACATTTGCACTTTCAGTCTTATCCTGCTTTAGTATGTCATCTTCCTGTACACAGTGCGAGATGAGCTCATTCAGAGACCAAGTCTTTTTCTGGCAGTTGTAGCTCACCTTAAACTGATTGTACTGTGTAGGAAGAGAAATTAAAACCAAATGCACAAGCAGGTCCTCAGAGAGGTCAAGCTTTAGTGCTTTCAACCTTGAAGCAAGATGGGACTGTTCCAGAATATACTCCCTTATGTTGCCTTTCCCTATATACTTCATTGAGATCAGGCGTGTCAGAATCGTACCAATTTCTGCCTTTTCGTTTCTGACAAACCTTTTCTCAATATCTGCAAGGAAACCCTTAGCTGTCGTGATCGATTCAGACATAGAGCCCCGAAAGGCTTCAGGAATGGCTCTCTTCATGATCTGACACACATGCGATTAGACTTATCCCACTTTTCAAACTCCATCTTTTCCTCAGAGGTACTCTTTTCCGTAGTAAGTGGGGGACTGTCAGTTCTAATCGCAAGGTCCAGATCCAATATCCCAAGAACTATGAGTAAGTTCTCTTTCCAGGATTTGAAATTCGAGCCATTAAGCACCGGAATTGAGTTTAAGCTAGCAGTAATATTCGCGGGAGTAGCAACTGAAAACAGGACAATAAACAGAGACAAACATGCTAACATAAGTATTAATTTGTGAAGCAAAATTGTAAATTCAAATTTGCATGTTCCCATCCCAAGATATCCCCAACTAGCTTAATATTTATCTTTGGATAATCTATTAACTAGCAAATGATATCTTGTCGCAGCAATCAAATAAAGATAATAATTAACATGCCAAAATTAATACTTCCTTTGGGCCGAATTAAAATTGCATGCAAAGTTCTCAACAATCATCACTTATTTATTGCTACATGTGTGGATAAATTAGCATAGAACGGTAATCTGCCTTTGGGCCGATGTAGCGTTCATGAATAAGATATGCACACAAAATTCTTTTTGTATTTAAGAAATGAGATGGTGCAAACAACAGAGCCCACTTTGGCGGGATGATGAGTACACCAAGTCACCCCAAAAATACATACAGCAAAGTTTGAATTTATCATAGCACAATTAATACGAAATTACTTAATAAGGAGAAATTTAAAAAACTTTAATTTACTCCCATGATCCGATTAAAATTCATTTAGGCAACTAATCATACACAGTATGTATTTTATCCGTTTACATTCCGAAATAATAACAATTTTAATAATGGAACACACTTTGGTGGAATATCACAAAAAATCAAAATTATTTCGAAATGTATATTTATAACTGAATTTTTGCCTAAAGAATTTAAAATTCGGAATAGACTTAATTTCAACGCACAAATAAACCGAATGAGGAAATATATTCAAGATGGCCTTTTACTTCCTCTTGTTATTAGTGCATTAACACATCCAAAATTGGGCTTCAACAAGAAATTAATTGTATCCCCAAAAACAGGGTCTAAACATATCAAAAAATTCAAGTTTAAGCCCAAAAAATGTGAAGTGCCCAAAACAGGCCCAAATCAGAAGCCCATATACTGAAAAAAATTAAATTATTTTTGAAAAATTAACTATTTGGGCCCAATTTGGCCCAAAGTCTGCTAGGGTTAGAAACCCTAGCAGATTTGGCCCATCAAGGGGCTGGCCGCCGCCGGCCCCTTCCCTCAGATCCGGCGCCGGCAAGGGGTGGCCGACGCCGGCAGCTACTGAATGGGGCGGCAACGGCCGCCCCTTGCCGTGAACGAAACCCCGTCGGGGGGGCGGATGAGCCCCCCCTTCTCCAGACGTCGGAATCAGGGGCGGCAACCGCCGCCCCTTACGAATGTATCGCAGGCGCCGGAGAGCGCCTGCGATCTGATCCCAGGGGAGGGGCAGCGGGGCGCCGACCCCTCCCCGGCCGTCGGGACCGAATGGGGGCGGCGAACCGCCGCCCTGTTCCCCATTAACGAAAAATAACAGCAGGCCCCCGGAGGGGGGGCCTCTGTTTCGATCGGAAGGGGGGTAGGGAACCCCCTTCCGTCGCCGGAAGACGTCCGACGGGGGCGGCGAGCCGCCCCCTCTGAAATCCGACTGGGGCGGCGAGCCGCCCCCACTGAACTGAAGTCCGACAGGGGGCGGCGAGCCGCCCCCTTTGTGCTGAGATCCGACGGAGGGGGGGCGGCGATCCGCCCCCTCTGTGAAACCAAACGGGGGCGGCAATCCGCCCCCTCTCAACCCTAACGGGGGCGGCTGGCCGCCCCCTCTGTTTGTAACCGCCGGGGGGCGGCTGGAAGCCGACCCCCCCTGTTCCCCTTTTTTTTGAAAAAAAATTGTCTGGATCCGTGTCGACACCGGCAGGGCCGGCGCCGATCTGCCGATGGGGGCGGCAGAGCCGCCCCTCTTTTGCTGTGTCGGGCGGCGGCCGGCGGGCCGCCCCCGATCTAGGGTTTGTAAAAAAAAATTTTTGGAAAAAATAATCAAAAAACCAATTTTTGCACAGATCCGAATAGAAAACAGATTAAAAATCAGATTTTTATCAGATCTATTATGAGCAGGCAAAAAAAATTTAAGATCCTCTGCATGGTGGCTCCGATACCACTTGTTAAAACTAGAGATCCAGACATGCGTTCTTAACCAAACAACACAAATCCAGATGAATAACATGTGGAACCTTAAATCATTAACCTACTCTGATTAGCGGAAGCGTACCTGAGTCCATCGCTAATAGTCTGAAAGATCCTGACGATAGCGCAATGGTCGATCTTCCAGAATAGCACGAATCAACCGGTTGGAGAATCCCTTTAGCCTTCTACCGGTTTCTCTCCTAGCGACGGGACGTAGAAAAGACGGCTCAACTTTGTTCGTGTATTCCGGGGACCATGACCGCTAATATTTATAGGCTAGCCTTCATAGCCCTAGGGTTTCCAACTCGGCCCATTAACGAGTTGAAGCCCAATAGTCTCTACACATAAAGGCCCCACGACCTGCTTAACTCATTTAGCCCATTCAATTAATTAAAACCAGATCACTAATGTATTGGGCTTAACATGACAGCGTAGCACTTATATAATTATTCATCGCATATAAGCCCAACGTTGGATTAAGATCCAACTTAGTTGGATAAGTTCCAACAGTTTGTTCTTTCTCTTCAATCAGTGATCGGGTTTGTTCTTTCTTAGCATTCTTTTCAATCACTGAAATTCCCTGCAGTAACATCAGGTTTATTGGCATGTTTCCTTCAATGATGATGTATTTTGTGCTTATTTATGTTTTATTTTATTTAACTTTATAGGCACACTGATCCACCATGATTTTGAGTGCCTACATTCCATATACGAAAGGTCCAAAACAGCTATATATATGGTAGTCTATATCATTTTGCATTAGATTACATAAATTTGATATATGCACTTGCCTGAAAATCTAGCTCTAAGGTTATTTCTGAGTCCATTATTTTCTTTGAAATGATCATTATTTTCTTTGAAACTCTTTATGTTCATATTGGTCAAAAGGACACACAAATGTATCATGTATCATGTTCATATAGTTATTCTGTACAAATAAATATTTATAAGGTCCTCAAATGAATAATGTTGCCATGAGTTGATGCAATCCTGTAAATGTTCTCATGATTTTGTCCAAAATAACTTTTAGTTTTTGATGCAATCCTGTAGACTTATGTTTTTAACTAGGTCCTTTTGAAAAGAAGATGATTTTTTAATTTTAACAAAAGCTGATGGTTTGTGTTTTTGTCCAGAATAGGTGCAATCATGTAAAAAAAATTTAACAGGTAAATTTATATCTTCTCATGAGTTCTATTCTTTTGTTAAAATTTTCAATTGCATCAAATTCTGTAAATGAATTTTGTAATTTGATGAGAATATATCACTCTCTATGTTTTTTCAGAGTAGTACTCGGCATCATGGAGGAACTTGCTGCATGTACTGCTCGGTATCAAAGAGGAGCTTGCTGCTGGTAGTGCTCGGCATCAAGAAGGGAGCTTGATGTGATCGACATCAACGATTTCATGAGGGAGTGTGGTTCGGGCATGGTAGTGCTCGGCAGAGGTAGTGCCTTTAGTTGCATCCTATAAACCCAAAAATTCTGATGTTGATGCAATTGTTCTCATAAGTTGCATCCTGTAAATCCTAATCCTTTTGAACAAAATATTTAACAAAAGATGAGGTTTTGTCCTTTTGTCCAGAATAACAATTAGTTTTGATGCAACCCTTTAAATGTTCTCATGAGTTGCATCATGTAAATCATGTAGACTTATTTTTTAACTAGGTCCTTTTGAACAAAAGATGAGTTTTTTACTTTTAACAAAAGACGATGTTTTGTGCTTTTGTCCAGTATAGGGCTCTAAATTAAGTATTTTGAAGTTCCATGCGAAGTTTGAATGTGAAGGATTTCGCTCCAAATTCTTTTAGAAGTAGCCACATATATATGCTATATATGCTATTGACTAACAAAGATTTTAGATTAAATTAGTTTGTAATTTATGTGGCCAGATATATATACTTTGCCCTTCTATTTATTGTTCTGCAATTTATATTTATATTCGTGTCCTACAATATGTTTTGCCTTATGATTTGGGTTCAATATTACATATTTAACCCTCCATTTAGCCCTATTTTGTGCTCATGTGATGCTACATTGTTCTCTAATTCATACGTATTTTCTACACATTTATTTATTAGAGAAAACACACTATTTGAGCACATAAAAGCATTTAACGATGCAATTCTGCACATTTTATATTTTTTATAGCTTCGTCTCGATCTCACGATTCCAACGACTATTTATTTGTATTTTTCTGAGGTCTGTGCTAATTACTATGTATTTTTGAATGCAGAATACAAATTAAATAGGGAAATACGGAGTAAATACGGCAGAAATACGGATCCGTACGCGTATCAGCTCAAATGCGGGCCACGTGGCTTAAGCTGGGCCGCCCATTCTTCATCCGGCGGTCACAAACGTGCGACGACGCGGCTCGCTCAGCGCCGTAGATCCTTGATCGAACGGCTACACGGATGCCGCTCAAATGAATGCGGAGCCATTCTCCTTGCGACGTGGCGGCTATCCACGAGTTTCCCGCCTCATCAAACGGCGCGTGTTCACCCCGACAAAATTACGCAGCGATGGGCGACGTGGCGAATTAGGACCCTTTCGATCTTCATCTGACGACGACGAACGACGCGAATTCGAATCAGCAAACAAAACTGAGCGAGCGTCTGAGGCACCACGCGGCGATATCGTAGCGATCTCCCGCTAGATCGAACGGTCATGATTGAGGGCGAGCGAAGAATTTTACGGAGCGACGTGGCTTCGTTCCGATCGTACGATCTCGATCCATCGGCTATAATTTACTCCGAAGCGGATCCGAAGATGCAAAGGCAGGCGAGCGGGCGAAGATCCGATCAGCTACGCCACGTGTCGCGACGAGGACAAATCCCGCATGGATGGACGGCCTATATTTGCTCCGCTTTAGATCTACGGCTAGGATCAATTCGGTTGCGAATTTATTGCGGGTTTGAACCCGTTAAGCAACCCAAACCCGCAATCTTATTATATAAGCGTATTTAGGGTTTTTTTGAGCGTATTCAAGCAGATTGGGGCGTATTTTGAGCGTATTGGAGGCTCTAGGAGCCGTATTCTCCCCCTGAAAAATTCTGTAAAATTCCAGAGGCTATTTTCTTATTTCCAGGGAGTTTTGATGTCTTTTCAAGGATATTTGGTGATGAATTCTTAACTTAAACTCATTATGTAGTGCTTTTTCTACCATATTTTGCTATAATCTTGATGTATTTGGCTATGGAACTTGTTTATTCTGAAATTATGAGTAGCTAAAACTTAATTGTGCTTGGTATGGAGTAGTTAGGTGATATAATTTGTGTTAGTTTGGTTGAAATTCCTTGTGCTAAACCGTAAAACGTCGCCAAAATTGTAATCTTTGTTCGTAAATCGACTTTTTTAGATTCCAAAAGAATTAATTAAGTTGATGATCGCCCCAAAAGGGCGAGCTTTGATCTCCCCAAAAGGGAGTTTCATACCGTAGTTTTGATCTCTCTAAAAGAGAGTTTCATATCGTATTATAGCTTTAGCGACGTTCTTTTTGAATATTTTGCTTGAACCCCCAAAAGGGCATCTTCCGATGAATTGCTCCCAAAAGGAGAATTCATTGAGTTATCTTGAGTATTTTCCGGTGAATTGCTCCCAAAAGGAGAATTCATTGCGTTGTACCTATCAACCAAATTAATACGAACCATTGATCCTAACGAACCCATACCATGTGCAAAATTTTTTATAGGCATTTTCATACACGAATTTCTTTGTTCGCACATCACCATCACGCACTTTCACACCATCACCATCATTGTTGAAGTGGTTAGTTTCTTTTCGTAGGATTTCTATTTGATTTGAATTGTGGTTGTAACAGATTTCTTCCCGTGGATTCGACATCTGGACTCCCAGATTTTACTACTTGTACGGACTCTTGCGCTTGAGAGAGAGCACCTTTTCGGTCCCACCAAGTTTTTGGCGCCGTTGCCGGGGAGGAATGGTTTGTGACTACGGTTTATTTCATTTAGAGGACCTTCGGTGAGATCTTTCCACTTTACTGTACATATACTTTTTTTATTATTTTATTTTATTTTACTTCAAAATGGAATATATGAACTTCTATTGCACAAACAATCTTTATGATGCACGATATGCTAATGCACACAAACATAGAATGGAGAAGCTCAAAATTGTCAATTTTAATCAAACTGACTGTGAAACTTTCTTTCAGGCCTGGAGGAGGTTCACAGACCTAATATCGAGCTATCCGCAGCATGGTTTCACAAATGAAGAGCTTATGGTGTCCTTCCTAGATGGACTACGACCACAGCTGTAGGAATTATTGGGAGGCATGACGCCGACAGTGGCATGGGAATACATGGAGTCTCTGCAAGAAAACGAAGAAACCGTGGAAGAGACTTCAGAGAGCGATTCAACGGAGCCTTCGTGCCTCGATCAAGAAGAGCAAAGCGTAGACGTACCTTTGCAATCCTTGAAAGAGGAAGCTTACCAGACTATTCAGACACAGGAGGCCACATCCCATCAATTCCAGGAGAATTTCCTTGCTCGGAGTCGGCAAATTCAGAAATCCATTGAAGATCTTAATTTGATTGCCACTTGCGTAGAAGAAGGTAATGCATTTGAAACTCGATTTCAAGAATCTAATACGAGTTCATCTTCTATTGCAGGAATACCGAGCGAGGACACGAATATAAATATCCACATGGCAGGAAGTGTGTGTAAAAGAGAGGATGAGCTAGCAATTTTGGATGAACGAGAGGAGGAGACAGCTAGGGACAAAGGTTTTGAGATTATCGCCATGGAGCCAGAACCATTCCCTCTTCCAGTTTTGTCCCAAAATCATTTATCCCTCTCCACAATGAACGAGCATCGTACAGAGAGTAGTGCAAATCTTTCAGGGAGTAGTCGTCAACTTGCATTAATTTCTTTCACTTATTTTGATGACTACATGTGGAATAATTTTATTTCGAAGAATTTTAAACTAAAATGGATTGACGTGACTCATCTCTTGCAGGATATAGGTGGACATCTTATAGAGATGCTGGAAGTCACGTTGCTGGGATCCAGTTTAGTCGTTAGAGGAAGAATAATCGCCGAGGAGCGCAAGGAGCAAATTGAACAACTTCCTCCACCATCAAAGATTCGGGATCCGCCATTTGATCACGGTGTGTTCTTTCCAGTAGTGTAGATTTTTATATGCTTTCTAGGTTGCTTGATTTGAATAAACTCGTACCCCTTTCGACATTGAGGACAATGTCCATCTTTAGTTGGGGGGTGTGTATGAGACCTTAGGATTTTTTTTTGAGAAGAATAAATCACCAAATCTCTTCTTTTAAAACTCCTTCATATGCCTCAAATGCGGATGATTATACGTTAATTGAGTTCTAAAAATTGTTTATGGCTTGATTAATTATTTTTCCTTCATGGAATTACTCGTTAATATGCTATTCACGAAAATTTTCAATTTCCATGATTAATACCTCGAAATAGTTTGTATTTATCTCATGCATGCTAATGTGATGAAAAAGTTTTAGTATACATGATTTATTAGAAAGTTTTCAAGTTGAAGAGGGATTTGGCCTCTGTTATTAATGTTTATATTCATTTTGATGGGTTTTGAGTTGCTTACAAAAGATGGAGAAAAGAAAAGAAAAGAAAAAAATTTGAATGAAAGAAAAGAAAATGAATGATGAAAAATGGATGAATGAGTATGTCACTAATAAATAACTTGGTTGGCTCGAGTAGTACAGTCCGAGGGGTCCTTCTTGGCCTAATGCCCTATGATCGTCTGATTTGGGAGCCATTGACCGGAAACTCACTCATTTGATGGAGCGATCCAAGTTATACTTTTTTCTGCGAATGTTGCTTGATGCGCGTTACGCGGAACGAATAAAAGAAAAGAATGGTGAATATACTAAGCAACTTCAATACCCATAATTTGAGTGATTGTTTTGATAGGCCAATTCCTTGGAAACAAGAAAACTAGGATATAACGACGTGGTATACTTTCGCTTGTGCAAAACGATGCTTGCATGTTATTTATTCATACTAAATTAGAGAAAATTTCATGTGATTGATTTTGTTCATGGATGTGTATATTGATGGCCAAGACCATGTTGGAATGCGTATTATTGAGCCACGCCATGAGCAATTTGAAAGAACTTATTGTTTTATTACTCATCCGTATTTATCGCTCTTTTTGCTAAAGACTAGCAAATCGCTAGTTGGGGGGTGTGATTTAGGTTCAATATTACATATTTAACCCCCCATTTAGCCCTATTTTGTGCTCATGTGATGCTACATTGTTCTCTAATTCATACATATTTTCTACACATTTATTTATTAGAGAAAACACACTATTTGAGCACAAAAAAGCATTTAACGATGCAATTCTGCACATTTTATATTTTTTATAGCTTCGTCTCGATCTCACGATTCCAACGACTATTTATTTGTATTTTTCTGAGGTCTGTGCTAATTACTATGTATTTTTGAATGCAGAATACAAATTAAATAGGGAAATACGGAGTAAATACGGCAGAAATACGGATCCGTACGCGTATCAGCTCAAATGCGGGCCACGTGGCTTAAGCTGGGCCGCCCATTCTTCATCCGGCGGTCACAAACGTGCGACGACGCGGCTCGCTCAGCGCCGTAGATCCTTGATCGAACGGCTACACGGATGCCGCTCAAATGAATGTGGAGCCATTCTCCTTGCGACGTGGCGGCAATCCACGAGTTTCCCGCCTCATCAAACGGCGCGTGTTCACCCCGACAAAATTACGCAGCGATGGGCGACGTGGCGAATTAGGACCCTTTCGATCTTCATCTGACGACGACGAACGACGCGAATTTGAATCAGCGAACGAAACTGAGCGAGCGTCTGAGGCACCACGCGACGAGATCGTAGCGATCTCCCGCTCGATCGAACGGTCATGATTGAGGGCGAGCGAAGAATTTTACGGAGCGACGTGGCTTCGTTCCGATCGTACGATCTCGATCCATCGGCTATAATTTACTCCGAAGCGGATCCGAAGATGCAAAGGCAGGCGAGCGGGCGAAGATCCGATCAGCTACGCCACGTGTCGCGACGAGGACAAATCCCGCATGGATGGACGGCCTATATTTGCTCCGCTTTAGATCTACGGCTAGGATCAATTCGGGTGCGAATTTATTGCGGGTTTGAACCCGTTAAGCAACCCAAACCCGCAATCTTATTATATAAGCGTATTTAGGGTTTTTTTGAGCGTATTCAAGCAGATTGGGGCGTATTTTGAGCGTATTGGAGGCTCTAGGAGCCGTATTCTCCCCCTGAAAAATTCTGTAAAATTCCAGAGGCTATTTTCTTATTTCCAGAGAGTTTTGATGTCTTTTCAAGGATATTTGGTAATGAATTCTTAACTTAAACTCATTATTTAGTGCTTTTTCTACCGTATTTTGCTATAATCTTGATGTATTTGGCTATGGAACTTGTTTATTCTGAAATTATGAGTAGCTAAAACTTAATTGTGCTTGGTATGGAGTAGTTAGGTGATATAATTTGTGTTAGTTTGGTTGAAATTCCTTGTGCTAAACCGTAAAACGTCGCCAAAATTGTAATCTTTGTTCGTAAATCGACTTTTTTAGATTCCAAAAGAATTAATTAAGTTGATGATCGCCCCAAAAGGGCGAGCTTTGATCTCCCCAAAAGGGAGTTTCATACCGTAGTTTTGATCTCTCTAAAAGAGAGTTTCATATCGTATTATAGCTTTAGCGACGTTCTTTTTGAATATTTTGCTTGAACCCCCAAAAGGGCATCTTCTGATGAATTGCTCCCAAAAGGAGAATTCATTGAGTTATCTTGTGTATTTTCCGGTGAATTGCTCCCAAAAGGAGAATTCATTGCGTTGTACCTATCAACCAAATTAATACGAACCATTGATCCTAACGAACCCATACCATGTGCAAACTTTTTTATAGGCATTTTCATACACGAATTTCTTTGTTCGCACATCACCATCACGCACTTTCACACCATCACCATCATTGTTGAAGTGGTTAGTTTCTTTTCGTAGGATTTCTATTTGATTTGAATTGTGGTTGCAACAGATTTCTTCCTGTGGATTCGACATCTGGACTCCCAGATTTTACTACTTGTACGGACTCTTGCGCTTGAGAGAGAGCACCTTTTCGGTCCCACCACCTTACATGTGTTGATGCTCTGCAATTGCCATTTTTGAAGCTGAATCTTATTGTGGAGGAGCAAACATCACATGCAAATAAAAATTCAGAGAAAATGAGTCATTTGCAACAATGCTCAAGGAGAAGTTCCTTTTGAAGATGGTCGTCCTGTGGCTTTCACTTATTATGTAAGCAGCCATGCATTTTCACCAAAAACCATTCAATTTGATGACAATTTCATATTTGACAAATATGAATTGTTGAAAATTTGATTGAATTCTCAACAATATTTGGGTTGAAAATTTTCATTATTTGACTGAAAAGTTATTCTTTTCTGTGTCAGTCTTGGCAAAAATTGAATTAGGGGGATTCATTGGAAAACTTTGAATCTGTTTTGCTAAGACTGTTTCAGAACTAATTTTTGAAATTGAAATTGGCAGTTTTCAAACTTTGAAATTTGTTGAAAATTGGCAGTTTCAAAATTGGCAGTAATTTGAAATTTCAAATTGGCAGTAATTTTCAAATTGCCAATTTTCAGTTTCAAAATCAATTGGCAGTAATTTCAAATTACTGCCAATTTTCAAACCAATTTCAAACCAGTTTCAAATTTCAATCAAATTGCTGCAGTTGCACAAGAAATGTATGTGTTTTTCTCAATTACTGTATTCGTAGTTGAATCTTTTTCTTAAATTCTTAAACTATCTATCTGAATGCATATCTAACTGAATATCTAACTCAACAATGGTATATCTAACTAAACTAGATTTTTGGGTTGCCATATTTTTGGACCAGATTTTTGGGATGCAAAAGTAATGTATATTCATGGTGTGATGCGCCACACAATCACAATCCATATTCATATTACAGATTGCCTATTTAAAATTCATGCATAAAAACCATGTCATTATGTACACATTCTACGCATATTACAGCTTCATTCTAATGTATCAGATTCTCATGTATCATGGGCTCATGTTCCAGATTCCAAATCCAATGTTTTTGTGTCCTTTGCTCTTATGAAATTGAGAATTCAGTGCAATTAAATATGAAAATTTAGTTAAGGAAATGCATACCTTTTTATGTTCATTCCTTTTGAGGCATAGCCTTATAAATATTTAATTACAAGTGAGATATCAACAAATCTGTACATGTTTTCATCAACTGATTTCAAAGATATTAAAGTTGAGAATTTTGAAAGTATATGTTGAGAATGTTGAGAAATTTTAAATTTGTATTTGTTGAGAATGTTGGGAATTTTGAAAACATAATGACCATGGCTTCTCAAGCGATTGATTTGTATGCACCAATTGATTTGCATATATATTATTTCATCTCAACTGATTTGTACCCATGATGTAAAAAGATTGTAAACGCATTTGGCAATGATATCTTATTAGCAAATGGAGAGATTGACAGGGCACGACTTGGACAAATTGTTTTTCCTGATCCAACAAAACGTCTACTTTAAATCGGTAGTTATCTACTATTGATTTTGTTCAAGCAACATGCATGTATTAGGCACATGAAAATCTATGGTTCGAAAAAAACAAAATCAACAACATGGGTTTTGTTATGAATGAGTGAGGCCTTTGGCCTCCCCTCCTTCATTACCCATTCATTAGGCCCCCATTACTTAGAGTAATGGGGACCCTTGGTCTCCTAGAGGCTTTTGGCCTCCCCACTATGAGATATATAAATAGAGCACCATGGCTCTTAGCATGGTGACTTATTCTTTTGCTAAGAAATCTTGTCTCTTTCTCTCTTAAGTCCTATTACTCTCTAACACGTTATCAGCACTTTTAGCTCTACTTCTTGAGCTTCTCCTAATAATCCCCTCAAATCATCCTCACTGTGCTTAGGAATCTTTTGTTGCTGCGATTCGTTGCGGCAAAGCTCTTGCGACGTCGATTTGTGGAGCAGGGATTATTTTATCTACGGATTACAATTGTTCTTCCCTAGATCAACGATCTAGAGGTATAATTTCTTATCCCGTAAATACATAATATACAAAAATTATATACATTTTTGCTCAAAATCTAGAACATACACCTAGTTATTTTAGGTGAAAAACAATCCTTAGATTTTGACGTTTTGTTATTATTATCATAATATAACAAATAAACAAAAAATTGTTTAAAAATCCTCTCTGTCACAAATGCTTTATACCTGCATGGTGAATGTTTTTTTTGTTCTATTTTTTTTTGTTTTCAATGGCAACCTTCACATCTCATTCATCACCTTGTGTTCCAGAAAGGAAACAATAGAAATAATGCCATTGAATTGAATTATATTGCATAAATCCCAATCAACCAGATGTCAGAATATTTGAGCACCACCTTTCAAGATGTCATGGGTTCAAGCTCCTAGTTGACAGTTTATTTCTCAATGCAATTTATTCTGCCTTTCCTCGGGAATCATTTCTGTTTGAGGCCTTATGTATGACCAAAAGACACATGCTCAGCAGGAAGACTTTTGTAGGCTTGGGAAAGCACTTAACAGAGAACAATGACTACTCTATGATCGCACCAACATCATCATAACATATAATTTAGGCTGGCTAGTTTAACTCGGTTTTGTTTTGCTGGAAAGTGCTTCTGTTGTGATAATATTTCAGGCCAAAATAATTTTGTACACAATTAAATCCCACAGTTCAAAACTGAATTATAAATAAGTAATTTTTGCGGTTTAAAATTTGATTATTACAGTAGTTGGGCTGTTTATTGGGCCTGAAGCCCAGATTATACATGAAAATAAGTATTATGGGCCTGCAGTCCCATTCAGCTTAACTATTATTTTAGTTTTCCCAATTGGGCCAGAAGCCCAGTAAATCCAATTGCAAACTTAATTTGTTAAATAAATTTTTTGCACATCGGGCCTGTAGCCCAGTAATTCCAATTGCAATCTTCAATTTGTTTATTAAAATTTTGCCAATGGGCTTGAAGCCCAAATATTAATAATAATTTAATTTGGGTTATTGGGCTAGAAGCCATGTTAATAAAATTGTTATTAAATTGATTAATATTTTACTTATGGGCCTGCAGCCCCAATCAAAATATTCATTTATTTTAATTTCTTGTTATGGGCCTGTCGCTCAGTTTGTCAAATTGCTAATATTATAACACTCTCGCATTATTATTAATTTATGGAATATTAGGATTTTTTCAAAATATAACTATCTTAAAGATCCTGAGACCGCTCTGCCGTTAGTCAACTAACCTAACGGTGTATGACGTTTCCACGTGGTCTACGAGATAATTATATTTTCTAGTTCCCTTTGCCATATATTATACTTGAGATATATGCGTGGTTGTTTATTTTTATGCCAGTAGCATATTTAGAACTGCGTGGATGTTTAAATAAGTAAAAATGTGTTTTTCGGGATCGGCCATTGTAAACCTATTTACTTTCCTGCACTTTTATTTTTCTTTTGAGAGAATTTGTAAGTGAGGAAATTTGTACTAAAAGCCAAAGCTCGATGCAACAGCACATAGAATTGATGAAAACTCCTTCAATGGATCATGATGTCGGTCAATGTGCTTGGCTAAGTTTGCTGGACCAACCTAGCTTGACTGGGTAACAAGTGGTCCTGGCTTAGTCAATTCCCTGGCCGCGTCCGCTGGACCGCAAGGAGTCGATTCATGACTGTGTAAGCCAAAGCTCGATTCAACAACATATGAAGACGGAGATATAGGGACCCAGTTCAGTTTGGGTTTCCAAAGTTGTATTATTTTTTTTTCTATTATGGACTTTAAACGAACTTTGGACTGTGTACTATTTTGGGTATCTGGCCGATCCCCGCATTTTTACTTGTTTATTTCTTTATGCATGAATTTTTGAATTTTAATTAATTCATGCTCATTTTAAAATACGTAGATAAATGGCAAAATTGGCAAGCGTCGATTTCGAGGTCCTCGATTCTGCAGGGACAAATTACCTGAGTTGGCGAGTGGACCTGAAGTTCCACTTGCGTTCAATGGCCCTCCTTGGGTCCATTTTGGCTCCTTCCTCGGCCCCAGCAGCGGCCGAAGCTTCTGCTACAGCTAGCAGCAGCCCCACAACCACTGTATCCGATGTAGATAAGGCGAAAGCCATAATCTACATTAGGAAGCATATAGATCGGACCTTAAAGGCCGAATACTTAACGGTTGAGGACCCGAAGGACCTGTGGACAGCACTGGAAGCACGGTATAAACATCAAATTGATGTTATATTACCTCGTGCCAGTTATGAGTGGGAAAACCTCAGACTTCAGGACTATAAGTCCGTCGCTGAGTATAATTCTGCACTTCATAACATCACCTCACACCTGAAGTTGTGCGGTGAAGAAGTGACAGAACAGCGCATGTTGGAAAAAACATTTACCTCGTTTCACGAGAAAGATGCAATCCTCATGCAGCAGTATCGTGAACGCAACTTCACGAGATTCTCCGATCTGATCTCATGCCTACTTAGAGCAGAGCAGAATCGAGATTTACTGCTAGCAACTCATAACTTACGTCCAGCTGGCACTGCCCCTATCCCTGAATCCCACCACGTTTCTCCCCAGAAGTGGAAAAACAAGAGGAAGACTAAAAATACTAAAGGGAAAGTGGTAATGAAGCAACCAAGAGGTGCAGCTCCCCAGAAAAACAAAAACAATAAAGGGAAAAGAAACTTCACTTGGAAGCGAAAGGACACCAAGCACGTGTCACTTCCAAAGAAGACCTGGGAGGACAAATGCCATAGATGCGGCATGACTGGCCATTGGTCCAGAAACTGCCGCACTCCTCGCCACCTACAGGATCTATACCAGGCGAGCCAGAAGTCTCGACCTGAAACAAACTTGGCAGGTGTACAGCCGCCAACAGTCTTTACTGCTAAAGACTTCGAGAACGACGATCTGCTAGATTGAGCATCATCATTTATCTATGCATTTAGATTTCGATGTATCTTCATCTGTTATTTGCTTTAGTGCGGACTTTTATTTTGTCTACATTTTCCCTCAAATAAAATTTCTTTTTTTTGCTTATATAGATGATGTCTGAGTGCCTAGTGGACAGTGCCTCAACGCACACAATCCTTCGCGATCATTGCTATTTTAATAGCGTAAATAAATATGACGGTCCTGTTATCACAATTTCAGGACTGTCCCAAATAATCGAAGGATCTGGTGAAGCAATTATATTGCTCCCAAATAACACAAGACTTCAAATAAAAAATGCATTATTCTCTCCTAAATCAAATAGGAATCTCGTAAGTTTCAAAGATTTCCGTTTAAATGGATATCACTTAGAAACCAGAGATGAAAATACGGTTGAATATCTGTATGTAACTCGTCAGAAAGATGACCGGAAGATCATCTGTGAACGATTAAAGGGACTCCCGTCGGGTCTCTACCAAACATACATTCAACCAATAGAAGCCAATATGACTGAGCACCAGACGTGCCAATCCTTGCCAGAGTTCAAACTCTGGCACAATAGACTTGGTCACCCTGGAACAGCAATAATGCGACGCATCATCTCTGAATCCCGTGGACACAAATTGAAGAACATGAAGATTCTTCAAAAGGGTGAATTTCCATGTCTCCCTTGTTTCAAGGGAAAACTTATAACGAGACCATCCCTCCTGAAAGTGGGATTAGAGTCTCCTGGCTTCCTTGAGAGAATTCATGGTGACATTTGCGGGCCTATTCACCCCTCAAGTGGCCCATTTCGGTACTTCATGGTACTGATTGATGCATCAACCAAATGGTCTTATGTGTGCCTCTTGTCCACCCGCAACCTAGCTTTTCCAAAGCTATTGGCACAAATAATAAGGTTGCGTGCTCATTTCCCCGATAACCAAATCAAGAAACTACGTCTTGATAATGCGGGAGAATTTACTTCACAAGTCTTCGAAGACTATTGCCGGGCAACGGGTATTGAAGTTGAACATCCTGTAGCACATGTTCACACCCAAAACGGATTAGCTGAGTCTCTTATAAAGAGACTCCAATGGATTGCACGTCCATTGCTTATGCAATCCCAGTTGCCTGTGGATGCTTGGGGGCATGCTATTTTACATGCCGCATCACTTATTAGGATAAGACCCTCTGGAGGTCACACTTTATCCCCGATGCAACTAGCATACGACGCACCTCCGGATATCTCTCATTTGAGAGTGTTTGGTTGTGCGGTATATGTCCCAATAGCACCACCGCAGAGGACCAAAATGGGTCCTCAGCGTCGTCTAGGTATATATATTGGGTTTGATTCGCCCTCTATTATCAGATACCTTGAACCCCTGACGGGTGACGCATTCAAGGCACGTTTTGCAGACTGTGAATTTAATGAGAAATTTTTTCCAAAACTGGGCACACAGTCTAAGAAGCCAGAAGCTTCTGAGACCATTAGTTGGGACCAGAAGTCTTTGTCCCTATATGATCCGCGTACTAATCTGTGTGAAGATGAGATCCTGAAGATCCTTCACATCCAGAATACAGTACATCTTTTACCGGATAAATTCACGGACAACCAGAAGATTGTCCGTTCACACGTCCCTGCTGCCAATACGCCAGCTAGGATTGACATCCCCATAGATGGATGCAGCCCACCGGCAGCAGAATTGGTTGTACCTCAAATGAAAAGAGGACGCCCACCAGGTTCAAAAGATAAAGTTCCTCGAAAGAGGAAGACTCCTGGCGATACTAAGATTATCCCTCCACAGGATACTGAGCTCAGACCAGCTACTTCTCCCCTCCTGATTTCCCCAGCAGAGGAAACAATAGGAGAAACATCATTAAATTTTGTACGTACTGGAGAAGTACTGGACAGAAATAGCATAGTCGTCGACGACGATTTTGCGTTCGATATTGCCGTTCACGTCACTGAATTTGACGATGACGTCGAACCACGATCTCTAGCAGAATGTAAACGCAGAGATGATTGGCCAAAGTGGGACGAGGCAATAAGAGTAGAGCTGGACTCACTCTTGAAACGCAAAGTCTTTGGACCAGTAGTCCAAACACCAGTAGGTGTAAAACCTGTGGGATATAAGTGGGTTTTCATAAGAAAAAGAGATGAAAATAATGTGATCGTTCGCTATAAGGCACGCCTTGTAGCCCAGGGATTTTTCCAAAGACCGGGGATTGATTACGAAGATACGTATTCCCCGGTCATGGATTCAATCACCTTCCGATTTTTAATCAGCCTAACTTCTCTGGAAAGCCTAGAAATGCAGCTCATGGACGTTGTGACTGCATATCTATATGGCGATATAGATAAAAATATCTATATGAGACTTCCTGATGGGTTTAATCTACCCCCAGAGATGAAAGAGATACCTCGGGACGTATTCTCTGTAAGGCTACATAGATCATTATATGGTCTAAAACAATCGGGCAAGATGTGGTATAACAGACTAAGTGATTTTCTTGCACAGCAAGGATTCACGAATAACGAAGTCTGCCCGTGTATCTTTATCAAAAGAACGGGAACAGGATTTGTCATCATAGCTGTATATGTAGATGACTTAAATCTCATAGGATCTCCTGCAGAGATCAAAGAGATATCTGAAAGCCTTAAACATACTTTTGAAATGAAAGACCTAGGCAAAACAAAGTATTGTCTTGGCTTACAGATAGAACACCTAAGAGGTGGAATCCTATTACACCAATCTAATTATACAAAGAAACTTCTACGCAAGTTTCATATGGATAAATGTCATCCTTTAGGTACTCCTATGGTCGTAAGATCACTAGATGTACATAAGGACCCCTTCCGGCCACTGGAAGAGGGGGAGGAGATACTGGGTCCTGAAGTACCATACCTCAGTGCCATTGGAGCACTTCTATATCTGGCTAACTGTACGCGTCCCGATATAGCATTTACAGTTAATCTACTAGCCAGACACAGTGCTGCGCCCACAAAGCGCCACTGGAACGGAGTAAAGCATCTTCTGCGATACCTTCAGGGTTCCATTGATCTTGGACTTTACTACCAGAGAGGTGCCTCCCCCAAATTGTTTGGTTATGCTGATGCAGGTTATCTCTCTGATCCGCACACGGAAAAATCTCAAACAGGTTTTGTATTTACCTACGGAGGTACTGCTATCTCTTGGAGATCGGTAAAACAAACCACTACTGCTACATCTTCCAACCATGCAGAGCTCATCGCGATCCATGAGGCGAGCAGAGAATGTTTTTGGCTACGCTCCGTCGTCCAACACATCCTCCAATCCACTGGCCTGAAGACCAGTGATCTGGAGCCTACTGCCCTATTCGAAGACAACGCCGCATGCATTGCTCAGCTTCAGAAGTGCTACATCAAAGGCGACAGGACAAAACACATTTCTCCCAAGTTTTTCTGGACGCACAAGCAGAAGAACGACAAGCAGATTGAAGTTCGACAGATCCAGTCATGCAACAACTTAGCTGATCTTTTTACTAAGGCATTGCCTAAATGTACTTTTGTAAAGCTTGTAAAGAACATTGGTATGCGACAGTTGAAAGACCTGCAAGCATGAAGCTTGTACGGATCAGGGGGAGTAACATGTGGGTTGCACTCTTTTTCCTTAAGCTGTTGGGTTTTCCCACTGAGTTTTCCACAGCTAAGGTTTTAACGAGGCAAACACACTTACTCTGAATCCAGAAGTATCCACCCCTTGCCTCAGTAGCTGAGACCGAAGTGATGAATGTGTAAGGGGGAGTGTTATGAATGAGGGAGGCCTTTGGCCTCCCCTCCTTCATTACCCATTCATTAGGCCCCCATTACTTAGAGTAATGGGGACCCTTGGTCTCCTAGAGGCTTTTGGCCTCCCCACTATGAGATATATAAATAGAGCACCATGGCTCTTAGCATGGTGACTTATTCTTTTGCTAAGAAATCTTGTCTCTTTCTCTCTTGAGTCCTATTACTCTCTAACAGGTTTTATAATTTTATTTGTTTATTTTCGTGCATGCCGCAATTTGGTGAAGGGTATACTATGTTGGTCCTTCATATTCCTATAATGACGATTTTTGATCTTCCTGATTGTTGCTAATCGGTGTGTCTTTTGTTTCTCTATGTAATTTTTACAGGAAATCGCTTCTGAATCTCACTGAGGTCAAAGACCGTGCAAAGGTGACACCTTTATTGATCCTTTTTATATTTGTTTAAATGCTATAGAGTTCAATGTAAAACTTTATAACATCGATTTCAGGTGTTCCTCATCATCTTCTTAGGACCGTTGATGCGTCCGTGGAGTTCACTTCCAGATATTTTCGTGATCATGCTGAGCCTGTAAAAATCTCTACTTTGCCTTTTGATTTAATTGATTAATTACTTATTTTCTTAGTGATTTTTTGGTATTTGCTCGGATGAGTTAGATTATCGACGACATATTATCTCACAACTGCCTTCCGGTTATTGTTGGGGGTTCAAATTACTATATACAGGTTCTTTTTCATCCCTTCAAATTTTCAAATACTTAGTACTTAACTATTCGCCAAAATTGATGCAATTATATTCCTTAGAGATGATTTGGTGGAAGATATGGAAGAAGGAACTATAATCAGCGTACAAGGTTAGAAATGATATGAAAAATTTGATTGATAGTTCAATAACAGTTAGCTTAAATTTTATTGTTTCACAAATTTTGGCTTCTTACATTTTCTTGGTGGACTTGGGCAATGCTGGTTTGACTGCTAGCTATGAGCGTCTTAAGAACATTGATCCAGTTGCAGCAAACAGGATTCACCCGAATAATAAAAGAAAGGTAAGAGTTCCTTTATCTTAACTCGAATATTATCTTTTTTTATCAGTATCTTCGTCTTTCACTAATTTAAATTGCTTTTGCACACTAAGTAGTTGAATGCTGAAAGGATCAATTTTGTTAGTTTTCATTTAATTGCCATGTTTTGGTCAGAAAATCAACTTCTTTTATAGATAACGGCACTATTTATAAAGAAGTGAGTACAAGTTCTCCACAATCCACCTTTATGTTGATAATAAGCTTAAGTAGCATAGTCTTGAAGGTGATGCTTAATTCTTCAGGTTATGCCTAAGTGTTTAAATAGTCTCGAAGGAAATTGTTAGTCGCATGATCCATAAGTGTTTAACTACCTTTTATTTGCATACATATAATTGATTCTGTTGGTTATTTATTATCGTAGATGTCTAATGATTATCAGGCTATCAATGTACCATGAATTCAATGTTTATATGAGCTAAATGTGAATTGAGAATTGAATAATCATAAATGTTTTTTAACAGAAGATTCTAACTTGAAAGAAAAATAAGAAGGTCTAACATGTTAAAACTTGAAAGAATTAGAATATTGATGTACAAAACCACATTACCGACAGTTTCATTTATGATATCACGCATCATAGGATTTTCCTTTGAAATGTTTCACATGTTGATTGCAACTTCACTTGATGCAATGTTTTCAAAAGGAGATGCAATTGCTGGAAACAAAATTGCCAGTCACATGATCCTTACGTGTTTAAATACCTTATTATGTAATTGCCATGACAGGCACATAGTGCAATGGGATTGCCATGACATTCACATACCTTATTCTGTAATTGCATGTAACTTTGCTGAAAAGGAAATTGCCAGTCGCATGATCCATAAGTGTTTAAATACCTTTTATTTGCATACATATAATTGATTCTGTTGGACATTTATTATCGTATATTGATCAATCCTTATTTTACACCTTTTTTCCGCATGTTTGCATGCCATTTAGATCGCCCAAATCATGTTTTTCACGATATATCGACAATATTGCGATGCTTTTCACGATTTGTTGTTTTTGTCGCATTTCAGGTGATTTGGCGCGATTTGGAGTGATCTCGAGATGCGCTTACTCTAGACGGTCACCAACGACCTCCCCGAGGGGTATTTTGCTGTTGGAGAGGAGCGGAAGAAGAACGGACGTCACAGGAGCGACGAGGAGGCCAAAACAAGCAGATTGGGCATTTTTTGTGTCCCACTCGGCCGAGTGGAGGAGCCACTCGGCCGACCAACGAGACACTGCTCGGCCGACCAGATCAGACACGATTTACCTGTGCACTCGGCCGAGCACCGAAGACCACATCGGCCGAGTGAAGACATCACGTCCGCCCGAGTGGCGCCCAGACGAAGCCCTTCAAAAATCTCCAAGTTTCTGTTTTTCGGCTGCCTGAGCTTCAGAAGACCCACTCGGCCGAGTGGTTAATCCCGTCCGCCCGAGTACTATGAAGCCATCGGCCGAGTGACGACAACTCACTCGGCCGAGCCGCCCCCGAAGTGGAGACCCCTGAAAGCCCCGACTTAATGGAAAATTACAGGGTTTTCACTCAGTCGAGCGACTTTTGTCACTCGGCCGAGTGCGATGCGCTGCCTGTAGCGAAAATTGCGGAAAACAGGCTGTGCAGGGGTATTTTGGTCACAGTTTTTGGACGATTTTGAGGGCTATTTAAGCCCTGTTTTTACCCTAGTTTGGAGAGCCTCTCTCTTAGATTTTTTGCAGCTTTTTAGATTAGTTTTTAGCTTTATTCTTGTGATTGGAGAGGAGACAAAGATTGGAATTTTGTTGGATTAATTGAAGAACTCCATTGGTTTGCATCTCTTTTCCTTAAAAATTCTATTTTTATTGCTTATCTTAATATTGTGATGAATTTTATTGCTTATTTCAACGATTATTTTTGTGATCTTGCTATGAATTGTGAGTAGTCTCCACGTCTTGGGGCGTGGGGATGAACCCTACAAGCCCATTTTCATATTTGTGATGAATTGGTAGAAATTGTGCTAGAATTGATATCTAGGGATTAGATTGGGATCAATTTACTACGGATGGCTAGGTATTCATATCAATTGGGATTTGCAAGAGATTGGATCCCAATTTGATAGGAAACCCTAGAAATCCGAATTGGGTTGGAGTCGAATTTCCGTAGTACCGGTTTGCAAGAGATTGGACCGATACTAGGATTTCCGGTTGCAATTCCATGCTGATACTCGTTTGCAAGAGATTGGACGGGTAGGAACTATCCCAATCTAGGTCGTGGACCGAGTTTGCAAGAGATTGGGCTCGGTGCGCGATTGGACGATGATGTTGATCCTAATGCTAGCTTTCCTAGTCTAGGGTTTGCAAGAGATTGGACCCAAACCTAGGATAGCTATAGACCGGCAACAGCGCGAGAGCGTGAGCGTGGTTCTGCATTCAGTTGCAACTAGTTCATCCAAATTCTCATTCAAGCAATTTTGATACCGATGAACCGCATTTATGAAATACGGTGAGTAGCGGGGATTCCCCATTCCCTAGACGTTCTTTATTTGATTTGATATTTCCGCGTTTTTGTCTGACGATTGTGACAGGATCGCCAAAGGCAAATTTCTCTCTTAAATAGACAGGTTGATTTGAACAAGCACGGTCATTCGTCCTCCCTGTGTTCGATATCCCGCTTGCCGCTATACCGTGCGCTTGCGGTAAAACTACAATCGTTCTTTGGGTCACATCCCGGAGCGATCAAGTTTTTGGCGCCGTTGCCGGGGACAGCATTTTGACGGTGTTCGTCATCGACCACCCGGTTACTTCTTCCTTCTCTCTTTCTATACTTTCTTCTATTCGCACATTCTCCCTGTATTTTGCATAAGGTCTTTGCAGGAAGAATGGAGGATACAATGTCAACGATAGGACTCAGTCAGGAAGATTATGACTCCTTCACAGACCTCCTTAAGGAGCTTGTCGACGAGGTCCACGCTACTGGAGCCTTCGCCATCGATGTCAAGGACCCCGACGAACAACTGTTTGCTAGTTTCGTGATGGACCAGATCTCTCCGGAGGGGACTATCGGGGGCAATGTCAGAGTTGACGTGATCGACGACAAATTATATTTCGAAGACGGTGGGACAAGTGTCGAGGATCACTATACTTCGGAAGGATCTTCAGAGCAAACCAACGTTCAGGGAGTTACACCCCATGACACTTACTCTTGCTTCTATGAATCGTCTGATGTGTTTCTTGATTCCAGGGACGAACTGGAGCCGAGTGAAAGCTCTGACGAAGCTAGCACAGAATCGGAGAATGCTTATTTCGATGCATCATCCTCACTAAGTAGTGAGTCTGACTCTTCACAAGAGAGCGCGCCACCGGAGCACGAGCTAGACCCGGATGGCAAGGAAGGAGCGGAACTCATGCGAGCCGATGAAGTAGAAGGAGAGGCGCCTCTTCAGGTAGAACTTAAACAGTTACCTCCGAATCTAAGGTACGCCTTTTTGGGTAACAAATTAACTTTCCCGGTGATAGTTAACTCCCACCTAACGCCGGACCAACTTGAAAAACTCCTAGATGTTCTTAGGAGCCATAAAGATGTCCTGGGATACACTATCTCCGATCTAAAAGGGATAAGCCCTAGGCTTTGCACGCATAGGATCCATTTGGAGGATACCGAAGCCACCTCCATAGAGCCTCAAAGGCGGTTAAACCCGAACATGAAGGAGGTGGTTAAGAAGGAAATCCTAAAATTGCTAGAAGCCGGTATAATTTATCCTATCTCTGACAGTAGATGGGTTAGCCCCGTTCACGTCGTCCCCAAGAAAGGGGGGATGACTGTCATAAAAAATGAAAAAGGTGAGCCAATATCTACGCGCACTGTCACGGGATGGCGAATGTGCATTGACTATAGGAAACTCAATAAAGCCACCCGAAAGGACCATTACCCATTGCCATTTATTGATCAAATGCTTGAACGCCTCGCAAACCATAAATACTTTTGCTATCTAGACGGGTATTCGGGTTTCTTCCAAATCCCTTTGCACGAAGATGACCAAGAAAAGACAACTTTCACTTGTCCCTATGGCACCTATGCCTACCGTAGGATGCCGTTTGGCCTTTGTAATGCTCCCGCCACTTTTCAGAGGTGTATGACATCCATATTTTCCGATTACATTGAAAATATTATGGAAGTTTTTATGGATGATTTCTCGGTTTATGGAAGTGAGTTTGACTCTTGCTTGGAAAATCTCACTAAAGTTCTAAAAAGGTGTCAACAAAACAATCTCACTCTCAATTGGGAGAAGTGTCACTTCATGGTCACGGAAGGTATAGTTCTCGGGCATCTTGTTTCCTCAAGAGTAATTGAGGTAGATAAAGCAAAGATTGAGGTAATCGAAAAACTTCCTCCTCCTATTAATGTCAAGGGCATTAGAGGCTTTCTTGGTCACGCGGGGTTTTACCGCCGCTTCATCAAGGATTTCGCCTCAATCGCCCGACCGCTTACTTCCTTGCTCGCTAAAGATATTCCTTTTGATTTTTCAGGAGAATGCTTGCAAGCCTTCAACACCTTGAAGGAAGCGCTAGTCTCCGCGCCCATCATACAACCGCCGGATTGGAGCCTTCCTTTTGAGCTAATGTGTGATGCTAGCGACCAAGCCATTGGAGCGGTATTGGGACAAAGAAAAGATAGGAAGCTTCATGCGATATACTATGCGAGCAAGACATTGGATGACGCGCAGAGAAACTACACAACTACCGAAAAGGAGCTTCTAGCGGTCGTTTACTCCATAGAGAAGTTTCGCTCCTACCTCCTCGGTTCCAAGGTGATTGTCCACACCGACCATGCGACATTGAAGTATCTTTTAAACAAGAAGGAGGCCAAACCTCGGTTGATTAGGTGGATACTCTTGTTGCAAGAGTTCGACTTAGAGATCAGAGATAAGAAGGGTACGGACAATGTCGTGGCGGATCATTTATCCAGACTCATGCGTGACAAGGAGGACGAGAGTTTGCCTATCGACGACACATTCGTGGATGAGAGGCTATATGCCATAAGGACCGGTGAAGTACCTTGGTACGCGGACTTCGTCAACTACTTGGCTTGTGGAATCAAACCGCATGGGATGTCTACGCAACAAAAGAGGAGATTTCTGCATGAGGTCCGTAGCTATTTTTGGGAAGATCCCTACCTTTTCAAGATATGCAAGGATAGTGTCATTCGTAGGTGTGTTTCTAAAGAGGAGGCGACATCCATCATTTTGCATTGCCACGGTCTACCATGCGGAGGACATCATGCCGCCTCTAAAACCACCGCTAAGATTCTGCAGAGCGGATTCTTCTGGCCTACAATGTTTAAAGACACCCACGCTTTTGTGAAGGGTTGCGATAGATGCCAACGGACCGGGAATATCTCCAAGCGCAATGAGATGCCAATGAGACCCATCCAAGAAATTGAGCTTTTTGATTGTTGGGGAGTAGACTTCATGGGGCCATTTCCGTCGAGCAATGGTAACAAATACATCCTATTGGCCGTTGACTATGTCTCCAAATGGGTGGAAGCAATTTCCACCCCTACCAATGATGCGAGAGTCGTCTCCAAGTTCTTTAAGAAAAATATCTTCCCGCGCTTTGGAGTGCCGCGTACCTTGATAAGCGATGGGGGAAGCCACTTCATAGAGAACAAGTTTGAAGCCATGCTAAAGAAGTACGGGGTAAATCATAGAGTTGGCATGGCATATCATCCCCAGACAAGCGGCCAAGTGGAAGTCTCAAATAGAGAAATCAAGCAAATTCTCGAAAAGACGGTGGATCGATCTAGAAAGGATTGGTCAATGAAGCTAAACGACGCTCTATGGGCATATCGCACGGCCTTCCGCACTCCCATAGTCACCACACCGTTCCGGCTCGTTTATGGGAAAGCTTGCCACTTACCCGTAGAGTTGGAGCATCGCGCATATTGGGCCATCAAAACCTTTAACTATGATTACAAGAGTGCGGCGGTGAGGCGACTCTTGGACATCAACGAGCTTGATGAGATAAGAAGAGACGCCTACGAAAGCTCGAGAATTTACAAGGAAAGGACCAAGATTTTCCACGATGCCCGCATAACCGTCACGGACTTCAAAGTAGGAGACAAGGTCTTGCTCTACAATTCCTGGCTCTGACTATTTCCCGGTAAGTTGAGGTCACGTTGGTCCGGACCTTTCACCATCAAGCACATACAACCAGGAGGAGCTTTCGAGTTGGAAAGCAAGGACGGTGCCACATTCAAAGTAAATGGTCAAAGGCTCAAGCACTATTCCGAGGGAATCCCGATGGGCGAACCAATAGAGTATATTTGCTTAAGGAGCGGTCGGATGATCTCTCGGACCTCCTTGATGAGGTGATAGAGGAGGCGATCCCCCACTCTATTGGCGCTCTATTCGATGAAGATTTAGAGGAAGGCCCGGATTTAGGCCAAGATGAGAAGAAATATGATTCCGCCGACCTCTCCGCTGAAAATGATGAAGGCGACGCTGATGTCGCAAGGATTCGAGAGCTCTGCAAGCTCTCGAAATTAAAGTCTCCAAAGAAAGCTCCACCGGTACGGAGATCGGCATCACCGGTAAAGCCGTCGACCGGAGCAAATGCTAGCTTGGGGGAGCCTCCCCCCAACACTATTCGAGATGGGAGACCACCGTGGGAGAACACGACGCCGCAACTTCCCAATCCGAGCGTTCTCCCCGGAAAGTTTGATGGGTGCATCTCATATGCACCAAACATCCCGCATTGATTGAAAATTATAGGGGGTCGAGCTCACGACCTTAAACGAACGCTTATCGGGAGGCAACCCGACGGTTTTTGCCTTATTTTTACTTTTTCTTTATTTTCGTTTTAGAGATTTTTAGTGTTTTGAGTCGTTCGTCCAAAAATTTTGTGATAACGGGTCCTATTTTTCTTGACAGGAGAGGAGATAGGTAGATCCATCATGAGGAGGATGAACGGGACGACGAGGAGCGCCCCAAGAAGGCGCTCGTCGCTTAGGAGGAAGATGGAATCGACTGGAGGAAGAAAGACGGAGTTTAGAGCCCAAACGAAGACGAACAGCAGAACATAAGGCTCACTCGGCCGAGCATACTAGTCACTCGGCCGAGTACAAAAGTTCGTCCGGCCGAGCCGCTCACGAACGAGGGAAGTCTGCTGTACCCAACTCTCTGTTTATCTTCCTGATTCTAATATAACTGCTACTCGGCCGAGTATATATATTCACTCGGCCGAGTAAAACGGATACCTCCTAGGGCGAGTCTTGCCGAGTAGCTTGAGTCACTCGGCCGAATGGACTTACTCCACTCGGCCGAGGCTGGCAAAGCCACTCGGCCGAAGCGTAAGCGAGGAAAAATTTTCATTGATCCCACTCAGCCGAGTGGCCTAGTCACTCGGCCGAGTCGTAACTTTTATTATATAAAGGCTGAGGGGGGGCGCGATTTTCGAAACGCTGAAACCGATCGCGCCCCGACTCTTCATCTCCCCTCGCCCGATTCCCCTCGCTCGCGCCCCTACTCGCCCGACCGCCGCTGCCGCACCGCCGCTCGGTCCGCCACCGCCGGCCGAGCACACGCCGGCGCCTCACCCGAGTCGCCGCCGGCGGCCGCCGCTCCGATCGCCTCCGGTACCCCCTATTTCGATTTTTTCTCCTCTTTTTGTGTATTTTTGAGGATCCATGTGTTAAACGAACCCCTAATCCAAATCAATTCCTATATCTATCTATGATACCCCTAATGCTCCATACATTTTGATTATTACCCGCTGATATCTCCGTTTCACGCGCAGGTTGCTTTTTGGAGCCTAGGGGAGCCCAGGGGAGCTTCTCGGGACTGATTTGAGCTTCGTGGAGGCGCGGACTTCGTACGCTTCCATTACTGAGCACTCGCGGCATGTCTGGGTATACTCCTTCCACTCTTTTACACACACCGCACTTTTTTCCACTTTTCGGCGCGCTCGGGGCCGATATGCCGCCCCGGACACGGCCGCGGTCGAAGAGAACTTCTGCCAAGCGGAAGCGGTCGGATGATACCGGCCCCTCCCACGAGTTGGAGGACTCTCCTCCACCGTCTCCCACACACGCCGTCCACCCAGCACAGCCTGCAGGCCCCGTCCACCCCGCACAGCCTGCAGTGCACCCACAGCCCGCACAGCCTCTCCCTGCCGCTGCACAACCACCACCTCCGGCTCCACTGGTCGGGCCGCTCGGGATTACGTTCCGAGACGACACACACCGCGCCGTCTTCGACCGTATCTCCCAGCGCTCGATCGTACCCTCCAGGTTTGCACACCTCGCTGACCTAGGACGCCTGGGGGTACTAGAGGGGATGCTCACGTTGTACGACAACGTGGGCTGGCGAGATTTCTTCCAGGTGTCGGCGGATACTTTTACCCGCCCGACACTTGAGGTTCTGAGTTCGATCGCCCGGACCGACGAGGGATGCTCGTTTCGGTTCATGGATCGAGAGTGCCAGGTCACTCTCGATATGATGAGAGCGTTTTTCTCGTGGCCCGCTGTCCCTGGTGCCGATCGCGGTTACGGCCCCACCCATATCCCCCCACCTTCCTTCGACTCCGGTGCCTTCTAGGGCCCGGATTACGGGTCTTCACGCTGCCTTTGACCCTAGTAGGGCCAAGGCCTCGGCCATTGTCCATCCCTGCCTCCGCATTGCTCAGCGCCTTATGGCGACGACCTTTTTGGCCAGATATGAGCCGGGCACGATGTCTACGCCAGAGCTCTACATGCTCTACGCGATGACACGTCCCAGAGCTCTATCTAGGGATGGCGATGAGCTTGTCCCCGTCGTCGTGATCGATATCGCGGCATGGTTTTTAGATCGCATCATTGTATCGGTGGGCGCTAGCTCACCGATATGCTGCGGTGGCCTGATCACCTTGCTTGCTCTTATGACCGGCGAGGACTTCCCCGCAGACTTGCGACGCGTCCCGGGCCCCACTTCTCTGTCGATAGATGTTATGGCCCGGATGAAGATGCTTCGTCCACACGGCGAGCGTCACTGGGTCTGGTTGCACGGCCCTTTCGGGGCCGATTACATGATTCTCCCGAGCCCTGCTCGGACTCTGATTGCACCGGCCCACATTGACTGGCTCCCTGCGATGGATGTTCTCATCCCTGCTGCTTATGTGCTCGAGGCCGAGGAGGCCGAGCAGGCCCACGCTGCCCCTGTAGACCCTGTTGCACACCCTCCCGAGCCTGCTGCCGAGCCTGTTGACCCAGTGGCCCCTCAGCCCATACCTGACGTTTCCTCTGCTCCTGACACCTCTGTCGGTGTCGGGAGTACCTCAGCTGAGCCCACTTCCACCACCTCCACCACTTCCGAGGCTGTCACCACCACTCCCACCACCACCACTGGCCCTCTGTCCGTCGAGCCTCTTTGCTCCGCACTCCCCGAGCGCCCACCGACCTTTGTTGAGAGTGGAGAGCCCTCGTTTGCCGCGGTCGTGGAGACCATGTCTAGCATGATCTCCGCTGAGGTTGCGCCTTTTGGTCCACACACTTCCACCCCAGCGGTAGTCACCTCTGTCTCCACCCCTGCTGTATTTTCTGAGAGCGTCGTGGCGTCTGTCCACGCTTCTGTGCCACTGACCTCTCTAGCCGCCTCGCAGCCACTTTTGCACTCTTCTTTCGCTGTTGCTGCCTCCACTTCTCACCAGCCGGTGCCCCGGCCTCACACTGCGGCCAGGCCCACATTCGCAGGCGTAGCCCCTTTTGTTCCCTTCCCTGCTGAGCCCGTCACATACGCGACCCGAGTCCGCCAGCCACGCCCTGCACAGCCCCGCCCAGTGCGTCCCTCTGCACCACCTCCCCCTGACACTGTACTTCAGAGCATTCGTGCTCTCGAGGGGGCGGTGAGTGGCCTCAGAGGCGACCTTAGGACCCTGTCCTCCACCGTCTCTGCGATGGCTGGCCGCTTCGAGCTACTCCCGCAGATCCATTACTGTCTCACCCAGGTTCTGGAGCGTCTCCCGCGCGTACCCCCACCCACCCAGTCGGTTCCCACCCACACTTCCACACACACCCGACCTGCTACCACTTCCACACCCACACCCGCTCAGCAGCCCGTCCAGCCAGCACCACCACCTCCGCCTCAGGACGGAGACGGTGCAGCACCACCTTCCTAGGCACCCTTGATGCCATCGATTCCTTTTGCCGATGTGCTGCCCGTTTCTGCTGGGTCCTGATGCCTTTTTGTCCACCCCCCTCCCCTCACTTATTTTGGGATTCTCTTTTTGATCATATCTTTATATATCTTTTTTGGGAGAGAGGGAGAGTTTTTGGTGCCACTATTATATATCTGTTTCACTCCTATCTGTGCATGCATCATGTCCGCATCATATTTTCATTTCTTTATTTTTATCTTTTTATTTTCCCTTTTTTATCATGCATGCATCCTCACCATCCCCTCACATTTCTTGTCTCTCGGTGTGCCACACTTTGCACATTGAGGACACTGTGCCGTTTAGCTTGGGGGAGTGAGTTCTCACGTTCTTTTTCGATTTGCCACCTTTATTTTTAGTTTTTCACACCATTTTTCGCATTTGCACTTAGTTTTCATCATTTTTATTTTATTTTACCATGCATCACGTTTTTCTTATTTTTCTGTGAGCCGCATTGTAAATAGTTCTATTTTCCTTTTATCCTTATTTCTTTTTATTTTTTTTTCATCTCATGCTAGAGATGACTTTTCTGTGATGATGACTACGTGGAGTTAGCTTATTCTATATGCATGCTATATTTGTCATGTCTTAAACTTTATTTCCGATATCATATGCTATGACTTGCTTTGCATTTAGAGATAGTAACCCACACTTTTGCCACATGAAAATGGATGAAATTTTATTATTAGCTGAGTCTGAATATTCATATGTATGCTATCACAGAAAACACACCAAGATTCACGCATTGAATGCCTATATCTGGAGTACTGATTTCTTTTCCTATATCACTTCTATATGCATGAATTGTACACTTCACTTCAGGATGATTGAATGATGTTAGCTATGATAAATCTGGATTAGTTAGCTTTTTTGTGATCGAAACTGAGTAGATTAGATTACCCTGCTGAAGTTGTCGTGCATGTCTTATAGAGTGAACCGAGAGATACATTTATTTCTTTCTCCACAAATCTTGAACATTATTTCTCTACTTTTAAAATCATTGGTGAATCTCCCCTTAGTGATTCTATTTTATGGCATTTTCCCCCGCTACTAATTCCTAGCTCCAAATCTCTTATTCTATAAAAAAAAGAGAGAGAATAAAAGAGAGAAGAGTATTCTTGTATATCGTTATCTCTCTTTGAGTTGGGATCGTTGTGTATATATGCTATATTGCATCAAAAAAAACAAAAAAAAACAAAAAAAAGAAAAAAAGGGGAGAAAAGAGGAAAAATCCTCAATAAAAGATCCCATCTCACTTTCTTCCTTTCTTCTTTCTTCTTATTACATTTGGAGCTATAAAAAATGGGGATGTAAATATTTTTTATGCCACCACGCTTATAGATAAGCTTGGGGGAGGGGATCCATTGATGTGTGAGAGAGTGACTACTTGACGTTGCACGACGACCTAGGCTAAGTAATATTCTATACTCGGTGAGATTATTTCTAGCTATACGAAATCCAGAGATCTAAGCCTAGCGTTCATTTCATGAAATCCATACTTTTCTATTCCCTCTATTCTATAGTGTGATACTCTTATACTCCTGATAGAAAGCGTTCGATTGAAAAGTGTGTGATCTGTGATTCGCATACCGCTTTAAATGATTCAGACGATGTTAATTTTAAAATTATTCCGTTTTTCATGATTATATCGTTGTTCGTGGGTTTTCTATTTCTATTTGCACTATTATACTATGATATCAAAATAAAATCTTTTGACATGAGTTTTTCATTCGGTGCATGCTATATGAGTAAGTGAAGCCCCCGTCCTGAGAAAATGATCTAGTAGCTTGCCTCTTCGCTTCTTTCTCTCATCTTTATTTTCATTTCGTTTTCCATTCTTCTCCGTTTTCCATTTTTCATGCTTTTTTTTCGCCGTTTTCGTTTTTCGAATCCACAGGGTTCGCCTTTACTTATCTTCCTCGAGGACGAGTAAGAGGCAAGCTTGGGGGATTTTGATCACTCCTTATTTTACACCTTTTTTCCGCATGTTTGCATGCCATTTAGATCGCCCAAATCATATTTTTCACGATATATCGACGATATTGCGATGCTTTTCACGATTTGTTGTTTTTGTCGCATTTCAGGTGATTTGGCGCGATTTGGAGTGATCTCGAGATGCGCTTACTCTAGACGGTCACCAACGACCTCCCCGAGGGGTATTTTGCTGTTGGAGAGGAGCGGAAGAAGAACGGACGTCACAGGAGCGACGATGAGGCCAAAACAAGCAGATTGGGCATTTTTTGTGTCCCACTCGGCCGAGTGGAGGAGCCACTCGGCCGACCAGCGAGACACTGCTCGGCCGACCAGATCAGACACGATTTACCTGTGCACTCGACCGAGCACCGAAGACCACATCGGCCGAGTGAAGACATCACGTCCGCCCGAGTGGCGCCCAGACGAAGCCATTCAAAAATCTCCAAGTTTCTGTTTTTCGGCTGCCTGAGCTTCAAAAGACCCACTCGGCCGAGTGGTTAATCCCGTCCGCCCGAGTACTATGAAGCCATCGGCCGAGTGACGACAACTCACTCGGCCGAGCCGCCCCCGAAGTGGAGACCCCTGAAAGCCCCGACTTACTGGAAAATTACAGGGTTTTCACTCGGCCGAGCGACTTTTGTCACTCGGCCGAGTGCGATGCGCTGCCTGTAGCGAAAATTGCGGAAAACAGGCTGTGCAGGGGTATTTTGGTCACAGTTTTTGGACGATTTTGAGGGCTATTTAAGCCCTGTTTTTACCCTAGTTTGGAGAGCCTCTCTCTTAGATTTTTTGCAGCTTTTTAGATTAGTTTTTAGCTTTATTCTTGTGATTGGAGAGGAGACAAAGATTGGAATTTTGTTGGATTAATTGAAGAACTCCATTGGTTTGCATCTCTTTTCCTTAAAAATTCTATTTTTATTGCTTATCTCAATATTGTGATGAATTTTATTGCTTATTTCAACGATTATTTTTGTGATCTTGCTATGAATTGTGAGTAGTCTCCACGTCTTGGGGCGTGGGGATGAACCCTACAAGCCCATTTTCATATTTGTGATGAATTGGTAGAAATTGTGCTAGAATTGATATCTAGGGATTAGATTGGGATCAATTTACTACGGATGGCTAGGTATTCATATCAATTGGGATTTGCAAGAGATTGGATCCCAATTTGATAGGAAACCCTAGAAATCCGAATTGGGTTGGAGTCGAATTTCCGTAGTACCGGTTTGCAAGAGATTGGACCGATACTAGGATTTCCGGTTGCAATTCCATGCTGATACTCGTTTGCAAGAGATTGGACGGGTAGGAACTATCCCAATCTAGGTCGTGGACCGAGTTTGCAAGAGATTGGGCTCGGTGCGCGATTGGACGATGATGTTGATCCTAATGCTAGCTTTCCTAGTCTAGGGTTTGCAAGAGATTGGACCCAAACCTAGGATAGCTATAGACCGGCAACAGCGCGAGAGCGTGAGCGTGGTTCTACATTCAGTTGCAACTAGTTCATCCAAATTCTCATTCAAGCAATTTTGATACCGATGAACCGCATTTATGAAATACGGTGAGTAGCGGGGATTCCCCATTCCCTAGACGTTCTTTATTTGATTTGATATTTCCGCGTTTTTGTCTGACGATTGTGACAGGATCGCCAAAGGCAAATTTCTCTCTTAAATAGCCAGGTTGATTTGAACAAGCACGGTCATTCGTCCTCCCTGTGTTCGATATCCCGCTTGCCGCTATACCGTGCGCTTGCGGTAAAACTACAACCGTTCTTTGGGTCACATCCCGGAGCGATCATATATGTCTAATGATTATCAGACTATCAACGTACCATGATTTTGTTGTTTATTTTGATTTAATAAGAATTATGCCATGTCAAAGTAATTCACTGTAGAATTTTGTTTATATGGAGATTGTCATTGTAATTATGTTGTTTATGTGGAGATTAGAATTAAAATTTTTAAGAGTAATTCACTGTTGTTTTAGAGTAATTCCAGGAACCTTAATTTTGATCTGAGATATTAGAAGATAAATGTACGTGAAAACACTGACTTGAGCTTCTTTGATTCGTAATAAAAACATATTTTTTTAATTTTTCGGTGAAGTTATGAGATGTGTCTTTTCATTTCTAATTAATTAATGTCTATTTCGATCCATGATCACTTCTTCACTTAATTCCTTCAATATTTTTGTGGTATTTTCATTTTATTTTGTAGCTGAATGTGTGGAGATATGTCTCGCCCCCCTCTCATCCCTTCGTGGAAGCTCAACTTTGACCTGAGATAAAGGTATGTGAAAACCCGACTTGGTCTCTGTTGATTCTTCATGAAAACATCTTTGTTTCAATTTTTTGATGACTTTATGAGATGGGTCTTTTCATTTTCACGTAATTACTGTTTCTGTAGATCCATGATCACTTCTTCACTTAATTCTAAGAATTTGATTAGGACCCATCCTTTGAAGATTCATGAATTTTGGTGTTTTGTTTATAAGAATGTGTTAAACATGGGTTTTTGCTTGCATATCCATCAAATATGGAATCCCTTTTGTAGAGATGAGTTGTGCTTTTAGGAGGTTGATTGTGGAACTACTGGTAATTGGGGGTTGAGATGGGGTTTATAATTATGATTTTTTCAATCTTTGATATACATGGAAAGTTTCTTTTGAGAATTCACTCTTGGTCTTTTGTCAAAGTGTAGTTTTTACTTGAAATTAATCTTTTTTATAGCAACAATAGATTTTAGAATAGAGAACGAAGGCATAATTTGGTGCTAAGGTTATGATAGGAAAAATATGCCATGCTTGAAGAACTTATAATTCATCGATGTTGATATGTCAATTATAATTTTAATACATATTTCACATCTTATTATCAGTTAAAGAATATGGTCATTTCCTGGATAACATGTTAGCTTCTTATATGATGATCAAAATACAGACTCCAAGTCGCTAGCTTTCATCGTAGTATTAGATAATTGCAATTAATGATTGAGATGTTCATTGATATGAATTTGATCATTTGACATTTGTATGTGATAACTACAGCCACAACAAGGTGGTTTATTTAGCTTAGAGAGTGGATGTTCATCATCAGGGTAAAATTTGTCAGAAACTTGATGATTTTTGGTGACTATCATTATTTGATCTTTTTAAGAGATAATTTTTTCAATCATTTTGTTGGGCAGGAACTTTCAGCTACATCATGGTCACAGGAAGAAGATATTGCCAATGCATGTGTGCAGGTATGAATTTGACTTGATTTAGACCCTTTTGGAAAAAAATGTGTTGTCTTCTAAATTTGGGTGGTTGCACTGCTGATCACATGAGCTTCAACTGTTGAAGGAAAAACATGTCTTGGAGAGACGGCTTTCTAACTTGCGGATGGTCTGTATATTTTGGTGAAAGATGCATCTTCTGTGTAGATTTACCTTGCGTTTTATTTTTGTCCAAAGTCGAACTGACATGTGTAAATGTTTTCTGGACAATAGGCTCTTCATGAAAAGCAGGATGATGCCATATTCGATGCTCTGCAAGACCTAACGCATAGAAAAGAGTATATTGAAGAAAATATCCGATTGGCACATGATTTACAAGTAAGATATTGCAACCCATGGGTTAAACACGAAGTTGTTAAACAACGTGTTAGTGCTTGCATTCATAGATTTACCATTTTCATCTAGATTAATTTTTACCTGGATTCATTTGGATTTATAATGCTTCCATTGATCTATTGACATTGCCTACCAAATTAGAAGCAGAAGGTCTGCATGAAGTAAGTTATTACAAGAACTTGGTACAAACTACAAAGTACTTTCATCTTGACCATAAAAGGTAGAGGTTAGGATTAATTCTGCATACAATAGGCAATGATCAAATAAATAATTCAGTTTGAGGAGAACTTGCTGTCTTTAACTTCATGTCCAACGATCTTATTATTTTTAAATTACTCATTACACAGTTTTCATATCTTAAAACACATAAATACATTTGTCATAGGCCAACCCTTACTTTTGTTACAAAGAACCTCGCATAACAGAACAGAACCTTTTCACATGTCTATTACCATTGTCTTGATGTGTTTATTAATTTCAAGTCTTTTCTGAGTATAGATGAGCAATACTTTTGAAATTGATGATTTGGGGTGGATTGCCATGGCGTTTGAAATCAAGCAAAACATGTCCAGAAAGACAATACAGTGGCAAAGAAATGAATTCTTATCAAATTGTTCCATCATTTTAGTATATATGGTGTTGTATGGATTCCTTGATAATCTCATTTTATGATCATGTGTTATTTAGCATGGATTAGGTGGGTTAGTGCTTTTTCCTGCATACTCATTTCCTGGATGATTTGATGTTTATTCTTTAAGCAGGCTGAGGTTAATATTTGCAACAATTTGAAGATAATAGGTCAAATAAAGAATGACGATTAGCCTAACAAACTACTTTCCTAGGATATTTCCAAGGACATTGAATGATTTTAAACCTGTTAGCTAACCATGAATATGCATGCTTTAGCATGCTCCTGTATGGTTTTATCTGCAGAGTCAGCCCTTCTAAGTTCTAGCTTGATTGCTCATTTAGCAACTTACCACCCAGAACTTCTTGGGCATTATGGATGTTTCTAACGACTGAAATAGACTATTACCTTTTAATTTTGTGAAGGTTTCCTTATTGCACATTCTATTAATTCTCCCTAATGGCAGTCCTCAATCTCAGTGTTTTAAAAGCGGTTGCCTAGGCGCTTAAGCGGTTTGCTTGGTAGTTCTTAGGATAAGGGCTGCTGTGCTTAAGCATGCTTAAGTTGTTGACAGTACTAATCAGACATACATGCATACTCCACATCTTTTTGTTAAAGAAGCATATATTCAATGTAGAACATGGATATGTTTTATCAAATTTCAATTCACTTCCAACAGCACATGGTTCTACAACAATACTTACAATCTATGTTTCACGAACATGCTAACATGTACACGCCATGCCGACAAGAAACAAATTATAAATAATACATATGACGTGTGTTCTACACACGTGTTCGACACGTATATAAGGTTATGTTTAATTTATATATAAGGTTAAGTAATTTATATATCAACAAACATTTGCCTACCCTTATGATTCAAAAGTTTGTCTCCCTAAAATTTATAAATGGGTGCATTTTTGTCACAATAAAATTCAAACATTTGTCTACCCTCTTATGATTCAACTACCACAAGAATCCTTAGGTTGCAAAAAAGGTTATGTTCATGTGTTTTTTCTGAATGTGTATAAAAACATGTATATCTGAATATTCAAATGTCATTAATGACTAAAATAATATTCAAAGTTAAATGAATTGTAAAAATAGTTTTAGTCAAATAAGTCCTGGTATAATTGACGTTATATTTTAGTGAGTGAAGACCAGGTTTGCTTACATGCACAATTGATAAAACATCAAACACGCACAACTGATTTCTCAACTGATTTGCATGATAAGCAAATTATGATGATGTTTTACCAATTATGATAAGCAAATTATGATGATGCTTAGAAAAATGTTTCAACATGGCATTTTTCCCCAACAAATTATTGAATGTTGTTCATTGCATACCTTCTGTGCATTTGTAAACAGTTAATTAGTGCATGACATTTTTTAAAATTAGTGCAAGTTATGTCATGTAAATTAGTGCATGACATTTTTTAAAATTAGTGTATGTTGTGCCATGTAACTTAGTGAATGTATCAACATTTCTGAACTGAATGTATGCCATGTTGTTCCTAAACAATTGTTTTTAAAAATTGTGCTGAAAAAATTGATCATTTGTGCATGGCATACATTCCGTGCATTTATGGTAAAAAATTAGTGTATGTGCACTGCAAATTAGTGCATGTTGTTCAATGCAAATTAGTGCATGGCATTTTTTAAAATTAGTGCATGTTGAAACTCGCCATGATGAAACTCGCCATGGGGAAAATGATAAGAACTTGAGATCCTCAAATGTTAGCTTGGTACCAATGCTAGGAAACCTTGAAATTTTTCTCCCATTTTTAATCTTTACCTTCAAGTTTTGTATCTATGAATTTTGCAGCTTCACTTTTTGATGTAGGTTAAATGATGAGCAACATTTTAGTATCATGAATCTTGGGACCTTACTTTTAGCAACCTAGATTAAACGAAGCCTTTGTACATGACAGTTAACATTTAAGTTAAGTTTGTTACCCTGATACTTCTTATTCTTTTTTGTTCCTGTCAGATGACTGTAGATGTAGCAGCAGATACTTTGCATCGGGCTGGTGCAGTTCCTATCATCAGGTCCACTCCAGTTTTCAGCAAGCATGCTGAAGTCGAAATTTGCAGGTCCAGCCTGCTCAGAAGGTTTGAGGCCGTTGTATGCCGGTAGAAGGAGCACTCGACTGATCGATGGTGCCTGCTATGTGATCTACATGATGCCTACCACCTCATTTTGATTTGTTGTTGGATAACCATGATGTGGCTAATCTTCTTAATGCACCACAATGTATGAGATGCATGATTCTTCTCTAACTGTTGCTTGATGTCTGGTGGTTGCAAGTTTAAGTGGGTAGCTCTCACTGGGAGTGTGATACTATATGCATGTCCAGTTCATTCATATAAGTTTAGAACTGTAAATGATGTTTTAACACTGCCATATTTACAATTTGGCAGCATCAAAGGTTATTTTGAGAGGCATTTTTTTCTTTTTTCTTTTTCCCCAGTCATCTACTGCTGAAATGCTTATAAAAATTTCTTTGTCCACAGAATATTCATAAACAATACCTGCTCCATTTGCCCCCCACCCCCTCTTCATTGCTGGATGTTGAATACTATTCTCATGTCAACACTCATAATATTAAGATTGTGGCTAAAATATAATAAAAATGCAAGATTTTCTTCTGGAGCAACAGCTAAAGCTAGCTATGACAAAAACGACAATGATGAATTCTATCCCAATACAGAAATAGCCACATCGACGCCCACGATCATGTTGGTGGAGTGATCCTTCATGCACACTCCAGTGATATGAAAACTTTTTGATACCAAAACATCCAAGTGAACGAGGACAATTTTTTTAGCAACCACAAAAAAAACCATTGCACTAAATTCTCTTGAGAAATTAAATTTTGTGGAGAACTAAATCTGAAGGAAATTAAATTTAAGGCAGGCACTAAAATTTTTGGGAAGAATTAAATAGTAATTATTGTGATGTAACTATTGTTCGTTTAAAATTAGGAGATCCAAGATTTTGAGGGGATGAATATTTTAAATGAACGTGTGAACTAAATTTTGGAAGGACTAACATTTTTGAGTGAACTAAATAACAATTATTGCGCTTTAATTATTATTGTTCGTTTAAAATAAGGGATCTACGATTTTGAGGGAAGCAATATTTTAAAGAATAGTGCCATTATGGCACATGTTAAATCTTAATGGAACAAAATTTTGTAGGGCACTAAAAGTTTTGGGGAATTAAACTCTATGTTAGGAACTAAATTTTATGCGACCTAAAATTTTTATGGAACTAAAAAATAATTATTGTGATATATTTATTATTTTTCGTTTAAAATTTGGGGATCTAAGTTTTTCGTGTAAAATTTAGGTATCTAAGCTTTTGAGTGGGGAATATTTATAATGAACCGTGCCCTTAGGGCACATGTTATGACTATACTCATTCATACATAAAAAACAAATACATCGTTAAGTGATGAAGTCTGCAAGGAATTGCAATTGCGATAGCACAACACCCTTATATCCTTGAGCGACATGGACAAATCTTCTCAAGAAACACTTGGCTATCAGCACAATCAACTCATACTTCAATTGCGAAGGCTGAAGGCGTCTGTGCCAAAGGTTCCCGCTAATTTGTTGTTCTGCATCGAAGGTGCGCGCCGAATTTGTTGTTCTATGCCGAACTAAGATTTTGAGGGGGGTTTCTAAAATGAATCATGTCCACATTTTCAAGGGAACTAAGATTTTGAGGGGGAATATCTAAAATGAATCGTGCCCTCATTTTCGGGGGAACTAAGATTTTGCGGGGGAAATATCTAAATTGAACCGTGCCCTACGGGCACGGGTATATACTAGTATATATATATATTATATATATATATATATATATATATATATATATATATATATATATATATATATATATAATCTCTCCGATCTCAGAAAAAAATACAAATAAATATGCATTGGAATCGAGACAAGATGTTCTACGAAGGAAAAATAAAGAGAAGTAAAGATAACTACATGGTTGTGAGCAGATCTTCAATCTTTACAAGGGTTGTGCACTTTCTTGTGGTATATATATATATATATATATATATATATATATAATCTCTCCGATCTCAGAAAAAAATACAAATAAATATGCATTGGAATCGAGACAAGATGTTCTACGAAGGAAAAATAAAGAGAAGTAAAGATAACTACATGGTTGTGAGCAGATCTTCAATCTTTACAAGGGTTGTGCACTTTCTTGTGTTATTTCCTCCACTCGGTCTTGTGGGGTGGCCACGTGACCGTGTGGCTCCTCTTCTCCTTGGCTTGGGCTGAGCTCTTCTACACGGTTTCATCGATGAAGCTACGTAACAGTTTTGTCAAATGATAAATGGGGCCAAAATTCCAAAGAATTGGCCGTTGTGCGCAGCCGCGTCGTCTCATTGAAATGGCCGCGTCGTTCTGGGTTTCCAAGCTTCAAAATGTCCTTCTTTAGCCAGTTTGACATGGTCGTTTATGATACATTCACGTGGCTGTGTCGCACTAAAATTGCTGCTCCCTGGCCCCTTCTTTGCTATGTTTCACGCGGTCGCGTGGGGTATCCCACGTGGTCGCGTGGAGCTCTTTTCTCTTAGATTCTTCTTCTTTTGATCCCGTTTCTTCGCCAAGTCTCCTTATTTTGATTATTTAGATCCATTTATCTTCTCTAAGCTTAGTTTCAACCTAAAATGCATACGAACACCCAAAGAGTGAAAAGGAACAAAAATGAGGTAAAGTGGTGTATAAAATGTGGGTTTATGTGATATAATACATGGATAACTCCACTAAATATGTGTAAACTAACCACTCATCAATAAAAGTGTGGAGAATGTCGAATGTTGGATATTGAAGTCACCCAAGTGTATTTTGATGATGTACAAATAATTAAGTGTGCTAACCAATGTTATGAGAGTATATATCAAATATTAGGTACAGAAGACAATGAGTTCAAAGCTATGATAAAGACTTGCACAAAAACTTGTGGAGCTCACTAAGTTTGACTGAAGCAAACAGAGAACAGCTCAAAGTCATATTGATGATGCTGGCCAACTTCCATGAGTCCAATGAGTCAGAGACAAGAAGATGATTTTCATAGACTACATCAAGGTTCAGAAGTGTCACGCCCCGCTTCCCAAAAATACGGAGGCGAAGCGTGACTAATGCCCGCTTAGGCCGGAGCTGTGAAGCTCGGACCCAATAAGCGTCTGTAGGGGTACCATTTTAAAATTTTCAGGTTCTTGCATGAATAAAATTCGGAACAATAGGAAGTACAGAGAGTAAATGGCATTCATTAAATTAGAGATATAATATCCAGTGAGTACAAAGTCTAAAAGAAGCCTAAGCATGGCAAAAAACTATCTAAAAGTAAACTAAAAGCAGTAACCTCTGAAAGTGATGACTAAAAAGACCTCAAGGTCTGGTCCTCGTTAGGCACGTACTCTGGGTCCATGTCCTCGGCTCCTCGTACTCCAGTGAGTCTGCCTCGTCCACGAACTCTGGCTGAACACCTGACGTAAAGAGAAAAGGAACTGTACGTCAGGTAAAGTCTACAAGAAGGGTTAGACTCTACTGCAAGTGCACCAACTATTAAACAATGGTTTACTGGTTGATTAGCATGTTGGGGTTATAACAGACGGTTTACTGGTTGTTTAGCATGCTGAGGTTATAACAGGATGACAACAGAAAGTAAACGTATCAGGGAAGTAAACACGACAAGTAGTAGTCGTAGCGTGTGCTACCAACTACGGGACTAACCTACAGGTGTCAAGACAAGTCGGGGCGTGACGAGACGAGACAAGTCAAGATAAGACAAGTGAGACATGAAAGGGTTCACGCCTTACGGTTCGAAGGGGATCAGACCCTCTTGCCGTGCGCACGCTCAACCCAACCCCAAACCCCAAGTATGACAAGACAAGACAAGCACGCCATGGGATCACTCGCTCTAGCTTGGCGAGTGCCCTATTTCCCTCTGGGCTGTGTATCTCGACAAGGGATCACCCACTCACTGGTGAGTGCACTATTTTCCCTTTGGGCTGTGTATCAGTACAAGGGATCACCCACTCACTGGTGAGTGCCCTATTGCCCTCTGGGCTGTGTATCAGTACAAGGGATCACCCACTCACTGGTGAGTGCCCTATTGCCCGCAGGCTGTGCAAGACGGGATGGGACGTGACAAGACGGGAAGGGTTATTCTAGGGTGTCCACACACACGCACACACATGATAGCCATACGATGTCAAAAGTTATTGTTGTTAGGCTCAGACTTCGTCGTCAAGTCTGAGCCGTCAGGGGTCGTCCCGGACGCTATCATTTCACGTCTGGTTCTCTTTGTTCACAGTTAACAATTCTAACCAACTAAGGCCTAAGCACGGCCAAAAGTGCAAGTGGATACACTTGCCTGCGATGGCGAGTGTGTCGTCCTCTCGAAGCGTCTTGTCCAAGCGCCTCGTCTGCAGAAGTCTGTCTGAAATAGCACCATGGCGACGGTGTCAGGTCTCAATATACAGAAATCCTATTTAGGGTTTCGTTTCTAGGTTATCGGGACTACTCTATTCGTCAAAAGTCACATTTTGATATTTCAGCCTAATCGACGATCTATCCTATGTGCACAGTCAAAAAAGTCTGTTCGTCAATTTTCTATGTTTGTACAACGTTTTACTGGTGCTGGAAATAAATTTTAGTTACAGTTGTCCGGTTTTAGTTAGGGTTCAGTTCTTCTACAGTGTGGGTTCGCTACGAGTTTTAGGGCACTAACCTGGTTCGACAGTCACGTGTAAGCTTTGACGTCGGATCTGAAACAACGGATCGCGTCACCCTCACTCTGGTTCCTAGACTGCGAGTAGCGCTACAAAGAGGGAATCGTCAGGTCCCAAACGGTAGCAAGGAGGCGTACTTAATTATCTGCGACATAAGATAATAATATCAAGCTAAAAAGTTCCTAGTTGGTAAAAATAATTCCACATCCAACTTATGTATACTCTTATAAATATATAAATATACGGTTGTATATATATATACTGCATATATATATATAGTAATTCATACACATATAAAATAGGAGAGCTCTGTTGTATGAAAAGAATTTGTATATAATAGAAACTAACCTCCTCTACCATTGTATACACCTATCTATAATAACTTTAAAGATCTACAGTAAACACTAGCTGTCACTATTAGAATGGAGAACTCACAGTTATCTCCTTTGCTCACGTTGCCCGTACGGAAACGATGCAGCCTAGGACAGCGACGTGCAGCAACGGCCAGAGGCGGCAGTGCGTTCAGCGCGGCATCGACAAGGTGGCGGTGGAGATTCGACGAGAGGTGAAGATGAGAGGAATGGCATCCGGCGTCGGGGTCAAGTGGAGAAGATGGCCGGAGGGAAGCGCGGACGGATGCTCTTGGGGTGGCAGTTCGAGATGGAGGCTCCGGCGTCGGAATAGGGGACGGGGAGGTGGCTCTCGTGGCTATGCAGCGCCGGAGGGAGGTGCAGCAGCAGCCCGAGGCTGCTGCTGTTACTGCTGCGCACGCAGAGGCTGCTGGCAGCTGCTTGGCGGCGAGAGCATCGACGCTGGGTCGAGGGGATAGGCGGCCGGAGTAGGTGGCGGTTTGGAGAGCTTGCCGGCGGCGAAGGCTATGGGCGAGGGAGAAAGAGAGAGCAACGAAAGAGAGATAGGTATAGTGCCCGCGGCTAGAAAAGAGTTAGGCTGAGAAAAAAAACTAAACCTAGTTGTTATTTTAAAAGAAGGAAGGCTGGCTATTGTACAAGAATAACCCTAGGTTTATAAAAGGGGGTGTAGGCTGGAGTGCACGTGAGCACGAGGGGAGCTTGGGTTTCTCCTAGGCTTAAATATTGAATGGTTTAAAAATTTACGGATCTGGGGTTTCATGTGGGGCCTAGGCTGCATGAGGATGACTAGGGTTCAAGCTAGGGGTGAGTTGTTTTAATATAAAATTGTTTGTTATTTAAAAAAAATTTTAAAACACAATCTTACACCACCTCTCTCTCTCCTAGTATGTGCGGCCAAGGGGGAAGGTTGGGCTAAGTCAATCATTCTGATGTAAATTTTTATTAACTACTTATTAGGGGATAAAACAATATGAAACTTAGGGTTAAACCAATGTTAAACTGGGGAGAAAAGTGAAAGTGGGTCAGACGGAGCCCTAAAATTATGAGATAAATACTGGGACGATCGAGATGACGAGAGAAAGAAAACTAAGAAGACGGATCACAATTCCGACGACGAGGGACGAAACTAAAAATAAAAGAGTCTCACGACAAAAGTAAAAATCGTAACGTCTCATCAAACAAGGTCAAACCATGGGAGAACGACCCGTGAAATGTCGTTCCAAAATAGTTCCATAATTTAACATTCTCAAAGACGAACACGACGACATATCACACCAATGTGTCCAAAAACAAACAAAGTCTAAAATAAATACGTGCACGGTCAAAAGCACATGCACGAAGAAGGTACGATCGAAAACCGACCGTTACATTCTACCCACCTTAGAAATGATTCCGCCCTCGAAATCACTTATATTAATAATAATAATAGTAATATATATAAACACTTAAGCCTATAACTCCCATCTTCCACACAATAATCTCTAATCCTATAACTTCAACATCGTTCCTCAAATAATCCATCATAACTCGCCTATTCACTGGATAATGCCATGACTAAACTCACATCCTAGCACTTAACTATAGACTCATCACTGCTGTTCAAATTCCCAACTCCAAGTTCTCATAAAAGAATAATATTCATCTTCTCATACCATATCACTCCACTAAACATCATAGCTGAATAACATCTTTAGATTTCTCGGTCTCTTCCCAATATTAATCAATCGCTAAAATGATGTTCTAGTCAATCACTATTCCAAGACAAAAACTTTGTCTATCTTATAACACCTTCACAAATCAACAATCGTCGAGTCCTCAATACGTTCCTTCTCATATCTTCCCATAAATTTATCCGCCAACTAATTTGAACTATCAAGATCACATCTGATCCTACTCACTATAATTAATCCTAACCAATATGAAGTCTGACTACCTAACCATCCATTTATCTCAACACGTCGTGTCATTCCCAATGTCTTCTCACGTCAACATTAACAATCAAATCTTGATGCTTTAAATGCTCTACTCATTCTCATGATCACCCTAACTCATACTATACTCCGTAGCTACTCCTATCTACCACTCGTCTAAGTCTCAAGTCTGATAAGTTATCATCCCCCGCATATAATTTCATCCGACCAGAATTCTCCATTGAGTCCGTCACACGTTTGCATTATAAATAAGTCTTGGACACCTCATTCTTTTCATCCAAAGAAATCTAATCTAATATCTTTGTGTTCCAAAATCAACTATCCACCGGTACAACATATCTCATCTCACTCTAAACCTACCCACAAACATAACCCTATAACAATAACATCTATTACTAACAATATCATAACAATCAAACTTAGCACTCCCGAAGAGGGAAGGAAAGGAAGTTTAAGGCCAAAGACATATTTAAAACATTCGGAAAAAAAACGTGTGGAGTTGTGGTATTGGATGAGGGAAGATAGGGGTTGTGATCTTGTGTGCTAGTCTCAAAACTTTAAAGATTTGGTTTAAAAGAAAACAAAATTTTTGAAACAATCATATGCAGCCAAAGATAAGTCATACCATAATACGAAAGACTAAGTCTAAGGAATTGCCTGCTATGATGCTATCGATACCTATATGAATACCATCATTCAGACAACTCCTTACGTATATCACGGACCACACTGAGTATACATACACGACACAAGAGACAATCACTAATATCCTAAGGATAGCACACACATACATGTCCGCACACTCTACCTATATACATGCACCATGACGACATTACAAAACCAATGGACCCACTCCTAGCCTAGAATTGACACAGGCAATGACAAGCTCTAATATCCTAACAACAGAAAGGAATCTGAAACCAAAAGTGTACCAGAATGATCGGTAGGAACGAGTTCAAATAAGGCGAGGTAAGAAGATAGCTGGTTGGGTGAAACAAAAAAATATTGCTCAAAATAATTAAATGGATGTAAAGAAAAGTTTTACGTGCAAAATATGGTATCATATACTTTTATACTTATAAAAATATGTAGAAAAAGTGAGCAGATGGTAGAAAACTACATCCCGGAAAAAGAGTTAGATGAAGGAAAAAGAGGAGGGTGAGGTAGCGATTGTTTTGTAATGAAAAATAAGTTTATACAAAAAAAATTCTTTTTGAAGTATGAGCACGATGAACATAGAACTGATATAAATAAAAATTTAAGTTCTCTTTAGTTTAGAAAGTGTTCTAAAGGTACGTACGGTAAGCGGGTAAAATAAATTTTGTAGTTTAGAAAAAGTGATATATTGAATTTTCAAAAAACTGAAATACGAAGGATACCGATTCGAAAATAAGTACGAGACAGTAACTTAAAAAATTTCGACCAAGGTTTCAAAAATCAGAGAAAGAATATATATATTTTTAACCGAAAGTATGAAATTTAAATATGTAATAAGGGTTTTCAAAGAAGTTAAACCGAGCGAAGAATTTAATGAGGAATTTCGAAAATACTCTCAGAGGAAACGGAATTTGAAAACGGGGAAGGTTTCGAAGAATTAACAACAATCGTCGGAAGCGATCGCGTGATTCAGGAGAGGAAAATGATCGCATGATGGATACACCTAGGATATGATTCATGAAAGCTGCGATGGATCTCTACGGCCGATAACGCAAAAGTGTAATGATCAGGAAGGCGCGAGAAGTCTGGGATTCTAGTTATCGGGCCGTCTAAAGATCAGGAGAACTCGGCACTAAGACTTCCTAATGAGCTAGACTGTAATCAGGATCTAAGGGGAAGGTTCCTAAGAAAATCAAGGTTACGTTCTGCTGGGCCCGAAGTCGATGGACCCGAGCGAACGACAAAAAAAGGCTCTAGAAATCTAACACGGTCAGAGTCAAGTGGGGCTACTAAGATATTCTAGGACGGGGATAACTAAATCTTAACCAAGGCGTCAGACTATCAAACCTGAGTGTCTATCTAAGTCTTCCTACCATCTAAAACTGGGAAACCTAATTTAGACTTGCACATGGATATTAAATGAATGTGGTACTCTTATTGTTCCGAACTTTTGCATGACATGCATGGGCCACCACTAAAACCTGTCACGTCCCGCTTCCCAAAAATACGGAGGCGAAGCGTGACTAAGGCCCGCTTAGGTCAGAGCTGTGAAGCTCGGACCTAATAAGCGTCTGTAGGGGTACCATTTTAAAATTTTCAGGTTCTTGCATTAATAAAATTCGGAACAATAGGAAGTACAGAGAGGAAATGACATTCATTAAAGTAGAGATATAATATCCAGCGAGTACAAAGTCTAAAAGAAGCCTAAGCATGGCAACAAACTATCTAAAAGTAAACTAAAAGCAGTAACCTCTGAAAGTGACGACTAAAAAGACCTCAAGGTCCGGTCCTCGTCAGGCACGTACTCTGGGTCGACGTCCTCGACTCCTCGTACTCCAGTGAGTCTGCCTCATCCACGAACTCTGGCTGAACACCTGACGTACAGTACCGAAGAGAAAAGGAACTGTACGTCAGGTAAAGTCTACAAGAAGGGTTAGACTCTACTGCAAGTGCACCAACTATTAAACAATGGTTTACTAGTTGATTAGCATGCTGGGGTTATAACAGACGGTTTACTGGTTGTTTAGCATGCTGAGGTTATAACAGGATGACAACAGAAAGTAAACACAGCAGGGAAGTAAAACGCAACAAGTAGTAGTCGTAGCGTGTGCTACCAACTACGGGACTAACCTATAGGTGTCAAGACAAGTCGGGACGTGTCGAGACAAGACAAGACAAGACAAGACAAGTGAGACACGAAAGGGTTCATGCCTTACGGTTCAAGGGGGATCAGACCCTCTTGCCGTGTGCATGCTCAACCCAACCCCAAACCCCAAGTATGACAAGACAAGACAAGCACGACAAGGGATCACTCGTTCTAGCTTGGCGAGTGCCCTATTGCCCTCTGGGCTGTGTATCTCGACAAGGGATCACCCACTCACTGGTGAGTGCACTATTTCCCTCTGGACTGTGTATCAGTACAAGGGATCATCCACTCACTGGTGAGTGCCCTATTGCCCTCTGGGCTGTGTATCAGTACAAGGGATCACCCACTCACTGGTGAGTGCCCTATTGCTCGCAGGCTATGCAAGACGGGACGGGACGTGACAAGACGGGAAGGGTTATTCTAAGGTGTCCACACACACGCACACACATGATAGCCCTATGATGTCAAAAGTTATTGTGGTTAGGCTCAGACTTCGTCGTTAAGTCTGAGCCGTCAGGGGTCGTCCCGGACGCTATCATTTCACGTCCGGTTCTCTTTGTCCACAGTTAACAATTCTAACCAACTAAGGCCTAAGCACGGCCAAAAGTGTAAGTGGATACCCTTGCCTGCGATGGCGAGTGTGTCGTCCTCTCGAAGCGTCTCGTCCAAGCTTCTCGTCCGTGGAAGTCCGTCTGAAATAGTGCCACGGCGACGGTGTCAGGTCTCAATATACAGAAATCCTATTTAGGGTTTCGTTTCTAGGTTATCGGGACTACCATATTCGTCAAAAGTCACATTTTGATATTTCAGCCTAATCGACGATCTATCCTATGTGCACAGTCAAAAAAGTCCGTTCGTCGATTTTCTATGTTTGTACAACGTTTTACTGGTGCTGGAAATAAATTTTAGTTACAGTTGTCCGGTTTTAGTTAGGTTTCAGTTCTTCTACAGTGTAGGTTTGCTACGAGTTTTAGGGCACTAACCTGGTTCGACGGTCACGTGTAAGCTTTGACGTCGGATCTGAAACAACGGATCGCGTCGCCCTCACTCCGGTTCCTAGACTGCGAGTAGCGCTACAAAGAGGGAATCGTCAGGTCCTAAACGGTAGCAAGGGGGCGTACTTAATTATCTGCGACATAAGATAATAATATCAAGCTAAAAAGTTCCTAGTTGGTAAAAATAATTCCACATCCAACTTATGTATACTCTTATAAATATATAAATATACAGTTGTATATATATACTGCATATATATATATATATAGTAATTCATACACATATAAAATAGGAGAGCTATGTTGAATGAAAAGAATTTGTATATAATAGAAACTAACCTCCTGTACCATAGTATACACCTATCTATAATAACTTTAAAGATCTACAGTAAACACTAGCTGTCACTATTAGAATGGAGAACTCACAGTTATCTCCTTTGCTCACGTTGCCTGTACGGAAACGACGCGGCCTAGGACAGCGACGTGTGGCAACGGCCATAGGCGGCGGTGAGTTCAGCGCGGCATCGACGAGGTGGCGGTGGAGATTCGACGAGAGGTGAAGACGATAGGAATGGCATCCGACGTCGGGGTCAAGTGGAGAAGATGGCCGGAGGGAAGCGCGGACGGATGCTCTTGGGGTGGCAGTTCGAGATGGAGGCTCCGGCGTCAGAATATGGGACGGGGAGGTGGCTCTCGCGGCTGTGCAGCGCCGGAGGGAGGTGCAGCAGCAGCCCGAGGCTGCTGCTGTTACTGCTGCACGCGCAGAGGCCGCTGGCAGCTGCTTGGCGACGAGAGCAGCGGCGCTGGGTTGTGGGGATAGGCGGCCGGAGTAGGTGGCGGTTCGGAGAGCTTGCCGGCGGCGAAGGCTATGGGCGAGGGAGAAAGAGAGAGCAACGAGAGAGAGATAGGAATAGGGCCGGCGGCTACAAAAGAGTTATGCTGAGAAAAAAAACTAAACCTAGTTGTTATTTTAAAAGAAGGAAGGCTGGCTATTGTACAAGAATAACCCTAGGTTTATAAAAGGGGGTGTAGGCTAGAGTGCACGTGAGCACAAGGGGAGCTTGGGTTTCTCCTAGGCTTAAATATTGAATGGTTTAAAATTTTACGGATCTGGGGTTTCATGTGGGGCCTAGGCTGCATGAGGATGACTAGGGTTCAAGCTAGGGGTGAGTTGTTTTAATATAAAATTGTTTGTTATTAAAAAAAATTTTAAAACACAATCTTACACCACCTCTCTCTCTCTCTCTCCTAGTATGTGCGGCCAAGGGGGAAGGTTGGGCTAAGTCAATCATTCTTATGTAAATTTTTATTAACTACTTATTAGGGGATAAAACAATATGAAACTTAGGGTTAAACCAATGTTAAACTAGGGAGAAAAGTGAAAGTGGGTCAGACGGAGCCCTAAAATTATGAGATAAATACTGGGACGATCGGGACGACGAGAGAAAGAAAACTAAGAAGACGGATCACAATTCCGACGACGAGGGACGAAACTAAAAATAAAAGAGTCTCACGACAAAAGTGAAAATCGTAACGTCTCATCAAACAAGGTCAAACCGTGGGAGAACGACCCGTGAAATGTCATTCCAAAATAGTTTCACAATTTAACATTCTCAGAGACGAACACGACGATATATCACACCAATGTGTCCAATAACAAACAAAGTCTAAAATAAATACGTGCACGGTCAAAAGCACATGCACGAAGAAGGTACGATCGAAAACCGACCGTTACAAGAAGTTTGGTAATTTTTATGTAATATTAGTTTTTGTCTTTAAATTCATTATATGGCATTAAATTGAATCTTCACACACTTAGAAAAATCTTTTATATTGTTTACAAATGTTTTAAAATCTTTTTAAAAATATTTCTTAGAGTTATAGGCCAAAATTATACTATAGCAGTCAGACTAGTCGACTAGCTGTAGTTAGAACTCAAGCTCTAGTAGAATATCAAAAAACAATTGACTATAGTTATAGACCTAGTCGACTAACTCTTGAACACAAGTAGACTAGGAAGATAACTATAATCGACTAGATTTTACAAAGTGCAATCAGTTCTTCTGACAGGACTGACTAGTCGACTTGTGTTTGCTAGATATTTGGTCAATATTTCTTCAATTCAAAGTATATTTTTAGTCCCACATTGGATGGGAGAACTCTTTTGTTGGAGTTTATTATAGACTTCTTGTTAATGGGATATTGGACTTGTATATGTGCTAGGAATGAGAGGAAGCTCGCGGGCGCATGAGCCCAAGCTGGGGGCCGAGCCCAAACCGGGTTGAGCCGAATGAAAAATGTGGACAACTGATCTGAAAACCCATAGCGTGTGTGCACTGGCATCGCGCCTGCGTAGGAGGGGTGCACATGTGCGTGTACGGAGTGCCCGAGTTTTGCATCATATTTTTTAGCCATCTTGCTTTTAAAGAATTTAAAAGGTCCATTACGTTTTTATTTTTCTCAACAACCATATTTTCATTAAATCGCTGTTTAATTTCTCAACATCCATTTTCTCATTGATGGCTGCATTCCAACAGTCATATTATTTCATTGATGGTTGAATTCCAACAGTCACATTTTCATCTATATAAACTCACCTTGTCAAGAGAATCAGTACTGCAAAAAATCATTCTCTTCCTCCACATACTTGCTGACATTCATCCTGTTGCTAATCTGTTGTGCTGCCTCGCTTCTGTCTCTGAGACCGAAGAATAGTTATTGCTCACTGGAGCCTTGCACTATGAGTGTACACTTACAAAGTCGTTGTCGTTGAATCCTGGAGGGTAGCCACTGGACCTGCCTTGCACCGAGTATTCACTCTGAGCGGAAGAAATTTACTCTTAAGGCAGTGCATAGCACGCCTCGGCTGACTGATAAGTCTATTCCTTTTCCTAATTTTTAACAACATCATCCTCTAATCTCTGATTTTTTTACAACAATCTTAAGAGTAGAGTATGTATGCTGCTATTGTTACTGTTAAACATCTGCATGATCTCTCAAAAACTGAACTGTTCTCTGGTAGTAACTTTAAATGTTGGCAGGAAAAAGTTTTTAGCACTCTTGATGTCATAAGATATGCTTTTGCCCTTACAGATCCTAAACCTACAGAAGAAAAAGACATTCCTGCCTGGGATCGAGCCAACAAAATTTGTAGACATACCATCCTTCATACTCTGTCTAATGAACTTTTTGATGTCTACTGTCCTTCTAAAATTGCTTCTGAAATTTGGACTAGCCTTACCAAGAAATATATCCTAGAAGATGCAGGTACCCAAAAATTTGCTATAGGCAATTTCCTTCATTTCTCTATGTCCGAAGATAAATCTGATTCCTCCCAAATCCATGACTTACATGTTCTCATAGATGATCTGAAAAATGAAAATATCACTCTCCCTGATCCTTTTATTTCTGGCTCACTTATTGAAAAACTTCCCGGGTTTGGGAAAGATTATAAAAACAACCTCAAACACAAACAAAAACAAATGTCTCTTAAAGATGTGATCATTCATATTAGGATTGAGGAAAAGAATAGGGAAAGAGAGAAAACCAATTCTGCTAAAGAAATGGTCTCCAAAGCTAATTTAGTTGAGACTAATTCTTCATTTCCTCCTTCACATCCTAAGAAACATTACAAGAAGTTTAGACCTAGCCACAAACAAAATCAGAAATTCCAAAAGGGCCAAAACCACACTACTTTAAAGAAGAAGGGAGAATGCTTTGTTTGCAAAAAGCCTGGACACTATGCAGCTCAATGCCGTTTCTGGAAAGATGCTCCTAAACCAAGTGCAAACTTGGTAGAGGGAGATATTATTGCTGCGGTGATCTCGGAGGTGAACATGGTTGCACATGCTAAAAATTGGGTGATTGACTCCGGGTAACCTGGCATATTTGCGCTGATAGATGAGCCTTTACTTCCTATGTTCCTATTAGTTCTGGTGAGGAGAATGTGTACATGGGGGATTCAAGATCCTCACTCGTAATCGGGAAAGGGAAGGTTCTCCTCAAATTAACCTCAGGAAAAACCCTTTCTCTCAGTGAGGTGCTCCATGTTCCAGATATTCGTTGGAATCTGGTTTCTGTCTCTCTTCTGGGAAAAGTGGGGGTTAAGGTTACTTTTGAGTCTGATAAGATTGTTATGACCAAGAATGGTCGGTTTGTGTAAAAGGGATATTGTAACCAAGGTCTTTTCATTCTGAATGTACTTGAAACCATGAATAATAAAGCATCTTCTTCTTTTGCTTACTTGATTGACTCATTTGATACTTGGCACTATAGACTAGGTCATGTGAATTATTTATACATTAAGAAAATGAAAGAAATTGGTTTGCTAAATGCTTCTTCTTCTTCCTCTAATGACAAATGTGGAGTATGTGTTGAATCAAAAGCTACTAAGATATCTTGTAAATCTGTACACAGAGAAAGTGAATTGCTTGCTTTAATTCATAGTGATCTTGGTGATTTGAAAAGCAATATAACTAGAGTTTGTAAGAAATTCTATATTACCTTTGTAGATGACTTCTCTAGATATACTGAAGTCTATTTGCTCAGATCTAAAGATGAAGCTTTTGATATGTTTTTGAAGCATACGACCAAAGTAGAGAATCAACTTCATAAGAAAAATAAAGATGATTAGATTAGATAGAGGTGGGGAGTTTACATCGTTTAATGAGTACTGTGATGAACATGGGATTATTCATGAGACTACACCTCCTTATTCTCCTGAATCTAATGGCATAGCAAAAAGAAAAAATAGAACTTTAAACGAGATGATAAATGCTTTGCTGCTTAGTTCGGGTGCACCTCTTAACTTATAGGGGGAAGCTATTCACTCTGCTTATCACATTCAGAATAGAATTCCCTATAAGAAATTAGGTAAGACTCCTTATGAACTTTGGGTAGGTCACTCTCCAAACCTTAATTACCTCAAAGTGTGGGGGTGCCTAGCTAAAGTTCTTTTACCTGAACCTAAGAAAATAAAATTAGGTTCTAAAACCTTTGATTGCATGTTTATTGGCTATGCTCAAAATAGTGCTTCATATAGATTCCTAGTTGTTAGAAGTGAGCAAAATATCATGGAACCTAACACTATTGTTGAAACCAAGAATGTTGATTGCTTTGCACACATATTTCCAATGAAGATGGATAATGTTAGGTTTCCTTCTGCACCTCACTCATCACACCCTTCTGATGCACCATCACATAATAATGATGATGAGATAGAAGTAAGAAGGAGTAAAAGAGTTAGAAAGGAGACTAATTTAGGTAATGGCTTTTTCACCTTTCTTATTGATAATGATCCTCTTACATACCATGAGGCCATCACATCTCCTGATGCCACATTTTGGAAAGAAGCAATCAATACTGAATTAGAATCTATTTATGTCAAACCACACTTGGAAACTTGTTACCTTGCCCCTAGGTGCTAAAACTATTGGTTGCAAGTGGATATTCAAAAGGAAGCTAAAACCTGAGGGTTCTATTGACAAGTTCAAAGCTAGATTAGTTGCTAAAGGTTTCAACCAAAAGAATGACATTGATTATTTTGATACATTTGCCCATGTCATTAGGATATCTTCTATTTGTGTCTTGGTTGCTTTAGCATTTATTCATAGTCTTGTTATCCATCAAATGGATGTAAAGACTACCTTTCTTAATGGAGATTTGAAAGAAGAGATTTATATGGAACAACCTGAAGGTTGTATCACTCCTGGAAATGAACATAAAGTATGCAAACTTGTTAAATCTCTTTATGGTTTAAAACAAGCTCCAAAACAATGACATGATAAATTTGATTCTGTTTTGCTATCAAATGGTTATCATATTAATAATGCTGATAAATGTATTTACACAAAGTTTGATAATGATGTTGGTGTTATTATTTTCTTATATGTTGATGACATGCTTATTCTCGGCACAAATCTAGATGTAGTAAATGCAACGAAGTCTTTCTTGTCTTCTAAGTTTGATATGAAAGACATGGGTGAAACTGATGTGATCTTATGTATTAAATTAACTAAGACACCTAGTGGAATTATGCTTTCATAAGAACATTATATTAGTAAAATGCTTGAAAAATTTGGATATCATGATCAAAAACCTGTAGCTACTCCATATGATGCTAGTTTACATTTAGCTAAAAAATTTGGTGAATCTGTTTCACAAATTAAATATGCTCAGACCATTGGTAGCTTGATGTATTTGATGAATTGTACTCGCCCTGATATTGCATATGCGATTAGTAGATTGAGTTGTTACACTCAAAATCCTAATAGTGATCATTGGAATGCATTGTCAAGAGTTATAAGATATTTGAAAGGAACCCTTGTATATGGATTGTTTTTTAGTGGCGATTCATCAGTTTTATAATATTGTACTGATGCAAACTGGATCTCTGATTCAGATGAGCGTAAATCCACAAGTGGTTATGTTTTTACACTTGGTGGAGGAGCGGTGTCTTGGAAATCATCCAATCAAACTTGTATTGCTTGGTCTACTATGGAATCCGAGTTTATTGCCTTGGAGAAGGCATGTAGTGAAGCCGAATGGTTTAAGAACCTTCTTGGTGATCTTCCCATTTGTGAAACGCCGGTACCATCTGTGTCTATCCATTGTGATAGTCAAGCTGCAATTACAAAAGCACTTCGCCCTCGGATTCGCCACAACGGTTGATACTTCGTCACGGAGGATCGAAGCAGAGTTTCACCGCCTAAATCTCTATTTAGAAGAGGATTTTAATGGAAGGGAGAAGAAGAACATAAGATGCCTTATGCAAACTTATGGCATGGAAAGTGTAGTATGAATGCCTTACCCTTGGGTCCTATTTATAGGCTTTAGGGGTGGTTATTGTAGGAAATAACCAATTATAAGCTTATTAGCCTATATTAGCACATTCATTTGTCCTCTTCTTCATTCACTTATCAAGTGCCATTATGCACTTATAAAGTGACTTTTTCCACTTATTGAGTGGCTTTTTCCACTTATCGAGTGGTCCTTTTCACACGAGAAAAGGTTTCCTTCGTGCACGCTTTCGTGCACGCGACATCTGAGGTCCGTATCCCTCATACATCCCCTCATGGGTGTATTCATGTCGTCCATATCCAACATCTCCCACTCACACTTGAGGGGATTGTAAGGAAACATCTTTCCTTTAACTCTTTTGTTTATCATACCGAGAAATAGGCCGTGTGACCGTCATGCGCATAGAGTCCGCTGTTGTGTACTTGTTAGAGATACACAACACCCCTCAAGGTGCAAAGTTGAGTAGATCAACGCATGCTTTACCCTAGATTATTTCTTCACATTTCTTATACTTTACATTCAACAATTGAATCCCATCTGGATTACAATCGGCTGGCCAGCTTTGAAGCTCTAAAGTCCAAATGTGAATATGAAATTAATCTTCCTCTTCTTGCGATCCTTTTGATCTTGACTTGACTTGCTTTTCTAGCATGCCCCGCCGGACCGAATTAACCATAGTCCATAAGCAACATGCTAAGATAGCAATCACCCAGTCAAATCTAAAGGAACCAATTAGAGTCCATAAGGGTAATGAGTTAAGACCCATGTGGTCTTTGGGTCTCACATAATAGTAAACACAATTACTATTCTAACTCAATGGTCAAAAATGCATACGTAGTATGAATACGTATTACAACATCACTCCTTTCCCAGGGAGCTCATGTCTTAATGATGTTGTAAGGATGATAACCAGACACCACAATGTCTGGCTTTGAGTCCCTTTTACTACTCATAATCTTCTGGACCCACATCCCGCATAAGACAGATAGGATTTCAAAAAAAAATCCTCTTAGATATTTTGAAAGCATCCATATGATGCAGATCTTTCATACGACCATTTTGTTTAATGCATGACTCTAAATCGTCCGTCTGATGATTTTGACTTTAAACAGGTCTCATCTTTATTTTATCCGTCTGATAGAATAAAGGCGGTTGCTCATGTGAGAGAGCCAACCTTAATCTGTCTGACATACTAAAAAACAGCTGAGATTTAAAATGTACACAAACATTTTCAAGAAATTCATATGCAATGTTGAAAAAAGAACTTATTCTTTTATTAAATTTGATCATTTACAGACATGGGAATTTACATTGGTACAACTCAGCTCTTACGCAATCCTTGAGATGATAAGTGTTTGTAAAACACATCTCTGGGGATCGCCTTCGTAAGCGGATCCGCTATCATCTCATGCGTAGATATGTACCTTATGTCTACCTTCTTGGTCTTATCATAGTCTTTTGCAAATTTGTAGCGGATATCTATGTGTTTGGTCTTACAATGGAATTTAGGAGCTTTGACATAGGCTATAGATGCTTGACTGTCGCTGTGTATAGGTACAGTACATGAGTCACTTGCATCAATTAGCCTGTCTAAGAACTTCCTAAGCCAAACAGCCTCTTGGACTGCCATGCTAAATGCTACAAACTCGGCTTCCATAGTTGAAAGTGCGATGCAGGATTGTTTCTTGCTACTCCAGGATATTGCACCAGATCTGAGTAGAAAAACATATCCTGAGGTCGATCGTCGCTCATCGAGATCACCCGCCCAATCAGCATCAGTGTAGCCTTCGAGCCTCAAGGCATCTCCTTGATAGCATAAAGCATAGTCCGCAGTTCCCTTAAGATACCGCAATATCCTCTTAACCGCTTTCCAGTGTACTTGCCCTGGATTGGATTGGTAACGACTTACCATTCCAACGGCAAAACAGATGTCCGGTCTTGTACACATCATAGCGTACATAAGACTACCAACTGCACTGGAATATGGAACTTTTTCCATAATTTCCTTTTCCTTTTGGTTCTTTGGACACGATTTTAGACATAAATTGTCGCACTTGCTTATAGGAGTATCAATGGACTTGCAGTCATGCATATTAAAACGTTCTAAAACCTTCTTTATATAAGTCTCCTGTGAAAGAGAAAGAAGTTTCTTCGAACGATTCCTTGAAATCTTAACTCCAAGGATATATGCGGCTTCTCCCATGTCTTTCATCTCAAAAACTGATGAAAGCCAAGCCTTGATATCCATCACAAAGCCCTTGTCATTTCTGACTATTAAAATGTCATCTACATATAGAGACATAATAACGTACTTGCTCTTAATCCTCTTGATATATATGCAGTTGTCTTCATCAAGCATGGAAAAACCATTTGATAAGACAACTTCTTGAAATCGTATATACCATTGCCTCGAGGATTGTTTAAGACCATATATGGACTTACGAAGTTTACAAACCTTATGTTCGTTTCCTTCTTTTACAAACCCTGTTGGTTGTTCCATATAGATCTCCTCGTCCAATTCTCCATTGAGAAAGGAAGTCTTTACATCCATCTGATGTAATTTGAGGTCTAAGCAAGCTACCATAGCCAGAATCAGGCGAATCGAGGTAAAACAAACAACAGGTGAGAAGGTCTCTTCGTAGTCTATCCCTTCCTGTTGCATAAAACCTTTCGCGACAAGGCGAGCTTTATATCTGTCAATAGAGCCATCAACCTTATGCTTGATCTTGAGAACCCATTTGTTCCCAATAGCTCTACGTCCTCTGGGTAAGTCAACTAAGTCCCAGACTTGGTTAACTTTCATGGATTCCAACTCTTCCTTCATCGCTTCCATCCATTTGTCTTTCGCATGGCATGATACGGCCTGTTTGAAAGTAGCATGCTCGTCATCATCCTGTAGTAAAGTCATAAAGGTTTGCGGAAATTCATCCTCAAATCTTAGAGGAGCCAACCTTGTATGATTACTACGTCGTATTTGAGATTCTTCACGTCCTTGTTGACTTGAATTTAGATCAATTCTAACATTACTCCCACTTGGAATGTCGTTAGAAATGCTCCCACTTGGATCATTATTCCCGTATGGAATAGGATTTGCGTCATTCGTATCATCCATTGGTGAAGTTTGAAACGTATTTTCTTCTTCACCAAGAATTCTCCCACTCGAATGAGGTAATCCTTCTTGATCATTAATCTCAAATAGAGATAAGTCCTGACTTATCTCGCCCTGTCTTGGAAACTCGTTTTCCAAGAAAGTGACATCCCTCGACTCAAACTCAATTAGACATCCATTGTCTTCCTGACTAACGAAAACATATCCTTTGGAGTTTTCTGCGTATCGTATAAAGATACATTTCCTTCCCCTTGGCCCAAGTTTGCCATACTTATGGGAGGAAATATGTGCGTAGGATGCACATCCCCAAGGTTTTAAAATGTTTAAGTCAGGAGACCTTTGGTTCCACAACTCATAAGGAGTGGAGCTAACTGATTTCGAGGGTACGCGGTTTAAAATGAAAGCTGCTGTCAATAATGCATCACCCCAAAAGGTGATTGGCAAGTTATCTTGCGCCATCATTGAACGGACCATTTCCATTAAAGTCCTATTCCTCCTTTCAGCAACACCATTTTGTTGAGGAGTATAAGGCATAGTTACCTGATGTACTATGCCCTTTTCATCGCAAAGTTCCTTAAAACTTGTTGATTGATATTCACCGCCCCTATCGGTTCGCAAGACCTTAATCTTGCGATCTAATTGATTCTACACTAAACTCATATATTTTTTAAAGCGGGTTAATGCTTCATTTTTGTGGGATATCAAATAGATATATCCGAATCGGGTGAAATCATCAATAAAAGTGATGAAATAGGACTTCCCGCGTCTTGTCTTGACATTCATCGGACCACATATGTCCGAATGGATGAGCTGTAATGGAACCTCGGCCCTTGTGCCGGTTCCAAACGGCTTGCGACAAGATTTCCGTACAAGGCAATGTTCGCAAGTCGACATATCAACTTTTGAAACATTAGATAGAAGGCCACGTTTGGCAAGTCTATCCATACGTGTTGGTCCAATGTGACCAAGCCTTGCATGCCAAAAAATTATATCAGACTCATAAGTCGATGAATTTGCAACAAGGAAATTTTCATTACAATATGAAGAGTCATACATTGTATTTAATACAATAAATCCTTTAAATACATACCCAGTGCCAATTAAGGAATTATTACAAAACAAGTCCACTTTACAATCATGAAAAAACCAGTTATAACCCAGACCCATTAACACGACCACAGATATTATATTCCTTTGAATATCTGGAGCGAAGAGAACATCATGAAGAAGGAGAGTGCGGCCGTTGTCCAAGACTAGCTTGCAAGTCCCAACGCTTTTCACTTCAACACGAGTGTTGTTTCCTACATAGATCCTTTTTGTTCCTTGGGATATCCGGTGATACTCCACGAAGGACCGTCTGTCCCTTGCTATGTGGTCGGTGGCAGCTGAATCAATTATCCAAAATGGATTAGATTACACAAGAAATATTGAACTAGAAACACATATGTAACTAGTATAATTACAAGTTACCTCGTCGCCTCCACTCGTACATGAACGAGCATAGTGACCGAGCTTGTTGCACTTGAAGCACTTGATCCTCTTCAAGTCTTTCTTCTTGTGCCATTTCTTGTGCCCACCCTTATGTTTGGGTTTCTTGGTAGACTCAGGTTGCTTATTACGTTCATTAGTAGACTTCGAATGATCTTTCCGTTTCTTTCCCCCGTGTGAGGAACTAGCAACCATGTGCACTTCTGTACTTGGCTTGGCAGCCGCAAGCCACTCTTCCTCTAATTCGAGGTGCTTGGAAACATCGCTGAAGGTCTTGATGCTCTCATTGTGAGTGAGATGCATCTTCATTTGGTCCCACCCATTTGGTAGGGAACGTATGACTGCTTGGATTTGTTGCTCATCAGTGAGCACATGACCTGCATCCTTTAACTCTGATATAAGATTCGCCATATGTCACAGATGTTTCCCCATGGAATGATCTGGACGTTTCTTGTATGAATCGAATCTTACAGTTAAGGCGCGAAGTTTGGACACAGATGTGCCACCAAAATTCTCCTCTAGCTTGGACCATATGTCCATGGCTAGGTCATGCTCTCGGAAGATGCGCATTATGTCATCGGCCATACTGCTCAATAACGTAATGCGAGCTATCTTATTCTTCCGAGACCAAGCATCAAAAGCTTCCTTGTCTCGTCTGTGTTGGGCCGTAGTGCCCAACTCGGGTTTAATCATTACGTTCTTTAGAGTTTCGAGCACTTCTTGCTCCTCTAGAACGTATTGTATCTTGATGGACCATAATTTGTAATTATCGACGTTGAGTTTTTCACCTCTGTTTAACTCAGCGACGATATTCTTTGAAGCGGAAGACATTTTACTTTTAAAATGCTGCAAAAGACACAAAACCGAAGGTTTGATCAAAAACATTGCATTAAAAATTCTTAAAATATAATTCCCACTTGAAATGATAATAGAATATCCCATTTGGATAGTTCTAATTTCAACTCCCACTTGGAATGATATTTATAATTTGATAAGTTACTTTTGAAAAATATTGAAGATGTTGTTATAGAATCGGAAAGGTTTCTACGATTCCAATCACCATCTAGAACAATCCTTCAATATTTCCCCCTCACTTATCAAACGATAGTACTCTTATAGTACTTCACAGCGGAAAAGCGTTTTTGAAAACGTATTTTTCAAAACGTGTATTTTAATCTAGTACCCTTATGATACTAGAGAAATATTCGGCAATCCCTGGCCATTACCGGGGTTGAGCCGTAGCCGTGCCAAGGCCGGATCCCACCTGAGGGGATTTTTCTGCAAGCCATTGTCGCCTGCTCCCGTATGGATCCAGGCGATTCCCACCGTATAGGAGAAATTTGCCGCAGACGACTGTCGTTGACCCTGTATGGGCTAGTCGGCATGTTCGTGTTACATCGACCAAGGCCTCTCGCCGAGGCCGACCAATGCGACTAAAAATCCCCGATTGGTCGACCAGGGCTTCTGCCCTGGTCGGCCAAGGACCCTGGCACCCCCGGCCAGGGCCTCTGCCCTGGCCGGCCAAGGCCTGGCCCTGGCCTCTGCCAGGGCCAGCAAGGCCCTGGCCGGTCGCGGCCAGGGCCCCCTGGCCCTGGCCCCGGCCCTGGCCCCCTGGCCCTGGCCGGTCGGAGCCGGCCAGGCCCGGCCCTGGCCCTTTGGCCATGGCTGGCCATGGCCCATATGGCCATGGCCGGCCACCCCCTTGTATGGGGTTGCCGCACACACTTCCCCCTCCCGACAGGGTGGGTTTCGTTGTCATTTGGTCGTAGCCAACCCCCTCCGCATGGGGAGGGGGGATGCATTGCCCCCATAGCCCATTTGGCCATGGTGGTCATGCACCAAAGGTCATCTTCTCCGATGGGGATAACTACCATCGTCTTCCTCGATGAAGCATCCGTTCGTCGAGAAAGTAGTTATTCTCTAATGGACGTGTGCCAAAATGAAGAAATAACATACTCTAAAGTTCGCAAACTACACGCTCCACATGAAGAGAGTTCACATTCCCTATGAATGGAGACTCAGCATCCATGAAGAGTGCGAGCTTGACGATATGAACGGCCGGTTCTTCCCGTCACGGAGAGTTCCTGCCATATCCGTAATGACAGAAGACCCTAACGTGAAAAGAACAACCGTTGCGTTATGTCCGTCACGAAGCGTTCCTACCATATCCATAATGGTAGGATACACATTCGTGAAAAAGACAATGCCTCGTTCATCGGTTCGACGGGGCGACGGTTTGACCGGGGCGAACCCGTATGGCTCCGATACCGATGTAGGATCCTGTCAAAACAAGGACGTTAGGATCGATTAATGAAGTAGAGACTTACGCTTGTGTACGCAGCACCGTAATCTCGGAACTTCACCCTCGGATTCGCCACAACGGTCGATACTTCGTCACGGATGATCGAAGCAGAGTTTCACCGCCTAAATCTCTATTTAGAAGAGGATTTTAATGGAAGGGAGAAGAAGAACATAAGATGCCTTATGCAAACTTATGGCATGGAAAGTGTAGTATGAATGCCTTATCCTTGGGTCCTATTTATAGGCTTTAGGGGTGGTTATTGTAGGAAATAACCAATTATAAGCTTATTAGCCTATATTAGCACATTCATTTATCCTCTTCTTCATTCACTTATCAAGTGCCTTTATGCACTTATAAAGTGACTTTTTCCACTTATCGAGTGGCTTTTTCCACTTATCGAGTGGTCCTTTTCACACGAGAAAAGGTTCCCTTCGTGCACGCTTTCGTGCACGCGACATCTGAGGTCCGTATACCCTCATACATCCCCTTATGGGTGTATTCATGTCGTCCATATCCAACACATGGGATGGTATCCCTTGATTATGTGATGTCAGAGATGAATTTGGCAGATCCTCTGACAAAACCACTAAATAGGAAGTTAATGGAAAGTACATCGAGGGGAATGTGACTTATACATAAAACATAGGTCAAGAGTGATGGTAACCCAACCTATGTGATTGATGATCTCATGAAGTATGTTCATATGGGTAACTACAAGTCACTTGTTGATCGTGAGGAGCACTATCATTATGTTACATGTCCCTTTCATATGGTGTAGATAATGCTATCGACGATGAGAGAGGATGAGAATGTGGCTCTTAATGGATAACATAGCCCTTGTTGGGTGGTGTGCATAATCGTCTAGCACACTTGATGGGTCCACATGTATGGGTGTGGAAGTGGGGCCGCTTCCTATGCGAATATGGGTACATTCGCTAGAGCACTCATGAAAATCCAGGTATGGCGCATGGCCGAAACGTGCCAACCCGTAAGCGCAAGCAACTATTCATTATGATTCAATATGGGTTGTGAGTCAATGTTTTACAATAAAGGAGACTGGTTTATAGAAACTATATATTTCACCAACTTCTTCTAGAACACACTTTCATTCCCTAAGTAATGGTTCATAGACCAAAAGTCACCATTGCTAATGTATTGAATTTTCGTATTCATTCTCACATCAATTTTGTTCCTCTTCTTGGATTCTTATATCTTTATCTATGAATTTTGAAATAGTGGGGGATTGTTGGATATTTGGTCAATATTTCTTCAATTCAAAGTATATTTTTAGTCCCACATTGGATGGGAGAACTCTCTTGTTGGAGTTTATTATAGCCTTTTTGTTAATGGGCTATTGGACTTGTATATGTGCTAGGAATGAGGGGAAGCTTGCGGGCGCATGAGCCCAAGCAGGGGGCCGAGCCCAAACCGGGTTGAGCTAAATGGAAAATTTGGACGACGGATCTGAAAACCCTTAGCGTGTGTGCGCTGGCGTCGCGCCTGCGCAGGGGGGTTCACGGGTGCGCGTGCAGAGTGCCCGAGTTTTGCATCATATTTTTTAGCCCTCTTGCTTTTAAAGAATTTAAAAGGCTCATTACATTTTTATTTTTCTCAACTGCCATATTTTCATTAAATCGATGTTAATTTCGCAACATCCATTTTCTTATTGATGGATGAATTCCAACAGTCATATTATTTCATTGATGGCTGAATTCCAACAGTCACATTTTCATATATATAAACGCATCTTGTCAAGAGAATCAGCACTATGAAAAATCATTCTCTTCCTCCACATACTTGCTGTCATTCGTCCTATTGCTGATCTATTGTGCTGCCTCGCTTCTGTCTCTGCGACAGAAGAATTGTTGATGCTCGTTGGAACCTTGTACTGTGAGCGCACACTTACAAGGATGTTGCCGTTGAATCCTGGAGGGTAGCCGCTGGACCTGCCTTGCACCGAGTATTCACTCTTAGTGGCGGAAATATACTCTTAAGGATAGTACATAGCACGCCTCAGCGGACTGATAAGTCTATTCCTTTTCCTAATTTTTAATAGCATCATCCTCTAATCTTTGATTTGTTTTTACAACAGTGTTCTCCACTTAGTTGACTAGCTGCTGACTAGTCGATTAGGCGATGAACTCTATTCGAATAATAACTAGCCATTGGCCTATATCATGAAGATTTTTTCCATCCATTTTTAGCTTTTTTGGAGTAGTTTGGGTAGTCTGTTTTTTGACCCAGTTTATCCCTATAATTGAGGGTTATTGAAGAAGTTATATATGAATGTATTGATCAATTTTCTTGAGAAAACTCAAGTTTTCAAATCCGTATAAAGCCCTCTTGAAAAAGTTCTATTTGGCCTAAGTTTTCTAAGGATATTAAGCAATCTTTCTTGTACAAATTATTTTTATCTCTCTAAGGTTTTATCTTCGTTTTATTTGAGATCAATACTTGTTTTTACTTGGCCACATTTTACACTAAGCTTCAATTTAAGGCTATAGGAAGGGTGTAATTCTACTTTAACAAAGTGCAAGTTGAAATCCTTTTGTTAGGTTGGTACGTTTGGAACTCCCCACTTAGTGAGGTGTGGTGTTGTAAATCCTCACGTGTGAAAATTCTCTTGTAATAGATGTGGTTGAAATTCCTCTAATTACAGAGACAAGTCGTACTCTTTCTCCATTTAGAGAGTTGGTTAGTAGATTAATTTCAAAGGTGCATTGGGATTGGATGTATCCTGGAGAGTGGGTGAACCAGAATAAATCTCTTTTGTTAGCTTGCGCTCATTGTGTTTACTCTAATGTAATTTCCTCACTTTGGTGTAGTTCACGGGTCTAACTGATCAACTAATAGTGCTAATAGAGACTATGACTGCAATGGAGAGAAATCCAATGGCAACCCCCAAATCCAGACCATGAAACATGCAAAGACTCAGATAATCAAGGTCACATTCAATTAAACCAAAAAAAAAAATTAGAGATGATGTTTTAAACAAGAAAAATCCTTCTAGATGAAATAATCCAAAAAGACTCCAAACGACGGCTAGAAGAACCATAGAAAATGTTGTAAGAAGATTGTAAGACTTCAATCCTAAGAATCATAATCTAATTAGGATAATCATAAGTAATGGAATCCAAAAAATTTATTCATAGTACAAATAACCTAAGATCTTTAGAAAATATAAATTAAAATTCAAAGTAAAAAATTCACATGTTTGCATAGATATTCTTAAGTGATATTTGTTATCCAAAACTTGATGATGAAAACACTAGATTACTTCACCAACCAATGCAATAGATGTTTCACATTGATGATAAAACTCTTTCACTGATAGAACACAAACTTGATTCTAAGCATTGCTAGTACATAAGAGAAAGAGAAGAAGAAAACTTTTTACTTATGGAAGAATTGAACTTTACCTTAGAGCCAAAGCTTTTAGGTTATTCAGTATTCGAAATTTTTTAATTGTTTTCTTAACCTAAGTCTTATTTGAGTCATATTCAAGTGATCTTTGAATCATGATCCGACCCTTGGAACTTAATTTAATAATACTTGGCTTAAACCCCTAACCAATTGGCTTGACCAATGATGGCAGTTAGCGATTGGACACTGACCTGTAGGTTGCCACCACCAGTCGCCAACATGCAACCAGCCTGCTACCGGTGGATGGCCAACTGCCAGCCACTAACTGTCGGTTGCCTCAACCAGCCAGCAACAAGTAGGTATCCATCCAACAACCAATCTCAGGCAATATTGATGGCTTGACATCACCAACAATGACCCTAACAATCCATGACATCATATTAGCCATTCAGTTAGGTCTGAATGGTTGTCTATTTGGTCTTGATATATTAGAACCAAGAGTTCATAATAGTTTACAAACCCTTTATGCCCACATCATAACTATGTGAGGAGTTTCTATTATAGTCAAAATGATCAACTCCTTATTCTTATGTAACCAATATATATTATATATACATTTAGTTTTCTCCTTCATTTATTGTGACGAGTTGATCATTTACGTGATAGTCTAAAGGCATGATTCTTACATTGACAGTGATTAATCATACTCTATGATCAAGTCATAAGTACAACAGTGATGCTAGCTACATATGAAGATCACCGGTTTTAGAATTATAATTATCTGCATAGTTTGAGACAATGTTATCATCAAATCACTAGGACCGTTAGCGATGGTTACAATACAATCTTGTCTCTTCGACATGATTATGTAACTAAGATATCTATGGTATGAATATCTGTCGAATCTTATTAACATCTTAATAACATTACTTGATGATGTGATACAATAGTTACCATGGATCAAACTTTCTACTCTAATAAGTTTATTCATTCCACATTGAGCATGGACTTACTATGGTTCCATATGAACTTCATGTGATACTAATCTCCTATATCAGATGGAATGAATCTGATCTTGATCTTCATATCGCTTTGCACATTTTGAACTACACCCATCAAATACCTATCAATGGCTAAGATATCGATAGCCAGTAAGGGCCAACGTATAGACCACCCACATGTGGGGTTGTTGATGAGCGAGCTTGAACGAGCTTGAACATGGAGTTTGGTTTGGTTCATGAACATAATCCATGTTCAAGCTCTGTTCGTGTCACGCCCCGCTTCCCAAAAATACGGAGGCGAAGCGTGAGAAGGTCCGCTCAGACTTGAAGCTACAAAGCTGCAAGTCCGATAAGCGTCAATCAAATTTAAACTGCAGGTCCTTGCAACGCGAACGAAACAAAGATAATAATAATAAAATGAGACAAAAGAGATATCTCAGAATATCCATAAAATAAGTTTCAACATCACAGAAAAAGCCACCAGGCTAAAAGAAAAGAGTCTAAAGGCCCAAACATGGCCAACAAAAGTACAACGTACAAAACAAAGGTGCTACGCACCGACAACTAACAGAAAACCTAAAACAAAAGGGAGCTCAATAAAGACTCAAAGAAAGGTCACCGATGTCCACAAAACTCCTCCTGGGCAGACATGGACTCAGGCTCAGCGTCAGCAAAACACCACGTACTCAGCAACGGTCTCTGGCTCAGGGTCTAACATGTGACACCCAAAAGAGCAAGGGGCACATGTCAGCAAGTCTACAAGAGACTTGTGCAAGGAAACTGAAAGTAGATAAAGCAACCTAGCAGTTCTAGCATGAATGCAATGGCATGGCAGTTAAAAGCATGAGTGCAACAAGTAAAGTAAAGTACGAGCATGTCATTTAAACATGGCATGGATGACAAGTTATACAAGTAACACTCACTAGTACAAGACAAGTAAAGTAAGCACCTCGTGCACAGAGATTTCGCCTTCTGGCTAGAGTGGCTGATCGGGCCACTCCTAAGCTCAGGTGATCGTTTATCCCTACCCCTCCACGTGTATCGGGCATTGGCTTTTGACCAACACATGAGGCCCGCTTCTGGATCACGAGCCAGGAAGTGTTTTTAACAAGTATGGCGTAGGGGTGCACCTAGCCGGACAAGGAAGTACAAGTAGTGTAGCGTGTGCTACGAATGCAACAATCACTAGGATGACAAGTAAGATGCAATGCATGACAGTTAAAAGTGCGTACAGTTAAGAAATTTAAACGTGACAGATACAAATGCATGAACAAGTTTAAGGGTTGGATCTAGCTTCGTTGTCAAGCTAGATCAATTGAGGTGACGGATCTAGTTTCGTTGTCAAACTAGATCAAACAGGCGTCTAGCCAGCTATCATTTCACTGTCTAGTCTCTTTTACGCTAAAAACAAGGAAGTGGCCTAAAAACATGGCCATACACAAGAGTTGGCAAGTTTCACTTGCCTGCAAGTACAACGTCTGAGAAACATCGCCCAAGAGAGTCCAAGTCACAAATAACCTACGTGCACAAGTCCACCGGCCTAAAGTCCATATTATTAATCTTGATTAGTGAATTTAAAACATTTAAAACATTTTAAAAACATCAATTTTAGTCTTGATTAGCAGGCAATGGGTTGGGGGTCCTAGGGGTGCAAAGCGTTACCTCAACACGACGCGAAAGCTACACTGGCGTCGGGTAGCGACGCCAGGGGTTAGAATAAGAGAACGCGCTCCAAGTCCTGATTCCAATATAGATTCCTCGCTGGAAAGTTCAGAGAATCAACTGGAGCAACGAGTCCAGATTCCAAAGCTAGCACGTGCGACGACGGCTACGACGTGTCGCAACGTCGTACACGGCCAATCGTCGGAGAGAAAGCACATAGGTGGGGCCCACAGTAGTCCTAGGGACCTATGGGGGACCCACAATACCTCTGGAGAAATTGGGGGCCCACGGTGGCAAGTGGTGCGACGGGTGCGGGGTTGCGACGAATGGCTCTCGGTCGTACAGCCTCGGTGCGGGGGATTCCATCGGTCGGGCACTAGGGGAGCGGGGTTGCAGCGCTTGGGGGTGTGCAGCGGTGCGGGGGTGTGCTTGGTGCAGGGCCTTGCTTCGGTCAGAGCGGGAGACAGCGCCGGTCAGGCGCTTGGCGGGTGCGTTGCAACGTTGCAACGTTGCAACGAAGCGGGGCTTCGGTCGGAGCGGGCAGGCGCTTCGGTCAGACACGGGGGAAAGCGGGGTGCGGAGCGGGCTTGCGAGCAGGTGTGGGGCGATGCGGATGAGCGGAGCGGGCGACCGGTCTGACCGAGAGCTTCTCTCGGTCGGGAACAGGGGATGCGGGGCGACGGCTGCTGCGGTGCGGGCGGAGCGGATGAGCGGGGGAAACTAGCGGTCGGTGCGAGGGTTTTGGGCTGTTTGGCTCGGTCGATGCGGGGGTGTTCGTCGCAACGTTGCGACGATTCGTCGCAACGTCAAATTTGGGTTTTTGAAGCGGCTAGTGTTATTTTCTTATGAAAATAGGTCTTCCTAAAGGTTGTTTATATAGTGTAAATGGGTTGACTAGGTCTAGGACTAATCCTAATGGGATTAGGAGTTTAAAATAATTTAAAATTCAAATCTCACCAACTCCAACTCACCCAAGGCTTGGGTGCGGCCCAAATGAGCTGGAATTCGGCTCAAAAATTATTTAAAACATTTTAAACTCAAATAAATTTTCTTTGGCCGAAATTAATTTATAACATAATTATTAAAAATATTATAAACCTTGCTAAAAATATAAAAGTGGTCAAATGAACTCCAAAAATTATAAAATAAATATCAGGGTGATCGTGATGACGAAAGTGAGCTAACTAAGAAGAAGGATCTCAATTTCGATGTCGAACGACGAAACTAAAAATCGAAACGTCCCCCATCAAAAGTGAGAATCACAACATCTCTTCGAATAAGATTAAATTGTGGGAAAACGACTCGAGAAATGTCGTTCCAAATTAGTGCCACAATTTAAGACTCTCAGAGACGTTCACAACGGCATATCACAACAAAGTGTTCACAAACAAACAAAGTCTAAAATAAACACGTGCACGGCCAAAAGCACGTGCACGAACAAAGTACAACGAAAAGTGGTCGTTACAGTTCGTTTACTAACCGAGCTCTAAAAATATGTTCAAGCTTATTCGTTAAGCTTACCGAACAAACGTAAACAAATGTAAATGAACATTTACCGAGCTTGTTCACGAGTAGTTCATCGAACGTTCTGTTCGTTAACCAGACTTATCGAGCTTGTTCGTGAACGTGTTCAGGAACATGTTCGTGAACACACAATCAATCTTGTTCATGAACATATTTTCAATCAAACAAACAAACGTCAATTTTTTAATCGGAAATAATAATATTTAACCATAATTGCCAATGATTAAGTCAATTAAATAAAAGAATTAAATATTTGCAGGACAAAAACAAACAAATCAAACATAATAGCTTCCCATTACGAGCATCCATTCGAAGCATAGTAAAGAAATATAGTTTTTGGCTAAATGCAATAAAATGGAAGAACCCAATATTCCAACAATTCCACCATCAATGTAATATAATGAACACTTAACGAGCTTGTTCATGAACATCACTTAACGATCTTGTTCATGAACATAAATGAACAAACATAGTTATTTTCAAGCTCTGTTCGTTTACTAACCAAGCTCTAAAAATCTGTTCAAGCTTGTTCATTAAGCTTCCTGAACGAACGTAAACGAACGTAAACGAACATGTACCGAGCTTGTTCATGAGTAGTTCGTCGAACGTTATGTTCGTCAACAACCCTACCTACATGTAATGTTCTTTAGCATGTCTTGGATATAAATACTAATCTGCACTAACCACATAGAGAGCTTTCATTGATAGTAAGAGTATATTATAATGTAGAAGCTTCTTAGTGAGTTGTTCAATGAACTTGCACATTCTCTCACGATATCTCCACATCGAATAGTTAAAACACTAGCCATTACCATATCAATGGTAAAGATCAATACACAATGATATATTTGGAATATCAATGTTCTGTCTTGATATTGTTAGGGTACAAATATGGGCGCTTAACTAATAGATCTCCATACTGGTATGATATATTCCGCGTTGGGCCCTTCACAAGGAACCCTCATGGCTTTGCTCTTGGGGTTCTCCCCAAAAGGCCTCATACCAATGGAAATACTATTCCATATTTAAGTCACCAAGACTGTGACGACCTGTATCCACCAGTACACGTATTTTCGTATTCTACGTATTTTTATACTTTAAAGATATTTTTAAAATGGTTTGTCAGGAGTTTTATATAAAAAATTATTTCAAAATTCTTTGTAAAAAATATTTTGAAGCATCAAAATAGTTATGGTATATTTCAGTAGGTTCGAGTATCATCAAATACCACTAAACAATTTTTATAATATTTTATATTCAATTGTTATTGATTTAGCCATATCAATAAATTTCAATATAAACGTTATAAAAACGATTTCAAACTTCAACAGTATGATTCTATGGTCGATTAGTACTCCCCATATGATTTTTGTATTTTTCTGGAGTCGAATCGACCTAGAACCCGCAAACCCACGCCCCAAATGTTTTAGCCCAAAACTCGTATCTCTGTAGCTCAAACTCTAAAATGGACTTCGTATTCGTGATCCTCGCGACGATACGAATCCGCGGTAATTGTTTGGGAATTTTTCGTAGTCGTGTGCGAAAACGGCATAATATTACATCATTTTTACTAATTACAATCGCTAATTACATTTTTATATAATGCCCCGATCCCCAGGATACTTGGGAAGTACGAATCCGTCCCAGGTAATCCCAGTAGGAGCGAGTGTTACAAAGGAAATACAAAAATACAAGAAGGTCCACTGCACACGGCTGGGATAGCACCTGTAATATTCCCAACCACAGACAACAAATCACCAAAGAACAACACAGAATAACAACAACACCAACCAGAGTTCAACACAAAAAGTACATCATCCACATGTACATACCGCAATAACTGATATACCATCTCAGTTATACCCCATCAGTAAAACCCCAAGTACAACCACTCTGTATCACATCTCCTCACCCTACCCCACACTCTCAACTCTGCCACTGGACTCCACTGCACCACCTGCTTCCAACTCCAATAGTTAACACCTGTAAAGTCAACGGGGACACGTCAACGCGTGTCCCAGTAGGATATCCCAACTCCACACAATATACCATCTACAGGCATGAGCTACTATGCATGGAATATGAAGTGGTGTACCATAGCATGCAAAGAAAGACATAGATATATAATGTTAAGGTTTAAGTAGGAAGACGTACCTGCCACACTGATGTGTTGCTGCAAAAGAGAGTTAGTACTATGAATCATATATAAAGTAAAGGAATCAAAAGTGAATAACGTCAAGGCATAGGCTAAGAAGGAAAAACATAAGGCACCAAGAGTAAGTCACACGTATCACAGCCAACTATAACTGTCAAGGGACTACGAGAGACTCAAGCCAGGCTAGTGACACAAGCTTATTGGTAAGCTTAGTCAATAAATTAGGAAGCTCATTTATCCACTTTGTTATTGGAAAACCTGGGTAAACTATGAATATGAGGATCTGGACTTCACACCAAGGGTTGGGGTGAAAATACACACGGCGCAGTGGACAAGGGCACTGTACGAAACCGGGCCTCTTAGCTCCCTCGTCCCTGGCAGGAGTGAGGATCTCCACATATACATCTCTAAAACCAAACCACATCATCACAAACGCCAAATCCCCTCCACTCCCGGTAAAGGCGAGTGGGAATAATCACATATCGCATCCCCAGTCTCCAGGTCCAGACCTCATATCCATCATTTACTAAGCCTTTCCACCTAAAACCCGGGTTTTGCTAACTCACCCTCATTAGAGAGGATTGAGACATATTCAAATTATAGGTTAACCTCATAAGTGACACGTTAGGGGTCATGATGGCATGGGTATGCACATATCACCTTAGATGTCCATCACTAGACATAGGGTCATGCACTCACGTGACATGCCCTCTATCACAACACATCATCCATTCACAATTACAATGTATCCATGCCATTCAAGCCTCTAACTTCACCAATCATCAATGTGGCTCAAGGCCAACACTAACACATGCACGTTTCTCAAATTACCAGATATTGCCTTTATTGAGGCATTTCATCGAACAGTGACTGAGTCATTAACATGGCCATTATAACATGAGTAAATCCAAGAGAAAATACCACAATGAACTCCTACTTCAAGTAATAATAATGCACATGCATAATAGAGTAAAATTTAGCATCAAGTCATAGTTATAGCATCTCTTAACATTTCAGCTTGCTGGGAATTGCAAGGACAGCCATAAATATCAACACATTTCATCCATTTATATTGTGAATTTGACATAAATATCTAAATTAAAGTTGAAGATATGGTAGTACTGGATTCACCTATAAAATTTCATGCAGAAATGTGGACTAGGTGATTTATGGTGAATTATTTGGTGAAACCTGTTCAGACTGTTTTTCAGACAGATTTCAGGGTCTGTATTGATAGCTAATTTTGGGCATGTTACAGTCAGAATTTCGAAAACTATGCAATGATATGAAATTGTAGAACAACTTGTTAACTTTACAACGAGACCAAGAACAGAAAATTCCATTGTGTGTGCAGATAATGAGGTCCATTTTTCTAAACTGTGACCAGTCTGAAAGAAATTCAGACATGTTGTAAATATTGAGTTTTTACTCTTACTTATTGAATTGAACCTATGTCAAATTTTATATGATTTTGGGGTAGGATTTCGTTAACTACATGAATATATTTTTTTCAGCTTCTATTTTGATCTAAGTTAGGAGATATGCATATTTTAATAGAGGCTTAAACTGCTGGAAATTTCAGAACAGATCCATGAACACAAAAACTAAGTTGATTCACAAGGAAACATGCATGCAAATGAAATACAAGATGGAGTTGGAAATCCTACCTCTCTCCAAGATGATGTGAGCTTCTCTCCTTCTTCTCCTTCTTCCTCTCCTTTCCTTGGTTTTCCTTTACTTCCTCTTTCTCTTTCTCTTTCTCCTTCTATTTCTCCTTTCTTTCTTTCTTTCTTCCTTACTCTTCCCTCTTTTTGTGCAATGGAATTTCGGCCATGCAAGGGGGGATAGGGAGAGGCATGGCCAAGGAGGAGGAGGAGAAGAGAAGAGTGTAGAAGAAAATGAAAAGAAAGGAAGGGAAAAGATAAGAATGAGTAAAAGGAAGGAAACCCTAGAATTTTCTTAAGAAAAATCTACCCATCATTATCCTAGGTCATCATGACAAACATAAAATGACCAAAGTGCCCTTGCCTAAATGCCCCTCAACTTTCAAGTAATTACAAGTTTGCCATTACTAAAGACACTACACTTTTTCTTTACACACAACGCTCCAAATGACCAATCTACCCCTCACCTTTCCCAGAATTTACGAACATGCCATGACCCTAACCTCTTTCACACTAAACCCCTCTTCACAACTCATGTCTAAGAATTTACAAGAATGCCCCTCTTCCCTTATACACACCATACATTGCCATGCCTACCGACACCTGCACACGTGCACCACACATGCACCACACGTGCATACGGACAATAAATAATCCATACAATACATATATCGGTTCATATCCGTATAATCCAAAACATGGCATGACATTTTATTTTAACTAATTACCTTTAGCTAGGTACTTTACCCCTAATCACTCCCCTAACCTACCCCATTATCAGCCTCCCCTAGCCGGTGAGATTCAAAAATTTGGGATCTCAACAACCTCATTTAATCCCATTTTTAATAATAATAATATTATTATTATTAAACTATATAACCCTATATATCTACCCTCAGCTCACTCTCCACGAAACCCAACCCCCTCAGCCAGCGATAGCCCCACACCCCGTGGCTTCTCTCATCTCTCTCTTCCCTCTCCCTCTGCTCCGACTGCCGCCCACACCCCCACGGCGAAGCACCGCCGACTGCAACCGCCCTCCGTGCCCACCTCCGCCCGTCGAGCCACCAGGAGCACCCCTAGCACCGCCCCGCGCTCCTCCAAACCCATCAACAGACCCCACACGCTCTCGCTGGCGCTTCACCGGCGCTGCTGCTTCACCGGCGTTGCTACTGTCCATCTTCCCGCCACCGTGCTCCACCTCGCCGCCGCTGCGCATGACGCCGCCGCTACGCCGCCTCACCGTTTGCACCCCTGCCACACTCCACCGTCGAAGATCACCACCTGCTCCTCCTCTCCTATTCGACGAGGGGCTTCACTGCAAGCAGTACACATCATATCCTCCGAGCTCGTCGCACCACCATCTCGCCGCACCACCGCCTCCACCCCGCCCCTCCCCGGTGCTCCCCTCCGCGACAGCGTCGCCGCCCAGGCCACCTTCGACTCCCTCAGCCGTCAGCATTCCGTCGCTCATTGCTTCTACCGCTGAGCGCCTTCCACCGCTTCACAACGCCCCCACCTCGCGCTGCCCCTGCCCGGTCCCCGCCGCCCTGTCGTCGACGAAGAAACCCCTTCAGCAGCGTGAACACGCATGAGGAAGGTTAAACCATAAGTTATATACGTATACGTATATATGTATATGTGTATAATTTGTATATATATATATATGTTAATAATAATATTAATAGTTGATTCGTTTTAAATTGATTATAAATTGTACAGGTATCAGAAAAATACGATGGAAAGTCCAGAAAATCCGAAACGACGAAACGGACACATTGGCACTGGTTTCATTACCAAAAGGCAAGTACATTTCTTGCGGTAAATTTTTAAAGATAAAATTTAATATATCTACTTTCACTTATAAATTTGTAACTCAAGATTTTCACGTACACTAACATGCGAGAAAAATATGTGTCGTAGTACTAAATGAGACGGTCATTTGGACCCCTTGTTGGAAGAATTTTGACGTATGGTTTGACCTAGAGAAACCTTTGAGACATAGTGAAATATCGTTTTCTCGTTTTTAAATTAGTTTTTGGGTCGTATAAATTAAGAAAAATCCCCGTTAATTATTTTAAGATCTTAAAAGAAGTCTACTAACCTTAGAAAAATATTTTAAACTTATTAATCCTCATTTGCTTAGTTAAAACCGTTTTCTATGCTCGTTTCTTTAAAGTATTGTGTATTTTAATGCTTCGTGTAATTGTGTAACTAAATCACAAAACTGTGAAATTGGTTGAGATTAGTGAATAGACGGATGAGACATCATATGCATCTAATACGATGTAAATTGAATGGAACAGATTGAACAACGGATGAAATTCATTTGATTGAATTTTAAAATAGATAGTACACATACTTTGGCCCGGCACTTGACTTGACCCGTGGGATTAGGGTAGTCTATGGTCACAAGTGTTATGGAATGACTGGATGCATCTACCGAATACCTCCACCACTTCTGGAGGTTAGAACTTGACCGTCACCCTATGGGGTCGATGAGTAGCGTTTCAGATTAGCTCCCGTAACATGGCACATATTAGTCATTTCTCGCACCTTTGGACGTGGACTTAGCACTAGAATAAATTGGTTACTAAATATTGCTCTCACCTCTTCTTCTACAGGTTGCTAACAACATTACAGAATTGTTATCAAATGTTAAATTGTTACAGGTTGCTAATAGTATTGCAAATTACTATCAAATGATTAAATTGCTGCGGGTTGCAAATTACTGCGAATGTTTAACTGCTATATCTCTTTTAAATTAAACTTATTGCTTATCTTGAAGTTCATCTTGGATCAATTTTTAAATACTTAAATCTTTCTTTTTGCGGAAATTAGTGGTCAAGTAAACCTCGCCGATGGACATTTCAATTGTGTTTTATGAAATGTCTGTCAGGTATCGAGAGTGACTTTGTGGAGGACATTCCAGTAGAGGCAGAGCTAGCACTTGACAAGTATATGGAGTACCTTCCCTCAGAGGATTAGAACATTTGTACATTCGCATCAGCATTTCCTATTGTAATAATGTAATTTGTGTGTTTGTTCGTATTGGCCATGCTAGGCCCAAAAATGTATCTTAAATTCTGTACACTGGATATTTAATAATGTTGTTTGAGCTGCTTCTTAAATTTGCATGCAAGGACCTGTAGTTTACACAGACGCTTAGTGTGTTTAAACCAAAAAGGAAGAAAGAAAAGAAAAAATTACTCCTCCTTGTTTTAAGCACACCGGGGACCCGCTCGCGTCCTCGCTCCCGGTAGAATGGAAAGCGGGACATGACAAAGACCCCCCCTATGCTTGCCAATGTGGGACTATGTTGTTCGCAACTTAACAAGACTCCCCTCGAACACATAGGACCACGAGCCTCCCCTTGAACGATCATCCATCTGCCCCTGCTCAATCAAGCCAATCATTCAGCTCCCACTGTATTGGTGACACACGCCTTACGTCAAGCTCGAATATTGCTCGAGAACAGTTACCTCTATAGACCGTGGTCGAGAGACTTGCTCTTTCAAGACCAACTCCACATACGCAGACTACCACTGCGTTCCTGCTCTACAGCCTACACTGCGTTGCAGAACACGCCTTACGTGAAGTGCATAGAGTACCTTCCATTTTCACCGTGTGTAGGTCAGTGGGCACACACGTCCATCCAATGATGGAATGAAGCTCTGTCGTCTTTCCAATAGAGCGCAGTGCAGAGATCCTTGAATCATTCCTTAGAGCTTGCCAAATGTTGTTCGGCACTTGGAGGAATACTCCCCCACATCGGTAAGACTAATATGGTCCGGCTTTGATACCATGTTCTTTTCTTAAATATGGCATACCAGATCTCCACATTGGTATGATATTGTCCACTTGGGCCCATTGACCCAACTGGTTTTGCTCTTGGGTCTCCCCAAAAAGCCTCATACTAATGGAGATCCGAATCCATATTTAAACCCCCTTAACTCCCATTGTCTAGCCAATGTGAGACTATGTTTGAGGTGGAGATTGTGAGATATCAAACATAGTCCCACATTGGCTAGACAAGGGGAGTAAATGGGGTTTAAATATGGATTCGGATCTCCATTGGTATGAGGCCTTTTGGGGAGACCCAAGAGCAAAACCAGTTGGGCCAGTAGGCCCAAGTTGACAATATATATCATACCAATGTAGAGATTTGGTGGGCTGATCACTCCTTATTTTACACTTTTTTCCCGCATGTTTGCATGCCATTTAGATCGCCCAAATCATGTTTTTCACGATATATCGACTATATGTAATGCCCTACAAGCTACTGCACAAGTACTAGAGGGGGGGTGAATAGTACTTTAAAAATAACAAGGAGTATAATTCCAAATTATAGTGCAAACAACTACCAAAATAATTTGCGGAAGCTTAAATTGAATGACAACAACAAAATTAACAAAGCTAACAAAAGATGTTAATGGGTTCGGATCCACCCAAGTCTCCCCGACTTGTTCCCGGTGATCCTACGTCCCAACCACCTGGATCCCCTCCGGATACTTAGGTTAGAAACCCTAACCCAAGATTTCCACTATGAATATCTTGTGAAAAACCTTCACAAGATCAAATCATACATGCAATGACAATAGTGAATCCCACAACCCGGGATCACAACCTTCTCTCACAACCGAGAGAATCAATAAGCAATATAAAAGAGTTTATATTGAAATAAACAAACTTACCACAAAAACCTATACCTTGAGTTTTTCTTACCAAATAGGTGAAAGGAAGGATTTGAGGAAGATGAAGTCACCAAGACCTAGCACCAAGGAAATGACCAGCAATGGGTACCTAGGAGTGATTTGGAGACTTGATTCAAGCTAGAGCTTGAAGGGCTCACCAAGAACAAACTTCTCTCAAAATGGATTCTAGATCTAGAATGTGAGAGAATGGGTTTCTTGTGAGGAAGAGAGCTTTAGAAATGAGTGAGAATGGCTATCTCTTTCTATCTCAATGAATCTCTTAATGGCAGCTCTAACCTAGAAAGAAATGACCTAGGTTCGTATTTATAGGGTCCCATAAAAAACAAGTTAGGTCAATTCCCAACGGATAAAAATCTGAGGAAACTTGTCGGTCAAGGAACAACCACTGACCGACTAGTTCATCAACTAGTCGGTCAGTCAAACAACATGGACCGACTAAGTGAGGAACTGAGAAGAGATAGAAATTCAGACTTAGAAATCTAGTCGGTCCAAGAAGACTTTCTGACCGACTAGTTTCACAACTAGTCGGTCAGTCAGTGAACGTAGACCGACTAAGAGGCAAAGTGAAATAGTCTGAATACAAATTGACTTAGTCGGTCCAAGAACAAAAGTTGACCGACTAGATTGTCAACTAGTCGGTCACCAAACGTTCTTAGACCGACTAACGATAAACAGTAGCTTAGGATAAATTTAGCATGTACAGTAAATCACAACTAGTCGGTCAAAGAAGCATCACTGACCGACTAGTTCACAAACTAGTCGGTCGGTGAGTCAACGTAGACCGACTAACTGTAAACAGTAAGGTGCAAGAAATTAAGGAAGCAAACTAGTCGGTCCAAGAAGAGTTGCTGACCGACTAGATCACCATCTAGTCGGTCAGTACTTCTTCTTGTACCAACTAACATGCACAAACAAGTCCGAATCGAAGCGCGACGCTTCGAGGAAGTTAGAATGAACTTGTACTAAGATCCTAAAGCTACGATATGAGCGTTATGAAGTTAGAATCGTAAGATATACTCAAGGCTTAACATTCTATATATCGAAGCTAAAAGACTATAAATAAAACCTTAAAGAATGGTCTTCGAGAGCTTCGATTAATTCTTCATGACTTCCAAAACGGCGCAAGAGCTTCAACGAAGCTTTAGGCATGAATACGTGCTTTGAGAAGTCTTGAGATGTCGCTTTGAATGTTCTCGAGATTTTTGCGACGATCTCCAATACTGCGCTCACAAATTGTTAGTTCATGAATTATTTATGTTTGCTCATCATCCAAAACCAAATTCGGGGAGTCCAATATTCAACATTCTCCCCCTTTTTGGTGATGACAAACCAACATAAATAATAATCAAAAATAATGATTCAAATGTAAAATACGTACTCCCCCTGCATTGATGACACGTTAATTCCAAAATGAATATATATGAATTGCATCAATCAGACGAGTAAGATAAATAAAGAGAATCGATTTTCGAAATATCGGATTTTGAAAATCCTTATATATATCTTAACTCCCCCTGAATCTAACATATCAAACTAGATTCTTGGAAATTGAGTTTAATTTTTATTTGACCTATTTATTATCATTATCTCTCCCCCTTTGGCATTATCCCAAAAATGGGGGGCATACAAAGACAACAATTAGGAAATGGAAAATCCAACATCGGGAGTCGTAGACAATGACGATGGAACTAATTGACACCAAAGGAAAAGTGGTGAAATCAAATCAAGGTGTGCCAAATTGTCCATTATCAAAAAGCGATAATTAAAATCATCAAAAATACCAAATTTTTATTCATTTCTTGAATAAAGAAACATACTCTCCAATATTCAATATTCTTGGTTAAACTGGTGCATGGAAAACAATTCAATACAATTATAGAATTTCAATCTATTTAACCAAGTTTTTCAATCGTCGAGCGACGATTTCAAATAGCATGGACATTGAATGAGAATTAATGTGCACGACGAAGAAAATATCACAACATGAACATCGATGTATATATAGATAGAAACATCATGAGTACATCCAAAAAGATATCGATACATCAAATGCAACATACCCATCAAAAAGAAATACATCATACATCATCGATACAACATCATCATCAGAACACCATCATCAACATCCAACAACAAAAAATACAACACATACACAGACATCCAACATATCAAAATACAACAAATCAACACCCAAACTCCATCCCATCCTAACCCAAAAACACTCTCAAAAAGGTATATCATCCAATGAGCAGTGGAGAGTCCTCGAAACAGACGATCACGAGGAAGTGGCTGGATCTGCAGTCTCCGTGGGTCCAGTCGACAGAGTGGACTCAGGCTCTGCAGGGAGGAGAGGCGTGTCAACAGACGGGATCGTCGGGGCAGGTGTGGAAACGACGACGGGCTCAACAGCTGGGGTCTCAACTGGAGTATCAGCAGGTAAGATAGGAGCAGGCTTGTCAACAGGAACAGCAGCAGCCTCAGACGTCTGAACTACTGATGCAGAAGTCTCTGGAGCACCGGAAGTGGTGCCAACTCCAGGAGCAGATGTAGTAGCAGCAGCAGCAGCAGTGGCCTCATCGCCACGAGCCAAGGAAGTGACAAGATCGTCAATATCCTCATCGTCCATCTCCTCGGCCTCAGAAACGGAAGGAGGAAGCTCAATGCCCATCATACGAGCCATACGGCAGACGACCTCCTCGGTACGAGCCAAACGCGACTCGTGCCGACGAAGAAGGCGTACGACATCATCTAATGTGGCAGGAGGAGTGGGGGCTGTAGCAGCTGAGGGAGTGGCCTGGGAAGCAGATGTGGTCGACCTCTGCACGTGACGAAGCACCGCAAGAGATTTCTTAACGGCCGTCCCGTTCAGAGGAGGACCCAAAGGACGCTCATCGTCAGGAGGGAGAGGAACACGGAAATGACGGAAAACCAGGGTCAACAGACACGGGTAAGGGATATGCGCAGATTTATTGGTCTTACGAATACACTCGAAAGAGTCCATCTTATCAAGTATAACGCGAGCCCAATTAATCTCGCAACCCAAGAAAAGAGCGTAAATCAGCTTGAGAAAAGGCTGGGATGGCAGAGAAGATGAGCCGTACTTGGGAAGCAAGCACGACTTCAGAATGAGATTAAGCACCCATGCATTAGGTTTGAACGACTTCGAAGGAACACCAATGAGGGCAGGAGGGATCACATGGAAGATATCAGAAAGAACGGACTGATCCAAGGAAGAGATATCATCAACAGAAATATCCGAAGGAAGGAGACCGGACGACGAACAACCAAGTATCTCCCCCAAGATTTCTGTCGTGAGAACTATAGGAGTTCCCAAGACAGTAGTCTCAATGGAGTGATTCTCATCGTACAGGCCCCGAACACGATTGGCGTAGAATAATTTGACCAGGCGAGGATATGGTCTGGGGTTCGCCTTGGGGTCATAGCGAAGATAATCCAATAGGCCACTATAGGAGAGAAGATCAGCAAGGCCAAGAAAATCAGAAAACTGAACATAATGCTCTAACAACAGTGGGCAGTGCTCTATACGGTTGTACGCTGCGAGACACTGAGGGTCATCGCGGCACAACGATATGTCTACACCGCCGACTGGCATAGGAGCTTTACCCTTAGCCTTACGGGTCTTCGGAGGAGGTGGAGTAGGAGCTTTCTCGGGATGTTCAGGAGTGTATTCCTCATCGGTATTATCCTCGGAATCACTACCGGAACGCTCACCGGGAGGAGTGGTGGCACGGGACTTTTTAGGCTTAGGCTTGGGCTTGAACGATTGGCCGGCAGGTTTAGGCTTGGACGTCCTCTTCCTCTTCAACGGAGTTGAAGACAAAGAGGGGGGTCGAGTGGTCTTGGCCCTACGTTTGGGAGGGGTCGAAGCGGTAGCACCCTCTACGGTCATAGGGGATGCCCCAGAAGATGAAATCGGGATCCTCGTTCGTGCCATGATCTCGGCACAACGAGTACAATCACACGATGAAGATAAGATCAAACACCCTAGTTCAAACCCTAGAATCCTATAACAAACCCTAAGAGAGACAAAATCCGAAACACTAGTTCACCTAGAAAGTGAAAACACGATAGATATCAAACCCTAGGAAAGGAAAACGAGATCTAGGAGGGGGGTTATACCTAGGAGAGAGGGTCGACGGCGACGGACGGCGGGGATGGCCGGAAAGATGGCCGGAGAGACGTCGGAAGCCGAAGGGTCTCAAGAGGGGATAGGGTTTTTGCGGGCTGGAGCTTCGAAAACAACCGACTAGAAATGAAAAAGATCGGTCGGATAGAGCTTAAGTCGGTCTGGAAAGTGAAAAGACACATTTGCCCTAACATACTTAGTCGGTCACAGTTCAAACACTGACCGACTAGATTACGATCTAGTCGGTCGGTCAATGAGCTTGAACCGACTAAGTCGAAACAGAGGCAAACAGGAAATTTCTAGGTCTAGAGTTAGTCGGTCTCAGTATAATCACTGACCGACTAGTTTTCAATCTAGTCGGTCGGTAAGTGTACTATGACTGACTAAAAGAAGTCAATGACAGGAGATAGTTAAAAACTTGATCTAGTCGGTCTGAGTTCACTAGCTGACCGACTAGATGAGTATCTAGTCGGTTGGCTAATGAACTGAAACCGACTAGAAGAGTCCAAAAATTGATAAATGAGTTCTCTTCAAAACCCACTTGGATGAAACATCTTAACACTCTCATTAGTCATCTAACTTACCCCATAAAACGTCGAAATCTTAAATACGACATTCAAATACGAATTCGAGCACAAATTCAAACATATCACATAAAATCCCCAAAAATTCAATAAATCTAGCATGAACGAAATATCGTGAAATATAATAGCATGCAAGATAATTGAATGAAACATGAATCCTATATCTCGGATTCACCCATAATCCCCAATTCTCGACGTAACCGCACAAAGGAGTCCTCCTTTAGGGGTTTTGTGAAAATATCGGCGATTTGCTTTTGGGTTTCAACGTACACTAAAATGATGTCCTTTTTAGCAACATGATCATCTAAAAAGTGGTGTCGGACATCTATGTGTTTTGATCGGGAATGATGCACCGGATTCTTTGAAAGACAGATAGCACTTTGGTTATCCACCATGATAGGGCTAGTATCACAATGAATACCAAAATCCTTCAGTGTGTGTCTCATCCAAAGAACCTGGGCACAAGCGGCACCGGCGGCAATATATTCCGCCTCGGTGGTTGAAAGTGATACGGAATTTTGCTTCTTGGAAAACCAAGAGACAAGAGAATTTCCTAGAAAATGGCAAGTGCCACTAGTACTTTTCCTGTCGGATTTGCATCCCGCATAATCGGCATCACTATATGAGACTAACTCATACGTGCTAGATTTTGGATAAAGTAATCCAAACTCAAGTGTATAACTTAGATAACGGAAAATACGTTTTACCGCTACTAAGTGAGACTCCTTAGGTTAAGACTGATAACGAGCACATATGCATACGGCAAACATAATATCGGGCCTACTTGCGGTAAGATAAAGTAAACTACCTATCATACCTCGATATAGACGAATGTCTACATCCTTACCGCCCGTATCCTTGTCAAGATGCGTAGTCGTGCTCATTGGAGTCTTTTTCCCGGAAGCACTCTCCATTCCAAATCGCTTAAGCAACTCCACCGTATACTTCGTTTGGTGGATGAAGATTGCATCGTTCAATTGACGAATTTGGAGACCTAAGAAATATTTGAGTTCGCCCATGTGGCTCATCTCAAATTGTTCCTTCATAACATTAGAAAACTCTTCGCAAAGAGTGAAGTTAGTAGCACCGAAAATGATATCATCAACATAAATTTGAACTAATAAAATATCATTATTCGCATGCTTAACAAAAAGTGTAGAATCGGCTTCACCCATTTTAAAATTCAAATCCAAAAGAAAATTCTTTAGGCGATCATACCAAGCTCGAGGAGCTTGTCTCAAACCATAAAGAGCTTTCTTTAGTTTAAAAACATGATTTGGAAATTTTTCATTTATGAAGCCCGAAGGTTGAGAAACATAAACTTCCTCAACAACATCTCCGTTTAAAAATGCACTTTTAACATCCATTTGAAATAACTTAAAATTTTTATGGCATGCATAAGACAATAATAGTCTAATTGATTCTAATCTAGCTACCGGAGCGAAGGATTCTTCGAAATCGATACCTTCCTCTTGGCGATAGCCTTGAGCAACTAACCGAGCTTTGTTCCGGACGACGACTTGGTTTTCGTCGGTTTTGTTCTTGAAGATCCACTTTGTCCCTATGACGGTGTGGTTCTTCGATGGCAAAGGAACAAGCTCCCATACCTCATTCCTCTCGAATTGAATGAGTTCCTCCTCCATGGCAAGGATCCAAGCACTATCTTCGCACGCTTCAACTATATTCTTTGGCTCTATCGATGAGGCAAAGGCACAATTGGCGAAGTGGTGGACTTGCGATCTCGTCTTGACACTATCATGAATATTGCCAATGACTTGCTCATGGGGATGGTCGCGAACGGTATGAGGCCGCTTAGAAATACCTTGATCACTAGGCACATTCTCAACAACTTCATTAGTCGGGTTAGTATCAATAGAATCAATTGAGTCAATGGACTTAGAATTTTCAAACGAATCACATAAAACATCCATAGAATCATTATCATTTGAAATTCTAGAATTAGTAAAATTCTCATTAAAAGAGACATGAAGTGATTCCTCAATCGTAGAGGATCTTTTGTTGTATATCCGGTAGGCTTTGCTACGTGAGGAATACCCAACAAATATCCCCTCATCCGATCTCGGATCAAACTTGTCCAAATTATCATATGTGTTTTTAATAAAACATTTTGCGCCGAAAACACGAAAATGTTTAACTTGAGGCAATCTACCAAACAACAATTCATAGCAAGTTTGTTTGGTGCCGGGCCTCAAAAGTATTCTATTAAACACATAACAAGCGGTGTGTACCGCTTCCGCCCAAAATTGATAACCAAGTTGACTATCTTCGAGCATAGTGCGAGCTCACTCCACAAGCGTTCTATTCTTCCTCTCAATAACACCATTTCGAGGAGGTGCACGAGGGAAAGAAAACGTGTGAGTAATTCCAAGATCATCACAAAAATTTGAGAAAGACTCATTCTCAAATTCACCCCCATGATCACTACGAATAGTGACAATGGTGGTTCCGATGAGATTTTGTACTTTCTTCACAAATATTGTGAAGTTTTCAAAAGCTTCGTTTTTATTACATAAGAAAAATACCCATGTAAATCTTGAATAATCATCAACGATGACTAGTCCATATCTTGCATTTCCTAAGGAAGCAACTCTAGTTGGCCCAAATAAATCTAAATGTAATAGCTCTAGTGGCCGTTTCGTAGAAATGCTTTTCTTAGGTTTAAATGAAGATTTAGGAAGCTTGCCACGTTGACAAGAATCACAAAAACTTTTCTTTTCAAAAACGAGCTTCGGAAAACCTTTAATGGAATTTAATTTTGAAAGCTTATAAAGTGTTCCAAAGTTCACATGTCCAAAGCGTCGATGCCATAAGTGTTGTTCACTTGTGTTGGCAACGAGACATTGTTCATATGACTTAGGAAGATCCAAAATATAGATATCTTTATGGCGTGTGCCGGAAAATAATAATTTATTATTATCATTTGAAATATGACACAATCCTTTCGCAAAGCTAACTTTGTAACCTTTGTCACAAAGTTGGCTTATTGAAATAAGATTATGATTTAAACCATTAACTAGATAGACATCACTAATTAAGGGTTTAGACGGGTTACCCACTTTACCAACACCGACGATGGTTCCGCTCTCGTTGCCTCCAAATACGACGCGATTTCCATTTGCAATGGGAACCACTCCGGAGAGCAATTAAGCGTCACCCGTCATGTGTTTTGAACACCCGCTATCGAGTATCCAATTCCCTTTGGAGCTAAATTTAAATTTGTTGCTCCTTTTCTTTTTCTTTTCCCTGAGTACCTAAAGATAGAAATATTCATATCATGGTACCCAAGGTCATTGGGTCCTCAAAGGTTAGACCTTTGGAAGCCAAGTCCAATTGGACTTAGACTTCCCCACATAATTTCTACTATGCACAACATCCGAAAAATAAGCATTCATATACACTTGTTTTTCATCCATGCTTGTGTCCTTTGGGCTCCAAATAGTGAAAATTTTGGGAGCCATCATCCTATTGGGTGCATGCATGCGACGTTGATTTCTACGTGATGCATGTTGTGGATAGGCATACGGAACATGATGGAATGGTGCACGACGAGAATTATTCATATGATAAGGTGGGTGAACATATGCATGTGCGGGAACACGTGCGTGAGGGTGTCTCACATTGTGTGCACGTGCCCGAGAATGTGTTGCATAAAAATCATCATATGTATGAGACGGTGGAGTAGGACATGTGTTCCTACGTGGCATGGTATTTGTGTACATATAAGCATGTCCCTTCTTTGGAGGTCCACCCAAAGTGGGTTTCTTTCCGAAAGAGGGTGTGGACGAGGTGGAAGCACCATTGGTAGATGAACTACCAATAGAGTGTTTGCTACCACTCGTAGAGTCACCGGAAGTTGGCCTAACAAAAGTAGTGGCCGCTTTGGACGGACATCCCATCGTATACCCCAAACCAATGTGGTGATTGACCGGAAGTAAGTCACTTAGGATTTTATCCAAATGGTCTTTACCCTTATTGAATTTATCAATTCGGCCTAATGTGTTCTCATATTTCTCTTTGAGAGAACACATAGAAGTATCCAAGTTAGATACTTGCGATGTGAGCACATAAACACGAGATTTAAGATTCTCATTCTCAATACTAAAAGTCGAGTTTTGAGAAGTCAAATCCGCTATCCTATGTTCTTCTGGATCTTCAATGCTAACATGTTCAAGTTTAGATTTGAGATTGACAATCTCATTTCTTAACTCTTCAACAACGGTGTCGTTGTTTGTGATGATAGTCTTAGGCGAGGTTTGAATGCTAGCTAGGTCATCTTTTACTTTAGTATATCTATTTACTAATTTAGTGTATTTAGACCATAAATGAGAGTTAGCATCCCTAAGATCATCCATAGTTACCTCATCGCCTTCGTCGTCGCTATCATCGGAAGAGGAGGATCCTTGATCATGCTCCTCTCTTGCCATGAAGCACATGTGCGCTTGCTCCACGTTCTCATCGTCCGACTCTCCGCTTGAGGAATCCTCGGAGTCGGTGAATGTTGCTCCGACAAGTCCCTTTTTGTACCCCTTTTTGTACTTCTTCGACTTGTCGAACTTCGGCGCCTTCCACTTCTCCTTTTGCTTGTTTTGAGGACAAATGTGTCCTGGCTTATTGCATTTAAAGCACAAAGGTGGAGATGCGTTAGTAGAAGTAAATTTAGATTTTTGTTTGAAGTTACCCTTTCGGAAGAAGCGATTGAACTTCTTTGCCATGAGTGCAATGGATTCCATGTCCATTTCTTCTTCCGAGTCCTCATCATCGGTAGAGGTGGATGAAGCCGCCTTGAATGCAATCGCCTTTTTCTTAGGCGCGTCTTGGTTCAAATAGGACTTCATCTTTTCTTGTAACTTCACCTTGCTATCTTTGCGTACCTCGTATGACATCAAAGTACCCATCAATTGAACTACGGTATACTTATTCATGTCATTACCTTCCTCGATGGCGAAGGTACGTTTCTCCCAAGAAGAAGGAAGTCCTTCGATAAGCTTTGAGCACTTCTCCTTTTGAGTGTAGGACTTGCCGAGGGCCTCTAACTCGTTTATTATGTCAACGAAGCGAGCGTAATATTCCTTCATCTTCTCGCCCTGTTGCATATGAAACATTTCGTAATATTTGTTTACGACTACGAGTTTAGAGTCTCTTACCCTACTCGTCCCTTCATGAAGAATGAGGAGGGAGTTCCAAATTTGATATGCACTCTTACATGTGCATATCTTATTGAAGTCCTCGGGCTCCAATGCGCATTGCAAGGCGTTTATTGCCTTGGCATTGCTTACCTCCGCGGCGATCTCTGCGGTAGTCCATTTCTCAAAGTCTTCTTCTTCGGGTTCGATGTATTCCTTCATTGTAGTCCTCCATAAAGATGCACTCCGGAGGAAGGTTTCCATCCGGCATTTCCAGTACCCGTAGTTGGTACCGTTGAAGAATGGAGGCCTCGTAGAGGAATGTCCTTCCATCACCGAAGATGCTCCTTCACGGTTCCTGAAGGTGTCATAGTTGGAAGGTGGACGCACGATTTTGTTGTCGTTGGTAGACATAGCTAAGTATCTGGCTTTGATACCAAATGTAATGCCCTACAAGCTACTGCACAAGTACTAGAGGGGGGGTGAATAGTACTTTAAAAATAACAAGGAGTATAATTCCAAATTATAGTGCAAACAACTACCAAAACAATTTGCGGAAGCTTAAATTGAATGACAACAACAAAATTAACAAAGCTAACAAAAGATGTTAATGGGTTCGGATCCACCCAAGTCTCCCCGACTTGTTCCCGGTGATCCTACGTCCCAACCACCCGGATCCCCTCCGGATACTTAGGTTAGAAACCCTAACCCAAGATTTCCACTATGAATATCTTGTGAAAAACCTTCACAAGATCAAATCATACATGCAATGGCAATAGTGAATCCCACAACCCGGGATCACAACCTTCTCTCACAACCGAAAGAATCAATAAGCAATATAAAAGAGTTTATATTGAAATAAACAAACTTACCACAAAATCCTATACCTTGAGTTTTTCTTACCAAATAGGTGAAAGGAAGGATTTGAGGAAGATGAAGTCACCAAGACCTAGCACCAAGGAAATGACCAGCAATGGGTGCCTAGGAGTGATTTGGAGACTTGATTCAAGCTAGAGCTTGAAGGGCTCACCAAGAACAAACTTCTCTCAAAATGGATTCTAGATCTAGAATGTGAGAGAATGGGTTTCTTGTGAGGAAGAGAGCTTTAGAAATGAGTGAGAATGGCTATCTCTTTCTATCTCAATGAATCTCTTAATGGCAGCTCTAACCTAGAGAGAAATGACCTAGGTTCGTATTTATAGGGTCCCATAAAAAACAAGTTAGGTCAATTCCCAACGGATAGAAATCTGAGGAAACTAGTCGGTCAAAGAACAACCACTGACCGACTAGTTCATCAACTAGTCGGTCAGTCAAACAACATGGACCGACTAAGTGAGGAACTGAGAAGAGATAGAAATTCAGACCTAGAAATCTAGTCGGTCCAAGAAGACTTTCTGACCGACTAGTTTCACAACTAGTCAGTCAGTCAGTGAACATAGACCGACTAAGAGGCAAAGTGAAATAGTCTGAATACAAATTGACTTAGTCGGTCCAAGAACAAAAGTTGACCGACTAGATTGTCAACTAGTCAGTCACCAAACGTTCTTAGACCGACTAACGATAAACAGTAGCTTAGGAGAAATTTAGCATGTACAGTAAATCACAACTAGTCGGTCAAAGAAGCATCACTGACCGACTAGTTCACAAACTAGTCGGTCGGTGAGTCAACGTAGACCGACTAACTGTAAACAGTAAGGTGCAAGAAATTAAGGAAGCAAACTAGTCGGTCCAAGAAGAGTTGCTGACCGACTAGATCACCATCTAGTCGGTCAGTACTTCTTCTTGTACCAACTAACATGCACAAACAAGTCCGAATCGAAGCGCGACGCTTCGAGGAAGTTAGAATGAACTTGTACTAAGATCCTAGAGCTACGATATGAGCGTTATGAAGTTAGAATCGTAAGATATACTCAAGGCTTAACATTCTATATATCGAAGCTAACAGACTATAAATAAAACCTTAAAGAATGGTCTTCGAGAGCTTCGATTAATTCTTCATGACTTCCAAAACAGCGCAAGAGCTTCAACGAAGCTTTAGGCATGAATACGTGCTTTGAGAAGTCTTGAGATGTCGCTTTGAATGTTCTCGAGATTTTTGCGACGATCTCCAATACTGCGCTCACAAATTGTTAGTTCATGAATTATTTATGTTTGCTCATCATCCAAAACCAAATTCGGGGAGTCCAATATTCAACACTATATTGCGATGCTTTTCACGATTTGTTGTTTTTGTCGTATTTCAGGTGATTTGGAGCGATTTGGAGTGATCTCGAGATACGCCAACTCCAGAGTGTCACCGATGACTTCCCCGAGGGGTATTTTACTGTTGGAGAGGAGCGGAAAAAGAAAGAATGTCGCAGGAGCGACGAGGAGGCCAAAACAAGCTGTTTGGGCATTTTTGGTGTCTCACTTGGCCGAGTGAAGGAGTCACTCGGCCGACCAGCGAGACACCGCTCGGCCGACCTGATCGGACACGTATTATGTGTGCACTCGGTCGAGCGACGGAAGCCACATCGGCCGAGTGACGAGACCCCGTCCGCCCGAGTGGCACTCAGATGAAGCCCATCAAAAATCGCCAACTTACTGTTTTTTGTCTGCCTGAGCTTCAGAAGACCCACTCGGCCGAGTGGAAAATGCCGACCGCCCGAGTACATGGAAGCCGTCGGCCGAGTGATGACAACTCACTCGGCCGAGCCGCCCCCGAAGTGAAGACCCCCGAAGACCCAGACTTACTGGAAATTCTCAGGGTTTGTCACTCGGCCGAGCGACTTTTGTCACTCGGCCGAGTGCGACGCGCTGCCTGTAGCGAAAATTACGGTTTTCAGGCTGCGCAGGGGCATTTTGGTCACAGTTTTTTGGACAATTTTGGGGGGTATTTAACCCCTGTTTTTACCCTAGGTTTAGGAGCTTTTCTCTTTACTTTTTGCAGCTTTTTAGATTAAACTTTTAGCTTTAGATTTTTATGATTGGAGAGGAGAGAAAAGTTGATTTTTGTTGGATTATTGGAAGAACTCCATTGGTTTGTCTCTCTCTCCTCTAAAAATACTATTTTTATTGCTTATCTCAATATTGTGATGAATTCTCTTATTAATTCCATTGATTATTTTTGTAATTGTGCTATGAATTGTGAGTAGTCCTTACGTCTTGGGGCGTGGGGATGAACCCTACGAGCCCAATTTCAGATTTGTGATGAATTGATAGAAATTTTGCTAGAATTGCTATTAGGGTTAGTTTGGGATCGATTTATTACGGATGGCTAGGAGTTCATACCGATTGGGATTTGCAAGAGATTGGATCCCAATTCGATAGGAAACCCTAGAAATCCGAATTGGGTTGAAATTGAGTTCCGTAGTATCGGTTTGCAAGAGATTGGACCGATACTAGGGTTCTCGGTTGCAATTCCATGCCAATACCCGTTTGCAAGAGATTGGACGGGTAGGAACTATCCCAACCTAGGTCGTGGCCCGAGTTTGCACGAGAGTGGGCTCAGGGCGTGATTGAACGATGATGATTGATCCTAATGCTAGCTTGCCTAGGCTAGTGTTTGCAAGAGATTGGACCCGAACCTAGGATAGCTATAGATCGGCAACAGCGCGAGAGCGTGAGCTAGGTTTTACATTCAGTTGCAACTAGTTCATCCGAGATTTTATTCTAGCAATGTTGATGCCGACGAATCACATTGACGAGATACGGTGAGTAGCGGGGATTCCCCATTCCCTAGGCGTCCTTTATTTGATTTGATATTTCCGTATTTTGTCTGACGATTGTGACAGGATCGCCAAAGGCAAATTTCTCTCTTTTCTGTTCTTAATAGCCAGGTTGTTCGGAGCAAGCACTTTCATTCGTCCTCCCTGTGTTCGATAACCCGCTCGTCGCTACACCGTGCGCTTGCGGTAAAACTACACGGTCGCACTTTCGGGTGTACGCCCGGGGTCGACCAAGTTTTTGGCGTCGTTGCCGGGGAAAGTTTTTGGCAACAAAGTTTTTGGCCAACAAATTTTTTGGCGCCGTTACCGGGGAGGCGATTGCGTTTGATCTTACCACCCTAGCTATTTCTTTTTGTTTTTATTTCTTTATTTTTTTATCTAACCCTTCCATTGTGCTAATCACTTCTTTGAAACTTTGTTTTCCCGTGCATGAACACGAGATCAACGGCGGACCCTGACGCTATATTATTTGATCCCGAGATCGAGCGTACTGCGCGGAGAATCAGAGCGGAGAGAAGACAAGATCCGGAAGGGAGGTTTATGACCAACCCAGAAACTGCAGAACAATTAGCGGTAAGAATGGCGAGGATTATTTCTATTCGAGATAGGCTTCGGCCTAAGACCTCTTCTATGACCTCGTCCATTGCCATGCCGGAGTTGGCGGCTGACAAGAACTTTGAGCTGAAGACTGGACTAGTGGTTCTGATGCAGCAGGATCCATTTCATGGGAATGCCCATGAAAATCCCCACTACCACATCCAGTTATTTTTGTCGAAGTGCGCCACATTTCAGATGACGGGGGTCTCCATCGATGCCATCAGACTGCGCCTCTTCCCCTTCACATTAAAAGACAAAGCACTTTATTGGTTGAGGACGCAAGCTGAGGGAGTCTTTACCACATGGGACGAGTTGGCGAGTGCGTTCATTGACAAGTTCTATCCGCCCTCCAAGACGGTAAAGATTCGGAGTGCTCTTATGTCCTTCAAGCAAGGACCTCAAGAGACACTCTATGAGGCTTGGGAGCGTTTCAAAGACCTGCAGCATCAATGCCCGCACCATAGCATTGAAGATTGGGAGCTAGTTCATAGCTTCTACAATGGTCTCCAACCGGGGACCAAGCAAATTATTGATGCCGCGGCGAATGGTGCTATCCTATCCAAGACTCCCGACGAAGCTACGGCCCTAATTGAGGAGATGGCCTCAAACAATCAACAATGGGGCGACGAGCGAGGACACTCTACGTCCTCCTTGAAGCCATCTAGCATCTATGAGGCGAAGGCCGTAGCGGAGCTTACAAGCAAGTTTGATTCTCTCCACAAGGTAGTGGAGAGACTGGAGAAGTTTATCACGGAGACCCAAGGAACCCCTTCCACATCCGCACCAACGAATCAAATGTGTGATTGGCAAGACCAATCTCAAGCTATGTATTTGGGAGGAGAGCAAGGAGAGGGATCCTTGGAGAAAGTTCAATATGTCGCGGGGAATCAAGGATATTGGGCCAATCCGGCCACAAAAAATCATCCCGGTTTCTCTTATGCCAACAATGAAGGAGCTTTGAACCCGCCGCAACAACCACCTCAACAAGCTCGACCACCACCACCACCACCACAACACTATCCACCGAGGGGGCCTCCACAACAAAATTTCCAACCGAAGCAACAAGTTCCACCCTATAGGCCACCCGAATACAATCAAGGGTGGAGAAATCAAAACCCTCCACAAGCTCAACAACGATCCGACTTTGAAGCTAGAGTGGAGGAGTTTATGGTCGAGCAAAAGAAGGTCAATGCTTCCTTGAAGGCAGGCCAAGACTCCCTTACAACCGTTGTAGCTCAAATCTCGGAGCAATTGGCGTTGCTCAATCGAAATACTCAACAATTGCCGGCTCAACCCGAGCAAAACCCACAGGGCAACACCGGCCACATCAATGTCGTGGTTGCCGTTACAACTAGATGCGGGAAGGATACCACCCCCGTCATGATTCCTACCGAGGAGCCCGTGGAGGAGAATGTAGAGCCAATTGAGCCGGTAGTTGAAGTTGAGAGGGAGAAAGAGCCGCAAGAAAAGGAGAAATCTAGGGCGGAGCAATTGATTGAAGAGAGGCGCTTTATGCCACCGGTCCCATTCCCCCAGAGGCTTGCTAGGGCAAAAATGGAGAAAAGGCTAGCAAAGTTTCTCGAGTATCTGAGAGGGGTTAGCCTCAACATTCCTTTCCTCGACGCCATCGTGGAAATCCCCACATACGCTAAATTTTTAAAGGATTTGATTTCGGGGAGAAAGAGGAAGGAGAAAATTATGCTCGCCGAGGAGGGCTCTTGGTTCACCAAAAGAGAGAAGGAGCCGGCTAAATTCAAAGACCCGGGGAGTTTTCGAATTCCTTGCACCTTGGGCGGCGTCCCTCTACAAAAGGCGTTGGTGGATTTAGGGGCTAGTGTTAGCCGCATGCCTCTCTCCATGTTCCTAAGGCTAAATACCGGCACGAAATTGAAGCCTACCGACATGCGGATACAACTAGCCGATGGACGGATCACAAGGCCGGTAGGGATCGCAGAGGACATCCCGCTACAAGTCCCGGGGGGCATATGTTTGCCATGTGACTTCGTTATCATGGATGTTAAGGAGGAGGGCGACACGTCGCTAATACTTGGACGACCGTTCCTCGCCACCGCCGGTGTGATTGTCGACGTACGAGAAGGTACCCTAACATTGAACGTCGGCAACATCGAGGTGGAGCTTCATATTCCTAAGGCAATGAAACACATGCCTTACCACGAGGAGCTGGACTATATGGACCTCCTTGACGAGATTATCGAGGAAGCAATCCCCCATTCGATCGGCACTCTATTCAAAGAAGATTTTGAGGAAGGCCCGGATTTAGGCCAAGATGAGAAAATGGAGCATTCCCCCGACTTCTCCGCTGAAATTGATGAAGGAGACGCTGATGTCGCAAGGATCCGAGAGCTCTGCAAGCTCTCGAAGATGAAGTCTCCGAAGAAAGCTCCGCCGATACGGAAATCGGCGTCACCGGTGAAGCCGAGGACCGGAGCAAACGCTAGCTTGGGGGAGCCTCCCCCCAACACTATTCGAGACGAGAGACCACCGAGGGAGAACACGCCGCCACAACTTCCGAATCCAAGCGTTCTCCCCGGAAAGTTTGACGGGTGCATCTCATATGCACCAAACATCCCGCATTAATTGAAAATCAAAGGGGGTCGAGCTCACGACCTTAAACGAGCGCTTGTCGGGAGGCAACCCGATGGTTATTGCTTTATTTTTACTTTTCTTTTATTTTTGTTTTAGAAATTTTTAGTGTTTTGAGTCGTTCGCCCAAAAAATTTGTGATAACGGGTCCTATTTTTCCTGACAGGAGAGGAGAATGAGGTACCCATCATTAGGAGGATGAACAAGGCGACGAGGAGCGCCCCTGGAAGGCGCTCGATGCTTAGGAGGAAGATGAAATCGACTGGAGGAAGAAAAACAGAGTTTAGAGCCCTAACGAAGACAAACAGCAGAAAACAAGGCTCACTCGGACGAGTATACTAGTCACTCGGCCGAGCACACAAGTTCGTCCGCCCGAGCGGCTCATGAACGAGGGAAGTCTGTTGTACCCAACTCTCTGTTTATTTTCCTGATTTCAGTATAACTGCTACTCGGCCGAGTATATATATTTACTCGGCCGAGTAAAACTGATACGCTCCTAGGGCGAGTCTTGCCGAGTAGCTTGAGCCACTCGGCCGAATGGACTTACTCCACTCGGCCGAGGGTGGCAAGGCCACTCGACCGAAGCGTAGCGGGGAGGAAGTTTTCCTTTGAGTTCACTCGGCCGAGCGACCCAGTCACTCGGCTGAGTCGTAACTTTTACTATAAATAGGGGCGGGAGTCGGGCTCGTTTTTCGAAACGAACCAAATCGCAACAGCCCGACTTTTCAACTTCCCAGCGCCCGAACCTCCCCCCTCGCTCGCCCGAACGCTTGCCCGCGCCGCCGCTCGGCCACCCACCGCCGACCGAGCCTCCGCCGCGCCTCGCCCGAGTCGCCGCCGGCGGCCACACCTCCGGCCACCTCCGGTAACGCCGATTTTCGCCTATTTCTCCTCTTTTGTGTATTTTTCGACGATCCATGCGTTAAACGAACCCCAAACCCAAATTAATTTCCATTTCTATCTATTATACCCCTAATGCCCCATATGTTTTGAATATTACTCGCTGATATCTCCGTTTCATGCGCAGGTTATATTTGGGAGCTTAGGAGAGCCCAGGGGAGCTTCCAGGGACTGATTTGGGCTACGTGGAGGCGTCGCCTTCACACGCTTCCATAGCTTTGCTCTCGCGGCGTGTCGTGGTACATTCTTTCCTTTATTTTACGCACGCCACATTTTTATTGGTTTTGGTGAGCGCTCGGGGCCCATATGCCGCCCCGGACACGGCCGCGGTCGAGGAGAGCTTCCGCTAAGCGGAAGCAGTCGGATGATGCCGGCCCCTCCCACGAGGTGGAGGACTCTCCTCCGCCTTCTCCACCACACCCCGTTCACCCAGTACAGCCTGCAGGCCCCGCACACCCCGCACAGCCTGCAGACCCTGCACCGCCCATACACCCCGCACAGCCACTCCCTGCCGCTCCACAGCCACCACCACCGGCTCCACTTATCGGGCCGGTGGGGATTACGTTCCGGAACGACGCACACCGCGTCGCTTTCGAGCGCATTTCCCAACGCTCGATCGTACCCTCCAGGTTCGCACACCTTGCAGACCTAGGACGCCTGGGGGTACTCGAGGGGATGCTCACGTTGTACGACAACATGGGCTGGCGAGATTTCTTCCAGGTGTCGGCGGACACGTTTATCCGTCCGACACTTGAGGTGCTTAGTTCGATCGCCCAGACCGACGAGGGATGCTCGTTTCGGTTCATGGACCGAGAGTGCCAGGTCACTCTCGGTATGATGAGAGCTTTCTTCTCGTGGCCTGATGTCCCCGGGGCCAACCGAGGTTACGCCCCCACCCACATTCCCCCGCCTTCCTTCGATGCCGACGCCTTCTGGGCCCAGATCACGGGTCTTCCCGCTGCCTTTGACCCTAGTATGGCCAAGGCCTCGGCCATTGTCCATCCCTGCCTCCGTATAGCTCAGCACCTTATGGCGACTACCTTTTTGGCCAGATATGAGCCGGGCACGATGTCCACGCCATCGCTTTATATGCTCTACGCGATGACACGCCCCAGAGCTCTATCTAGGGAGGGCGATGAGTTGGTCCCCGCCGTCGTGATTGATGTCGCGGCCTGGTTTTTGGACCGCATCATCGTATCGGTGGGCGCTCGCTCACCGATATGCTGCGACGGTCTGATCACCTTGCTCGCCCTTATGACCGGCGAGGACTTTCCAGATGACTTGCGACGAGCACCGGGCCCCACTTCACTGTCCATAGATGTTATGGCCCGGATGAAGATGCTTCGTCCGCACGGTGAGCGACACTGGGTCTGGCTGCACGGCCCCTACGGTGCCGATTATATGATTCTTCCGAGCCCAGCTCGGACTCAGATTGCACCGGCCCAGGTGGACTGGCTCCCGGCGATGGATCTTCTGATCCCTGCCGCATACGTGCTCGAGGCCGAGGAGGCTGAGCAGGCCCACGCTGCCCCCGCAGACCCTGTTGCACCTGCTGAGCCCGCTGCCCCTGTTGACCCTGTGGCCCCTCAGCCTATCCCTGATATTTCTGCTGCTCCCGACACCTCTGTCCACACTTCTGTCGGTGTCGGGAGTACCCTCGCTGAGCCCACTTCCACTTCTTCCACGCCTACCACCACCACCACCGGCCCTCTGTCTGCCGAGCCCGTTTCCTTTGCCCCACCCGAGCGCCCACCGACTATAGTTGAGTGCGGAGAGTCCTCTTTTGCCACCCCTGTTGAGACCGTGGTCTTCGCCTCTGTCTCCATCGCTGCTATATTTTCTGAGAGTGTCGTGTCGTCTGTCCACACTTCTGTGTCACCGACCTCTCTGGCCGCCTCGTTGCCACTTTTGTATTTCTCTTTCGTTGCTGCTACCTCCACTTCTCACCAGCCGGTGCCCCGGCCTCACACTGAGGCCAGGCCCGCACTTGCGAGCGCAGTACCTTTCGTTCCCCTACCTGCTGAGCCCATCACCTACGCCACCAGAGTATGCCAGCCCCACCCTACACAGCACAGACCGGTGCGTCCCTCTGCACCACCTCCCCCCGACACTATACTTCAGAGCATTCGTGCTCTCGAGGGGGCGGTGAGTGGCCTCAGAGGCGACCTTAGGACCCTGTCCGTCACCGTCACTGCGATGGCTGGCCGCTTCGACCTGCTCCCGCATATTCACTACTGCCTTACCCAGGTCCTAGAGCGACTCCCCCACGTACCCACACCCACCCAGCAGCTCCCCACCCCTACTTCTACACACACCCGGCCTGATTCCACACCCACACCCACACCCGCTCAGCAGCCTGTTCCACAGACACTACCACCACCTCCTCCTCCGCCTCAGGACGGAGACGGCGCAGCCCCACCTTCTTATGCACCCTTGATGCCATCGATTCTTTTTTCAGTTGTGCTGCCCGTCTCTGCTGGGTCCTGATGCATTTTTTGTCCACCCCCTCCCCTCCCTGTTTTTGGGTACACATCCTCTTTATATATCTTTATTTATCTTTTTTGAGAGAGTGTGAGAGTTTTTGGTGTCACACCTTTATATCTGTATCACTCCTTTATATCTGCATGCATCATGTCCGCATCATATTTTTCGTTTCATTATTTTCTTTTATTTTTCCTCATGCATGCATCCTCACTTACCCCTCACATTACTTGTCTCTCGGTGTGCCACACTTCGCACATTGAGGACACTGTGCCATTTAGCTTGGGGGAGTGAGTTCTCACGTTCTTTTCGATTTACCACCTTTGTTTTTAGTTTTTTCACGCCATTTTCCGCTTTTGCACTTATTTTCATCATTTTTTCTTTTATTTTACCATGCATCACGTTTTTCTTATTTTTCTGTGTGCTGCATTGTAAATAGTTTTATTTTCCCCTTTATCTTTATTTCTTTTTCATCTCATGCTAGAGATGACTTTTCTGTGATGATGATGACGTGGAGTTAGCTTCCTCTATATGCATGCTATATTTGTCATGTCTTAGATTTTATTTCTGATATCATATGCTGTGATTTGCCTTGCATTTAGAGATAGTAACCCACACTTTTTCCGCATGAAAATGGATGAAATTTTATTATTAGCTGAGTCTGAATATTCATATGTATGCTATCGCAGAAAACACACCAAGATTCACGCATTGAATGCTTATATCTGGAGTACCGATTTCTTTTCCTATATCACTTCTATATGCATGATTTGTACATTTCACTTCAGGATGATTGAATGGTGTTAGCTATGGTAAATCTGGATTAGTTTAGCTTTTTTGTGATTGAAACTGAGTAGATTAGATTACTCTGCTGAAGTTGTCGTGCACGTCCTATAGAGTGAACCGAGAGATATATTTATTTCTTTCTCCACAAATCTTGAACATCATTTCTCTATTTTAAAATCATTGGTGAATCTCCCCTTAGCGATTCTATTATATGGCATTTCCCCCGCTATTAATTCCTAGCTCCAAATTTCCCAAAACCGAAAAAAAAGAAAAAGAAAAAATTCTTGTATATCTTTACTTCTCTTTGATTTGGGATCATTGTGTATATATGCTTGAAAAAAAAACAGAAAAAAAAAAGAAAAAAAAAGAGAAAGGAAAAGAAAAGAGGAAAGAACCTCAATAAAATATCACATCTCATGTTCCCTCTTTCTTCTCTCTTTTTGTTTTTCATTTTTATTACTTTTGGGGCTTCATAAAAATGGGGATGTAAATATTGTTTTTGTGCCACCACGCTTATAGATAAGCTTGGGGGAGAGAATCCAATGATGTGTGAGAGAGTGACTACTTGACGTTGCACGACAACCTAGGCTAAGTAATATTCTATACTAGGTGAGATTATTTTTAGCTTTACGAAGTCCAGAAATCTATACCTAGCCCTCATTTCATTAAATCCATACTTTTCTATTCTATCTATTCTACTGTGTGATATTCTTATACTCCCCTTAGAAAGCGTTCAATTGAAAAGTGTGTGATCTGCGATATTGTATACCGCTTTAAATGATTCAGACGATGTTAATTCTAAAATAATTCCGGTTTTCATGATTACATCGTTGTTCGTGGGTTTTCTATTTCTATTTGCACCATTATATTATGATATCAAAGTAAAATTCTTTGACATGTGTTTTTCATTCGGTGCATGCTATATAAGTAAGCAAAACCCATGTCCTGAGGAAATGATCTAGCAGCTTCCCTCTTCGCCCCCTTCTTTCTTCTTGGTTTTTATTTCGTTTTTTGTTTTTCTTCGTTTTTTCATTCTTTCGTTTTTCGCCGTTTTTGTTTTCTGAATCCACCGGGTTCGCCTTTTACTTATCTTCCTCGAGGACGAGTAAGAGGTAAGCTTGGGGGATTTTGATCACTCCTTATTTTACACTTTTTTCCCGTATGTTTGCATGCCATTTAGATCGCCCAAATCATGTTTTTCACGATTTATCGACGATATTGCGATGCTTTTCACTATTTGTTGTTTTTGTCGTATTTTAGGTGATTTGGAGCGATTTGGAGTGATCTCGAGATACGCCTACTCCAGAGTGTCACCGATGACTTCCCCGAGGGGTATTTTGCTGTTGGAGAGGAGCGGAAGAAGAAAGAACGTCGCAGGAGCGACGAGGAGGCCAAAACAAGCTGTTTGGGCATTTTTGGTGTCTCACTCGGCCGAGTGAAGGAGTCACTCGACCGACCAGCGAGACACCGCTCGGCCGACCTGATCGGACACGTATTATGTGTGCACTCGGCCGAGCGACGGAAGCCACAGCGGCCGAGTGACGAGACCCCGTCCGCCCCAGTGGAACTCAGACGAAGCCCATCAAAAATCGCCAACTTACTGTTTTTCGTCTGCCTGAGCTTCATAAGACCCACTCGGCCGAGTGGAAAATGCCGACCGCCCGAGTACATGGAAGCCGTTGGCCGAGTGACGACAACTCACTCGGCCGAGCCGCCCCCGAAGCGAAGACCCCCGAAGACCCAGACTTACTAGAAATTCTCAGGGTTTGTCACTCGGCCAAGCGACTTTTGTCACTCGGCCGAGTGCGACGTGCTGCCTGTAGCGAAAATTGCGGTTTTCAGGCTGCGCATGGGCATTTTGGTCACAGTTTTTTGGACGATTTTGGGGGGTATTTAACCCCTGTTTTTACCCTAGGTTTAGGAGCTTTTCTCTTTACTTTTTGCAGCTTTTTAGATTAAACTTTTAGCTTTAGATTTTTGTGATTGTAGAGGAGAGAAAAGTTGATTTTTGTTGGATTATTAGAAGAACTCCATTGGTTTGTCTCTCTCTCCTCTAAAAATACTATTTTTATTGATTATCTCAATATTGTGATGAATTCTCTTGTTAATTCCATTGATTATTTTTGTAATTGTGCTATGAATTGTGAGTAGTCCTTACGTCTTGGGGCGTGGGGATGAACCCTACGAGCCCAATTTCAGATTTGTGATGAATTGATAGAAATTTTGCTAGAATTGCTATTAGGGTTAGTTTGGGATCGATTTATTACGGATGGCTAGGAGTTCATACCGATTGGGATTTGCAAGAGATTGGATCCCAATTCGATAGGAAACCCTAGAAATCCGAATTGAGTTGAAATTGAGTTTCCGTAGTATCGGTTTGCAAGAGATTGGACCGATACTAGGGTTCTCGGTTGCAATTCCATGCCAATACCCGTTTGCAAGAGATTGGACGGGTAGGAACTATCCCAACCTAAGTCGCGGCCCGAGTTTGCACGAGAGTGGGCTCGGGGCGTGATTGAACGATGATGATTGATCCTAATGCTAGCTTGCCTAGGCTAGGGTTTGCAAGAGATTGGACCCGAACCTAGGATAGCTATAGACCGGCAACAACGCGAGAGCGTGAGCTAGGTTTTACATTCAGTTGCAACTAGTTCATCCGAGATTTTATTCTAGCAATGTTGATGCCGACGAATCACATTGACGAGATACGGTGAGTAGCGGGGATTCCCCATTCCCTAGGCGTCCTTTATTTGATTTGATATTTCTGTATTTTGTCTGACAATTGTGACAGGATCGCCAAAGGCAAATTTCTCTCTTTTCTGTTCTTAATAGCCAGGTTGTTCGGAGCAAGCACTTTCATTCGTCCTCCCTGTGTTCGATAACCCGCTCGCCGCTACACCGTGCGCTTGCGGTAAAACTACACGGTCGCACTTTCGGGTGTACGCCCGGGGTCGATCATGGGCCATATTTAAGAAAAACAACAGATATTCCATAAATCAGTAACATTCTAGATTGTGCTTAAATGGTTTGATTAGGCCTCATGATCACATTCTCATTATAATACTAATCATTTCACGTAATCCAATGATTTTATCGATATAATTATATGTTTTATGTACCAAAACATATTAATATAAGTATATTACACTGATAGAGAATACCAAATAACATATTGTTTTTTAAAACACAACGTGTCAATTACGATAATTGTCTTAAGGGCATATATTTTCCAACTGAGACAAACCAATAATCAGTACTGGAGAGCCAATGTGAAGATCAGGTGACTTCACTACGATAACAGCTTTGAATTAATGGGTGAAGACATAGCTGTTGGATATTTCTTCATTTCAAAGAAAAAGATAGTCCCACATTGGATGTGAGATAACTCTTCAATGGGTATATTATAGTCTTCTTGTTAGTGGGCTATTGGACTTATTAATGGGCTAGGACTTGGGGGTAGCTCGCGTGCGCATGAGCCCAAGCAAGGGGTCGAGCCCAAATCGAGTTGAGCCGAATGGAAAATCTGGGCGACTGATCCGAAAAACCTTAGCGTGTGTGCGCTGGCGTCGCGCCTGTGCAGGGGGGTTCACGAGTGCACGCGTGGAGTGCCCGAGTTTTGCGTCAAATTTTTGGCCCGCCTGTTTGGCAGAATTTGAAAGGCCCATTACGGTTTTAATTTTCCCCAAAAGCCATATTCTCTTTTATTGCGCTGTTTAATGGCCCAACAGCTATATATTCATTTAATTTCGCAACAGCTATAATTTCATTTAATGGCAGAATTAAACCTCTCTCTTAATTGCGAAATTCCAACAATCTTTTGCCTTCACCTATATAAACCCTATTCTATCAAGAGTTTGGACACACTGCGAAAAATCATTCCTCCACCCAAAAATTCGTTGCTGCTGTTGTTTCTCTGTTCTGTTCGCCGATGCCTCCACAAACGTGAACATATCCTCTCTCGCCGCAGCTTCCTTGTTGCGGCAGACTGCTGCGTCCCCCTTGCTCTTCCTCTTCCTCTTCGTTCGAGATCGAAGAACAGTTGCTGCTCGCTGGAGCCTTGTATTGTGAGTGCACACTTACAAGGCCGTTGCCGTTGAATCCTGGAGGGTAGCCACTGGACCTGACTTGCATCCAGTTCTTACTCTGAGGGGCGGAAATCTACTCTTAAGGATAGTGCCTAGCACGCCTCGGCAAACCGATAAGTCCTTTCTTTCTTTGTTTTTATAGCACCATCCTCCTTAAATCTGCAATTTTATCCAACAATCGTAAGAGTAGATTATGGATGCTGCTATAGTGACTGCTAAACATCTGCCTGATCTGTCTAAAATCGAACTTTTTTCTGGTTCATTCTTTAAGCGTTGGCAAGAAAAAGTATTTAGTACTCTTGATGTCACTAGCTTTGCCTTCGCACTCACAGATCCTAAACCAACAAATGAAAAAGACATTCCGGCCTGGGACCGTGCTAATAAAATCTGTAGCCATACCATCCTTCATACCCTGTCCAATGAACTATTTGATGTCTACTGTCCCACTAAAATAGCTTCTGATATCTGGACTAGCCTTACCAAAAAATACATCCTAGAAGATGCAGGAACCAAAAAATTTGCTATCGGCAATTTCCTTCACTTTGCCATGACTGAAGACAAATCTGTTTCCACCCAAATCCATGACTTCCATGTTCTTATTGATGATCTTAAAAATGAAAATATAACTCTCCCTGATCTATTTGTTTCTGGCTCTCTTATTGAAAAACTTCCTGAATCTTGGAAAGACTATAAAAACAGCCTTAAACACAAACGAAAACAAATGTCCCTTGAAGATGTTATCATACATATTAGGATTGAGGAAAAGAATAGGGAAAGAGAGAAAACCAATTCTGCTAAAGAAATTATTTCTAAAGCCAATCTTATTGAATCTAATTCTTCCTTTCCTCCTTCACATCCTAAGAAACATTTCAAGAAATTTAGACCCAACCACAAACCTACTCCGAGATTTCAAAAGGGCCAAAACCACACTACTTTCAAGAAGAAAGGAGATTGTTTTATTTGCAAGAAACCGGGACACCATGCAGCTCAATGTCGCTTCCGGAAAGATACTCCTAAACCAAGTGCAAACTTGGTAGATGGAGATATGATTGTTGTGGTGATCTCGGAGGTTAACATGGTGGCACATGCTAAGGACTGTGAATTGACTCCGGGGCAACCCGGCATATCTGCGCTGATAGGGGAGCTTTTACCTCCTATGTTCCTATCAGTTCTTGCGAGGAGAATGTGTACATGGGGGATTCAAGACCCTCACCCGTAATCGGGAAAGGGAAGGTTCTTCTCAAATTAAGCTCAGGAAAAACCCTTTCGCTTAGTGAAGTGCTCCATGTCCCAGATATCCGTAGGAATCTGGTTTCTGTCTCTCTTCTGGGAAAAGTGGGGGCTAAGGTTACTTTTGAGTCTGATAAATTTGTAATGACCAAGAATGGTCAGTTTGTAGGAAAGGGGTATTGTAACCAGGGTCTTTTCATTCTGAATGTACTTGATGTCATGAATAATAATGCATCCTCCTCTTCTACTTACTTGATTGACTCTTTTGATTTTTGGCACCATAGACTAGGGCATGTCAATTATTCATATATTAAGAAAATGAAAGAAATTGGTTTGCTGAATGCTTCATCTTCCTCTAATGACAAATGTGAAATTTGTGTTGAATCAAAAGCCACTAAGAAAACATGTAAATCTGTACATAGAGAAAGTGAATTACTTGCCTTAATTCATAATAATCTTGGGGATTTGAAAAGAAATATTACTAGAGGTAGTAAGCAATTCTATATCACTTTTGTGGATGACTTCTCTAGATACACTGAAGTATATTTGCTTAGATCTAAAGATGAAGCTTTTGATATGTTTTTGAAGTATAAGACTAAAGTAGAGAATCAACTTAATAAGAAAATAAAAAGGGTTAGATCAAATAGAGGAGGGGAGTTTACATCTTTTAATGAGTATTGTGAAGAACATGGGATAGTTTATGAGACTACACCTCCTTATTCACCTGAATCAAATGGCATAGCAGAAAGGAAAAATAGGACTTTAAAAGAGATGATGAATGCATTGCTAATTAGTTCAGGTGCACCTCTTAACCTTTGGGGAGAAGCTATGCTCTCTGCTTGTCATATTCAGAATAGAATTCCCTATAAGAAATTAGGTAAGACACCTTATGAACTTTGGGGAGGCCATTCTCCAAACCTTAGTTACCTCAAAGTGTGGGGGTGCTTAGCTAAAGTTCTTTTACCTGAACCTAAGAAAAGAAAATTAGGTCCTAAAACCTTTGATTGCATGTTTATTGGATATGCTCAAAATAGTGCTTCATATAGATTCCTAGTTGTTAAAAGTTTGCAAAACATCATGGAGCATAACACTATTGTTGAAACCAAGAATGCTGATTTCTTTGAGCACATTTTTCCAATGAAAATGGATAATGTTAGGTTGACTTCTGCACCTCAATCATCGCACACTTCTGATGTTCATTCACATGATAATGATGATGAGATAGAAGTAAGAAGGAGTAAAAGAGTTAGGAGGGAGACTAATCTTGGTGATGGCTTTTTTACCTTTCTTATTGATGATGATCCTCTTACATACCATGAAGCCATCACATCTCCTGATGCCACTTTTTGGAAAGAAGCAATCAACAGTGAATTAGAATCCATTATGTCAAATCACACTTGGGAACTTGTTACCTTGCCCACAGGAGCTAAAACTATTGGTTGCAAGTGGATATTTAAAAGGAAGCTAAAACCTGATCGTTCTATTGACAAGTTCAAAGCTAGATTAATTGTTAAAGGCTTCAACAAAAAGAAAGACATTGATTACTTTGACACATTTTCCCCTGTCACTAGGATAGCTTCTATTCGTGTCTTGGTTGCTTTAGCATCTATACATAGTCTTGTTATCCATCAAATGGATGTAAAGACTGCATTTTTGAATGGAGATTTGGAAGAAGAGATTTATATGGAACAACCTGAAGGTTGTATCACTCCTGGAAATGAATATAAAGTATGCAAACTTGTTAAATCTCTTTATGGTTTAAAGCAAGCTCCAAAACAATGGCATGATAAATTTGATTCTGTTTTGCTTTCAAATGGTTATTATATTAATGATGCCGATAAATGTATTTACACAAAGTTTGATAATGATGTTGGTGTTATTATTTGTTTATATGTTGATGACATGCTTATTCTCGGCACCAACCTAGATGTAGTAAATGCAACAAAGTCATTCTTGTCTTCTAAATTTGATATGAAAGACATGGGTGAAGCTGATGTGATCTTAGGTATTAAATTAACTAAGACACCTAGTGGGATTATGCTTTCTCAAGAACATTATGTTATTAAAATGCTTGAAAAGTTTGGATATCATGATCAAAAACCTGTAGCTACACCATATGATGCTAGTTTACATTTAGCTAAAAATTTTGGTGAATCTGTTTCACAAATTAAATATGCTCAGATCATTGGTAGCTTGATGTATTTGATGAATTGTACTCGTCCTGACATTGCATATGCTATTAGTAGATTGAGTCGTTACACTCAAAATCCTAATAGTGATCATTGGAATGCATTGTCAAGAGTTATGAGATACTTGAAAGGAACTCTTGGATATGGATTATTTTTTAGTGGCGATCCATCAGTTTTAGAAGGTTTTACTGATGCAAATTGGATCTCTGATTCAGATGAGCTTAAATCCACAAGTGGTTATGTTTTTACACTTGGTGGAGGTGCTGTGTCTTGGAAATCATCCAAGCAAACTTGTATTGCTCGGTCTACAATGGAATCCGAGTTTATTGCATTGGAGAAGGCTTGTAGTGAAGCCGAGTGGCTTAAGAACCTTCTGGGTGATCTTCCCATTTGTGAAAAACCGGTACCGTCTGTGTCTATCCATTGTGATAGCCAAGCTGCAATTGCAAAAGCCAAAAATAAAGTTTTTAATGGGAAGAGTAGGCATATGCGCCTAAGGCACTCTATTGTGAGGCAGCTTCTAGATCATGGGATAGTATCCCTTGATTATGTGAGGTCAGAGATGAATTTGGCATATCCTCTGACAAAACCACTAAATAGGAAGTTAGTGGAAAGTACATCGAGGGGAATGGGACTTATACCTAAAACATAGGTCAAGAGTAATGGTAACCCAACCTATGTGATTGATGATCTCATGAAGTAGGTTAATATGGGTAACAACAAGTCACTTGTTGATCGTGAGGAGCACTATCATTATGTTCATGTCCCTTCCTATGGTGTAGATAGTGCTATCGACGATGAGAGAGGGTGAGCATATGACTCTTAATGGAAACCATAGCCCTTGTTGGGTGGTGTGTATAATCGTCGAGCACACTTGATGGGTCCACCTATATGGGTGTGGAAGTGGGGCCGCTTCCTATACGAATTTGGGTACATTCGCTAGAGCACTCATGAAAATCCAGGTATGGCTCATGGCCGAAACGTGCCAACCCGAAAGAGCAAGCAACTATTCATTGATGATTCAATATGGGTTGTGAGTCAAGGTTTTACAATAAAGGAGATTGGTTCATAGAAACTATATGTTTCACCAACTTCTTGTAGAACACACTTCCATTCTCTAAGTAATGGTTCATAGACCGAAAGTCACCATTGCTAATGTATTGAATTGTCGTTTTCGATCTCACGTTTTTGATTTTTCCTCATCTTGGATTCTTATTTCCTTACCTCTTGAAATTTTGAAATATTGGGGGATTGTTGGATATTTCTTCATTTCAAAGAAAAAGATAGTCCCACATTGGATGGGAGATAACTCTTCAATGGGTATATTATAGTCTTCTTGTTAGTGGGCTATTGGACTTGTTAATGGGCTAGGACTTGGGGTAGCTCGCGTGCGCATGAGCCCAAGCAAGGGGTCGAGCCCAAATCGGGTTAAGCCGAATGGAAAATCTGGGCGACGGATCCGGAAAACCTTAGCGTGTGTGGGCTGGCGTCGCGCCTGCGCAGGGGGGTTCACGGGTGCATGCGTGGAGTGCCCAAGTTTTGCGTCAAATTTTTGGCCCGCCTGTTTGGCAGAATTTGAAAGGCCCATTACGGTTTTAATTTTCCCCAACAGCCATATTCTCTTTTATTGCGTTGTTTAATGGCCCAACAGCTATATATTCATTTAATTTCGCAACAGCTATAATTTCATTTAATGGCAGAATTAAACCTCTCTCTTAATTGCGGAATTCCAACAATCTTTTGCCTTCACCTATATAAACCCTATTCTGTCAAGAGTTTGGACACACTGCGAAAAATCATTCATCCACCCAAAAATTCGTTGCTGCTGTTGTTTCTCTGTTTTGTTCGCTGCTGCCTCCACAAACGCGAACAGATACTCTCTCGCCGCAGCTTCCTTGTTGCTGCAGACTGCTGCGTCCCCCTTGCTCTTCCTCTTCCTCTTCGTTCGAGATCGAAGAACAGTTGCTGCTCGCTGGAGCCTTGTATTGTGAGCGCACACTTACAAGGCCGTTGCCGTTGAAACCTGGAGGGTAGCCGCTGGACCTGACTTGCATCCAGTTCTTACTCTGAGGGACGGAAATCTACTCTTAAGGACATTGCCTAGCACGCCTCTGCAAACCGATAAGTCTTTTCTTTCGCTGTTTTTATAGCACCATACTCCTTAAATCTGCAATTTTATCCAACAATAGCAAGGGTGTTACCTCTCTATATTGAGGATCTCACCAGGAGTCCTAGCATTAAATTAAATCACGTGATCATGAGGTAAGTTATTGACTGTTACGCTATATGTATGGAAGAAAGTTACCTCGATGCATGAATATTCTACCTATCATGATAGTCCTTGAATGAGTGGTTAGCAGTGATCACCCTGTAAAGACAAAGACTAACTCTCTAAGAGGATACGGTGCATTTCATAAATTTAAATAAAGAATATGATGCAGCTCTTTGATACATCTTACAAACTCCTAATATCATATTCTTTAATGCCTTGCTGTGATAGCCTACTCATGAAGGGAATGACAGAAATATTCAGTAACATGTTTTAAAAGTGCAGGGGAAAACGTGAATAAGGAATTATATTTATGCAACATGAACAAAATATCAAGGGGACGAGACAGTTCATAAATTTAAATGCTAAATTTGAATGAAAAATGTGAAAGACATGCAACCCCTCGCCACTCCCCCACATTGATGGGCACTTGGACAAAAGCCTTTATGGGGATCCCAAGTGGACGTCCTCTTCCAAAATTTTATGCCGAACAAGTTGTCTGCTGCTGTGATGTGCAAGCCTTGGCTCTTGTATAACTAAAAAAGGAAGCATCCCATGTAATATTCTTGAAAGGGGGAACAGGGGCATATGGGTTGCGGCTGTCTTCTTGGTGAGAATAAAAATGATTGTCCAACATAAGCCTTCCGTGGTTGGTACAAGGCTGTCTCATTAGGTGGAGTTGTCATGCACACAGACCTCGCTGCTGAACACACAGACCATTTATTTACAAGTTGCCATTCAAAATTTACACGTTTGCCATTGAAAGATTTTCCCTTCTTACCCTCCTTCCTCTTCCACTTCGCCTCGACCGCTGCTACCGCCGCCTCCCGCAGCCCCCCACCGGACCACCCCCCACCCCGTGCGGTCTCCACCGGCTATGCTAGCTGCGGCAGCGGCTGGAGATGGAAGGGGAGGGGAGGAGATGTAACGCCCCAAATCTCGTAGCGGAAGACTTAAATAGCTTATCAACAAGGGACGAAACAGCAGCGACGCGCATACGAGAATGAACCCGTACACGTGCCAAGCCTCAGTGGTCATTACCTGATATACATCCAACTTCATAGGGACCAGAAAACTTCACTAAGAAGCCCAGAGCAAAATATAATACATCATAGATGTCTAGCCCAGAATATCAAACAATAAGGAGTTCTAAAACAAAGCAAAACAAAATAAAACGTCTCCATCTGGCTTTCTAGTATACTTAGTACAAAATTTTCGACCTCCACTTGGTGCCGACTTTTGTTGCTCCTCCCAGCACCGATGGACAGGTTAAGTAGTATCTGAAATGGTTTTAAATAAAACCATGGGGTAAGCTACACGGCTTAGAATAGGCATATGTATATACATTTATTTAAAAAAATGTGCATTGAAATAACAATACTACTTGAACTGTATCAATTGAATGTATATATAAATATATATCAAAACATGCCAAAGACATTTTTATGACTTGTCCAGATATATGAAAAGTACTTGACCAAATGAACAATAAAATTCTTTTCTTTTTTTTCGTAAACTCTCTCAAATATCCACTAAGGCTACGAATTATGGCCCAGTAGCATGGGAATGCACAAGGCATCCGTAAACAAATAAATCATTCGTTAGTCGCCCGGGGACAGTGTACCAATCCTTGTCATAGGTTACACAAAGACCAATTCACATGTATAAATATGAGACTCTAGAGGTGGCCCCCACCATGCGTGTGGTGTGGCACTTAGCTCTCAGTATTTGATCGAATGCCAATATTTAAACAGGTACACTCAATACCATATGACAGGCTCATATATTAAACAGTTCATTCCATTGTGGACAGATGAAATTCGTGGTATTTCACAAAATTTCGCACAATAATCATAATCGAAGTAGTATGCTCATGACAATCACATTATTTTAATAATGTTTTCATTTTTTTAAATAGTTCTGAATTTAAACTATTCTTAGTATAGCATAAAATTTTATGAATATTATGAAATAACTGTCACAGGTCACTTTTTTTAAGGCAAAATAAACAATAAAACAAAACGATTCATTCAACATTTTGTATAAAAACTATTTCAGTAAGAAAGTTGTACTCACCTCGTAGCGGTCAACTAAAAGTGTTTTCGTGTCCCACGACATAAGATACCTAAAATAATAACAAATTTGATCCTTAATATTGTTTCATCAAGGCTCATATTATTGTACACACATTTCTTTTTATGAAGGGCCTTCCTACATTGTTTTAGAGAGTCCATGACTCTTATGAAAAATCCAAGAAGTATAGGTGTCTGTCTGTAAATTTGCAGAATTGTGGGCAACACATAACATTGGTATCAATTTGTAAATTTTGTTTGCAAACAGAACCCTATTTTGGGTCTTTATGCGAAAATTTGGACCTAAAAGCAATTTGGACAGAATTTTTGTAGGATCCTGCCAAAACAGAGTTAGGATCCTGCCAAAACAGAGTTAGGATCGATAACATGAAGTTTAGACTTACGCTTGCGTACGCGGCACGGTAGTCTACGAACTTCGCCTTCGGATTCGCCACGACGGATCGAGTCTACTCACGAACGGAGTAAGGCTACTAATCCCACAATCTAAATCTCTATTTTAGATTAAGAACTTGGATGGAGGGAGAGGAAATATTTCTGCAGAGCTTCGCTATGAAGAAGATGCATGCATGAATTTCATGCAAAATGTGTAAGGAAAATGGCTACCCTTGGGTCTTATTTATAGCCCCCAATGTAGTTATTTTAGGGTAAGTTGTTCCTTTGGAACAACTTAATTAAGGTGTACCATGATACATGGCACATTATAAGCTTAAGTTGTACCATATGCATGGTACAACATAAGCTTAAGATATTCCCCCTTTATTAGCCATATGTCGCATGCACTTATGCATATATAATGCGACTTTCCCGCTCATACAGAGATCCTCTCCGCAAGGGAACAGATTCCCTTTGCACATGACTTAGTGTGCGCGACGTTCGAGGTCCGTATTCCCTCGTACATCCCCCACAAGGGTGTACAAACGTCTTCCATATCCAACATCTCCCACTCACACTTGAGGGGATTGTAAGAGAACGTCTTTCCCTTAGTTCTTTCATCTATCATACCGAGAAATAGACCGTGCGACCGTCATGCGCGTAGAGTCTGTTGTTGTGCACTTGTTAGAGATACACAACGACCTCGAAGGTGCAAAGTTGAGTAGTTCAACGCATGCTTTACCCTAGATTATTTCTTCACATTTCTTATACTTTATATTCAACAATTGAATCCCATCTGGATTACAATTGGCTGGCCAGCTTTGAATCATTAAAGTCCAAATGCGAACATGAAATCAATCTTCCTCTTCTTGAGAACCTTATGATCTTGACTTGATTCGCTTTTCTAACGTGCCCCGCCGAGCCGAATTACCATAGCCCATTAGTAACACGCTAAGATAGCGATCATCTCGTCAAATCTAAAGGAACCAATTGGAGTCCTTGAGGGTAAGAGTTAAGACCCGTATGGCCTTTGAGTCTCACATAATAGCAAACACTATTGCTACTAACTCAGTGGTCGAAATGCATACGTGGTATGAACACGTATTACAACATCACTCCTTTCCCAGGGAGAGTATGTCTTAATGATGTTGTACGGATGAAAGATCAGACACCACAGTGCCTATCTTTTGAGTCCCCTTACTACTCAGGAAATATTCCCGGACTCTCATCCTGCATAAGACAGATAGGATTAAAAAATCCAATGAGATCTTTATATCCTTGTGATACAGATCTCAGATCTTTTGTAAGCATCTATATGATGCAGATCTTTCATTCGACTATCTTGTTAAAGTCTTGACTCTAAATCATTCGTCTAATGATTTTGACTTTAAACTAGTCTCATCTCTATCTTATCCATCTGATAAGATAAGGCGGTTGCTCATGTGAGAGAGCCAACCTTAATCTGTCCGACATACACACAATTCAGCTGAGATTTCAAAAAAATGTACACAAACATTTCTTAAGAAATTCATATGCAATGTTGGAAAAAGAACTTATTCTTTTATTAATTTTGATCATTTCTTAGACATGGGAATATATATTTGGTACAACTCAGCCCATACGCAATCCTTGAGATGATAAGTGTTTATAAAACACATTTCTGGGGATCGCTTTCGTAAGCTGATCCTCTATCGTCTCATGCGTAGATATGTACCTTATGTCTACCTTCTTGGTTTTATCATAGTCTTTTGCAAATCTGCAGTTCCTTTAAGATACTGCATTATCCTCTTAACCGCTTTCCAGTGTTCTTGCCCTGGGTTGGATTGGTAACAGTTTACCATTTCCAACGGTAAAACAGATGTCCAGTCTCGTACACACCATAGTGTACATAAGACTATCAACTGTACTGGAATATGGAACTTTTTCCATAATTTCCTTTTCCTTTTGGTTCTTTGGACGTGATTCCAGATATAAATTATCGCATATGCTTATATGAATATCAATGGACTTGCAGTCCTGCATATTAAATCGTTCTAGAACCTTCTTTATATAAGTCTCCTGTGAAAGAGAAAGAAGTTTCTTCGAACGATTCCTTGAAATCTTAACTCCAAGGATATATGCGGCTTTTCCTATGCCTTTCATCTAAAATACTGATGAAAGCCAAGCCTTGATACTCATTACAAAGCCCTTGTCATTTCTGGCTATTAAAATGTTATCTACATATAGATACATGATAATATACTTGCTTTTAATCCTCTTGATATATACTCAGTTATCTTCATCAAGCATGGAAAAAATCCATTTGATAAGACAACTTCTTGAAATCGTATATGCCATTGCCTCGAGGATTATTTAAGACCATATATGGACTTACGAAGTTTACAAACCTTATGTTTGTTTCCTTCTTTTACAAACCCTGTTGGTTGTTCCATATAGATCTCCTCGTCCAATTCTCCATAGAGAAAGGCAGTCTTTACATCCATCTGATGTAATTCGAGGTATAAGCAAGCTACCATTGCGAATCAAGGTAAAACGCACAACAGGTGAGAAGTTTTCTTTGTAGTCTATCCCTTCCTGTTGCGTAAAACCTTTCGCGACAAGGCGAGCTTTATATCTATCTATAGAGCCATCAGCCTTATGCTTGATCTCGAGAACCCATTTGTTCCCAATTGCTCTATGTCCTCTGGGTGAGTTAACTAAGTCCCAGACTTGGTTAACTTTTATGGATTTCAATTCCTTCTTCATCGCTTCCATCCATTTGTCTTTTGCAGGGCATGATGTGGCATATTTGAGATTCTTCAAGTCCTTGTTGACTCGAATTTAGATCAATTCTAATATCACTCCCACTTGAAATGTTGTTAGAATTGCTCCCACTTGGATCATTATTCCCGTATGGAATAGGATAATCGTCATTCGTATAATCCATTGGTGAAGGTTGAAAAGTATTTTCGTTTTCACCAAGAATTCTCCCACTCGAATGAGGTAATCCTTCTTGATCACAAATCTCAAATAGAGATAAGTCCTGACTTATCTCGCCCTGTCTTGGAAACTCGTTTTCCAAGAAAGTGACATCCCTCGACTCAAACTCAATTAGCACACCATTGTCTTCCTGACTAACAAAAACATAACCTTTGGAGTTTAATGCATATCGTTTAAAGATACATTTCCTTCCCCATGGCCCAAGTTTGCCATACTTATGGGAGGAAATATGTGCGTTGAATGCACAAACTCAAGGTAAAATGTTTAAGTTAGGAGACCTTTGGTTCCACAACTCATAAGGAGTGGAGCTAACTGATTTCGAGGGTACGCGGTTTAAAATGAAAACGGTTGTCAATAATGCATCACCCCAGAAGGTGATTGGCAAGTTAGCTTGCGCCATCATTAAACAGACCATTTTTCATTAAAGTCCTATACCTCCTTTCTGCAACACCAATTTGTTGAGGAGTATAAGGCATAGTTACTTGATGTACTATGCCTTTTTCATCACAAAGTTCCTTTAAACTTGTTGATTGATATTCACCGCCCCTATCGGTTCGCATGACCTTAATCTTGCGATCTAATTGATTCTCCACTAAACTCATATAGTTTTTAAAGCAGGTTTAGTGCTTTCACTTTTGTGGGATATCAAATAGATATTACCGAATCGGGTGAAATCATCAATTAAAAGTGATGAAATAGGACTTCCCGCGTCTTGTCTTGACATTCATCGGACCACATATGTCCGAATGGATAAGCGGTAATGGAACCTTGGCCCTTGTGCCGGTTCCAAACGGCTTGCGACAAGATTTCCTTTCAAGGCAATGTTCGCAGGTCGACATTTCAACCTTTGAAACATTGGATAGAAGGCCACGTTTGGTAAGTCTATCCATACGCGTTGGTCCAATATGACCAAGCCTTGAGTGCCAACAAATTATAGTAGACTCATTAGTCAAAGAATTTGTCATAAGGAAATGAGAAATCATACATTGTACTTATTACAATGAATCCTTTAAATACATAACCCAGAACCAATAAAGGAATTATTACAAAATATAGGTCCATATTACAAACATGAAGGAACCAACCATTAACCAAGACCCAATACATTGACCACAATTTTAATATTCCTTTGAATATATGGAATGAAGAGAACATCATGAAGTAGGATAGTGCGGCCGTTGTCCAAGACAAGCTTGCGAGTCCCAACGCCTTTCACTTCAACACGTGTGTTGTTTCCTACATTGATCCACTTCATTCCTTGAGTATCCGGTGATACTCCACGAAGGACCGTCTGTCCTTTGCTATGTGGTCGGTGGCACCTGAATCAATTATCCCAAAATGGATTAGATTCCACAAGAAATAGTGAACTAGAAACACATATGTAACTAGTATTACAAGTTACCTCGTCACTTCCACTCGTACACGAACGAGCATAGTGACCGAGCTTGTTGCACTTGAAGCACTTGATTCTTTTCAAGTCTTTCTTCTTGTGCCATTTCTTGTGTCCACCCTTATGTTTGGGTTCCTTGGTAGACTCAGGTTGCTTATTACGTTCATTAGAAGACTTCGAACGATCTTTACGTTTCTTTCCCCCGTGTGAGGAACTAGCAACCATGTGCACTTCTGCACCTGGCTTGGCAGCCGCAAGCCGCTCTTCCTCTAATTCGAGGTGCTTGGAAACGTCGTTGAAGGTCTTGATGCTCTCATTGTGAGTGAGATGCATCTTCATTTGATCCCACCCATTTGGTAGGGAACGTATGACTGCTTGGATTTGTTGCTCATCAGTGAGCACATGACCTGCGTCCTTTAACTCCGAGATAAGGTTCGCCATATGTCGCAGATGTTTCCCCATGGAATGATCTGGACGTTTCTTATATGTATCGAACTTTATAGTTAAGGCGCGAAGTTTGGACACCGATGTGCCACCGAACTTCTCCTCTAGCTTGGACCATATGTCCATGGCTAGGTCATGTTCTCGGAAGATGCACATTATGTCATCAGCCATACTGCTTAATAACGTAATGCGCGCTATCTTATTCTTCCGAGACCAAGCATCAAAAGCTTCCTTGTCTCTTCGGTGTTGGGCCGTAGTGCCCAACTCGGGTTCAATCATTACGTTCTTTAGAGTTTCGAGCACTTCTTGATCCTCTAAAACGTATTGTATCTTAATGGACCAAAGTTTGTAATTATCGCCGTTGAGTTTTTCACCTTTGTTTACCTCAGCGACGATATTCTTTGAAGCGGAAGACATTTTACTTTTAAAATGCTGCAAAAGACACAAAACCGAAGGTTCGATCAAAAACATTGCATAAAAATTTCTTAAAATATAACTCCCACTTGAAATGATAATAGAATATCCCATTTGGATAGTTCTAAAATTCAAATCCCACTTGGAATTATATTATATTTGATAAGTTACTTTCGAAAAATATTGAAGGTGTTGTTCTAGAATCGAAAAGGTCTCTATGATTCCAATCACCATCTAGAACAACTTTCAATATTCCCCCATCACTTATCAAACAATAGTACTCTTATAGTACTAGCAGCGGAAAATAAGTATTTGATAAGTTACTTTCGAAAAATATTGAAGATGTTACTCTAGAATCGGAAAGGTCACTATGTTTCCAATCACCATCTAGAGTAACTTTCAATATTTCTCCCTCACTTTATCAAATGTTAGTACTCTTATAGTACTTAGCAGCGGAAAAGCGTTTTTGAAAACGTATTTTTCAAAACGAATATAAAATACATTGGCTAATCTCCGTAGAGTAGAGCACAACGTCATAAGTTCATTGGCTAATCTCCGTAGAGTAGAGCACAATGACATGGCTAATCTCGCATGAAGTAGAGCATTACGGCTAATCTTCAAGGAGTAGAGCACAATTTCATAAGTACATTGGCTAATCTCCGAAGAGTAGAGCACAATGACTTGGCTAATCTCGCATGAAGTAGAGCATTATGGCTAATCTTCAAGGAGTAGAGCCCAATGAAAACTTCATTAAAACGTTAGTCCCGTATGAACTATTCGGCACTGTAGTTAGCCCCGTATGGACTAATCTACACATTCGAGTTTGACCAAGGCCATTTGTTACCCCGTATGGGTCATCTGGCAAGTTTACAATCGACCCAGACCATTTGTCGGATTGGTCGACCAAAAACACAAAATTGGTCGACCAATTTTCGAATTCAACTTCTTCCCGGTCAGGGCCTCTGCCCTGACCCGGGCTTGGCCAAAGGCCGGCCAGGGCCTCTGCCCTGGCCGGCTAGGGGGCCTGGCCCCCTCGGCCAGGGCCGGCCAGGCCCTGGCCTCTGCCAGGGCCTGCCGGCCAGGCCACTGGCCGGGGCCAGGGCTCCTGCCCTGGCCTCGGCCAGGCCCTGGCCTGAGGCCAGGGCGCCGGCCCTGGCCTCTGCCAGGGCCGGCAGGCCGCTGGCCGGGGCCAGGGCTCCTGCCCTGGCCTCGGCCAGGCCCTGGCCTGAGGCCAGGGCGCCGGCCCTGGCCTCTGCCAGGGCCGGCCTGGCCCTGGCAGTGGCCAGGGCGCCGGCCCTGGCCTCTGCCAGGGCCGGCAGGCTGGCCAAGGGCCGGCCCTGGCCACTGCCAGGGCCGGCCCTGGCCACTGCCAGGGCCGGCCTGGCCGGCAGGCCCTTGGCCAAGGCCGGCCACTGCCGGCCCGGCCTTGGCCGGCCACTGCCGGCCTGGCCATGGCCGGTCATGGCTTGGCCATGGCCGGCCATGGTCAAGGCCTTTCGGCGTTGGCCGGCCATGGCCCCTTTGGCCATGGCCGGCCACCCCCTTTGAATGGGGTTGCCGCAATTTCTCCTCCCCCTTGATGGGGTGGTCGCCGGTGGTTATTGGCCGTAGCCAACCCCCTCCGCATGAGGAGAGGGGGTGCATGGCCTTCATGGCCCATTTGGCCATGGTGCACATGCACCAAATTTTCCTCTTACCCGATGGAAATAACTTCCATCATCTTCCTCGATGAAGCACCCGTTCGTCGATGAAGCACCCGTTCGTCGAGAATTTAGTTATTTTCTAATGGCCGTGTGCCAAAAATGAATAACTTACTACGTGAACGGTCGGTTCTTCCCGTCACGGAGAGTTCCTACCATATCCATAATGATAGGAGACCCTAACGTGAAAAGAACAACCGCTGCGTTCTCTCCGTCACGAAGCGTTCCTACTATATCCGTAATAGTAGGAGACCCATTCGTGAAAAAGACAACGACTCGTTCGTAGTTTCGACGCGGCGGTGGATTGACCGGGGCGAACCCATATGGCTCTGATACCAATGTAGGATCCTGCCAAAACAGAGTTAGGATCGATAACATGAAGTTTAGACTTACGCTTGCGTACGCGGCACGGTAGTCTACGAACTTCGCCTTCGGATTCGCCACGACGGATCGAGTCTACTCACGAACGGAGTAAGGCTACTAATCCCACAATCTAAATCTCTATTTTAGATTAAGAACTTGGATGGAGGGAGAGGAAATATTTCTGCAGAGCTTCGCTATGAAGAAGATGCATGCATGAATTTCATGCAAAATGTGTAAGGAAAATGGCTACCCTTGGGTCTTATTTATAGCCCCCAAGGTAGTTATTTTAGGGTAAGTTGTTCCTTTGGAACAACTTAATTAAGGTGTACCATGATACATGGCACATTATAAGCTTAAGTTGTACCATATGCATGGTACAACATAAGCTTAAGATATTCCCCCTTTATTAGCCATATGTCGCATGCACTTATGCATATATAATGCGACTTTCCCGCTCATACAGAGATCCTCTCCGCAAGGGAACAGATTCCCTTTGCACATGACTTAGTGTGCGCGACGTTCGAGGTCCGTATTCCCTCGTACATCCCCCACAAGGGTGTACAAACGTCTTCCATATCCAACAATTTTGGTATAAAACGAAATTTTCACTATCTTCCATCTTCAACATGTTGCTCACCCGAACCCAACTATTTGGGTTCGGGGCAGCCTCCCTAGGCGACGCCCAGGTTGGCCATCGGACCTGGGCGGCCGGCGGCGAACCCGTTCATCTTTTTTTTTTTGAAATCAATCATTCATGCTGAAAAATTGCAAGAAACCAAAGATATCAAGCTCAAATCTCTTGGTAAAAATCCAATTTTCATTCTAATTGAGATTTAGAGGAGAACACATGGAGATTTAAAAATTATACATTTCTCCTCTCCTCTTCCTTTTCTTCTAGATGATTTCCTCTTTGCAACCTTCCCCTCTTCTCTGTTGCTTTCGTTCCTTCTCTGTTTCTTTCTTTCCCCCTTTTTTGTGTGCTGCTGGTGCGTGAGGGTGAAGGGAAAAATAGGGGTTGATTAATACCCACTCTCTCATCTTTCTCTTACAATGTCCCTCAAATGGCCATGTGTCCCCAACTTTTCCACCTGTAGGCTTCTCCTTTAACCATGTGTCAAAAAATATAATTTCATACATTATTATTATTATTATTATTAAAATAGAGAGGCTATTACATCATCCTCTCCTAATAAAATGTTTCGTCCTCGAAACTTCACATACCTTAATCATCGAAGAGTTCAGGATACTTCTCCCGCATGGTATCCTCAAGTTCCCATATGGCTTCCCTCTCTGAATGATTTCGCCATTTAACTTTCACGTACTTAATAGTGCGCTTCCTTAAAATCTTCTCCTTCTGATCCACTACGCGCTCAGGTTTCTCCTCATAACTTAGATTTTCCTTTAGCTTCAATGGTTCCAGCTCGACGAATTCATTAGGATCCCGCGTAAATTTCCTTAACATAGAAACATGAAAAACGTCATGCACTCCTCCTAAGGATGGTGGTAGCACGAGTCTGTAGGCCACTTGACCAATCTTCTCCAATATCTCAAAGGGGCCGACAAATCTCAGGCTTAGCTTCCTATGAATTCCAAACCTCCTTACTCCACGGGTAGGAGAGACCTTTAACAACACATGGTCGCCTTCCTGTAATTCCAATTCTCTTCTTCTTCGATCTACGTAACTCTTTTGTCTGCTTTGAGCAATCCGGAGGTGTTCTCTTACTTGTTGAATCTTATCAATAGCTTGTTGTATTAATTCTGGACCAAGAAGTTTCCTTTCGCCTACATCATCCCAATGAATAGGAGATCTACATTTACGTCCATATAAAAGTTCGTACGGTGCTGCCCTAATACTTGCATGATAACTGTTGTTGTACGCAAACTCTGCTAAGGGCAAGTAATCCTCCCATGATCCTTTTAGGTCAAGTACACAACAACACAACATATCTTCCAAGGTTTGAATCATTCACTCTGACTAACCATCTGTCTCATGGTGATATGCTGAACTAAATCCAAGTTTTGTCTGCAGAGCTCGGTGTGCACTTTTCCAGTATTCAGATGTGAACCTACTATCTCGATCTGAAACTATTGACAACGGCACCCCGTGTAATCTTACGATCTCATTAATATAGAGCTTGGTTAACTTTTCCATGGAAAATCGTAAATTGATAGGTAGGAAATGTGCTGATTTAGTTAGTTGATCGATGGTAACCCAGTAATTTCCCATATAGTGTCATTTCCTTTAGCTGATCTTGGTAACCCAGTAATAAAGTCCATGGTGATCTTCTTCCATTTCCACATTGGTATATCTAAATTTTGAAGTAATCCGGCCGGTCTCTGATGTTCAGCTTTTACTTGTTGACATATGATACACTCAGAGACGTATTTTGCAATTTCCCTCTTCATATTGTTCCACCAATAAAGGGGTTTCAAATCCTTGTACATCTTAGTTCCTCCAGGGTGCATAGCATAAATTGATTGGTGAGCCTCTTTTAAGATTCTTCTTTTCAATTCAGGGATGTTAGGAACACAAATTCTGCTTCCAAAACTCAAGGATCCATCACCATATACCACAAATCACATCCCGTTCTCATGTCTTCAATGATTTTCTGCAGTTTGGGATCTTCAGTTTGGCGGACCTTTATTTCTTCCACTAATGAGGGTTCCAACATACTATTTGCCAACAATGCTTGAGTATAATGAGATCTAATTTCGACTCCCATGTGGTCCAAGTCTCTTAATATGTATCTCTGAGATGTTAAAAGGCATGCCAAGTTACTTGAACTCTTTCGGCTAAGAGCATCTGCGATTATATTTGCCTTACCTTGATGGTAATTTATTATTAAATCATAATTCTTTAATAGTTATAGCCATCTCCTCTGTCTTAGATTCAATTCTTTTTGAGTGAAGATATACTTCAAACTTTTGTGATCTGTATAAATTTCACACCGTACACCATAAAGATAATGCCTCCAAATCTTAAGCACGAAGACTACCGCCGCCAGTTCCAAATCATGGGTTGGGTAGTTTTCCTCATATGGCTTCAATTGCCTGGAGGCGTAGGCTACAACTCTTCCATTTTGCATAAGTACATAACCCAACCCTTTCCTTGAAGCATCACTGAAGATAGTAAATCCTTCATGTCCTGATGGTATGGTTAACACGGGTGCTGATACCAATCTTTGCTTTAATTCGCTGAAACTCCATTCGCACTCCTCTGTCCAGTCAAATTTAACCCCCTTTCTAACAAGACGGGTCAATGAGGAGGCAATTCTTGAGAATCCTTCTACAAACCTCCTGTAATACCCAGCCATGCCCAGAAAACTACGAATCTCCAAGACAGTAGTTGGTCTCTTCCAATTAACTACAGCTTCTACCTTCATAGGGTCTACAACGATTCCATCTTTGGATATGACATGACCAAGGAATGAAACGCTCTCCAACCAGAATTCACACTTCTTAAGCTTTGCAAATAACTTTTCACTTCTTAAGGTCTGTAGTACACACTTCAAATGTTCCTCATGCTGCTCCTTGTTTCTCGAGTATACCAGAATGTCATCAATGAAAACTACTACAAAATGATCCAAATATGGCTTGAACACTCTGTTCATAAGATCCATAAAAGCAGCAGGTGTGTTCTGTTGAATATTGGACTCCCCGGATTTGGTTTTGATGATGAGCAAACATAAATAATCCATGAACTAACAATTTGTGAGCGCAGTTTTGGAGATCGTCGCCAATTTCACGAGAATATTCAAAGCGACATCTCAACACTTCCAAAAGCTCGTATTCAAGCCTAAAGCTTCGTTGAAGCTCCTGCAACGCTTTGGAAGATATGAAGATTCAATCGAAGCTCTCAAAGACCGTTTATTAAGGTTTTATTTATAGTCTTTTAGTTTCGATTGATAGAATGTTAAGCCTTGAGTATATCTTACGTTTCTATCTTCATTTCGCTCATTTCGTAGCTCTAGGATCCTTGCACAAGTTCATTCTAACTTCCTCGAAGCGTCGCGCTTCGATTCGGACTTTGTTGTGCATGTTAGTTGGTACAAGAACAAGTACTGACCGACTAGATGGTGATCTAGTCAGTCGGCAACTGTTCTTGGACCGACTAGTTTGATTCCTTAATTTCTTGGACTTTATTGTTTACAGTTAGTCGGTCTACGTTGACTCACCGATCGACTAGTTTGTGAACTAGTCGGTCAGTGATGCTTCTTTGACCGACTAGTTGTGACTTACTGTTCACTCTAAATTTCTCCTAAGCTGCTGTTTACCGTTAGTCGGTCTAAGAACGTTTGATGACCGACTAGTTGACAATCTAGTCGGTCAACGTTTGTTCTTGGACCGACTAAGTCACTTGCTTTCAGACTAAGTTATTTTTGCCTCTTAGTTGGTCTACGTTCATTGGATGACCGACTAGTTGTGAAACTAGTCGGTCAGACAGTCTTCTTGGACCGACTAGTTTTCTAGGTCTGAAATTCTATCTCTTCTCAGATCTACTCTTAGTCGGTCCACGTTGTTTGACTGACCGACTAGTTGATGATCTAGTCGGTCAGTGATTGTTCTTTGACCGACTAACTCTCACAGATTTCTATCCGTTGGTGAATGACCTAACTTGTTTTTATGGGACCCTATAAATACGAACCTAGGTCATTTCTATCTTCAATAGAGCTGCCATTAAGAGATTCATTGAGTTCTAAAGAGATAGCCATTCTCCCTCAAATCTAAAGCTCTCTTCCTCACAAGAAACCCATTCTCTCTCATTTCTAGATCTAGAGAGAAGGTTGTTCTTGGTGAGCTCTTCAAGCTATTGCTTGATCCAAGTCTCCAACTCTTCCCTAGGCACCCATTGCTGCTCATTTCCTTGGTGCTAGGGCTTGGTGACTTCATCTTCCTCAAATCCTTCATTCCACCTATTGGGTAAGAAAAACTCAAGGTATAGGATTTTGTGGTAAGCTTGTTTATTTCATATAAACTCTTTTATATTGCTTATTGGTTCTCTCGGTCGTGAGAGAAGTTTGTGATCCCGGGTTGTGGGATTCACTTTGCCATTGCTTGTATGATTTGATCTTGTGAAGGTTTTTCACAAGATACTCTGTTCATAAGATCCATAAAAGCAGCAGGTGCGTTCGTCAATCCGAATGGTAACACTAGAAATTCATAGTGACCATAACGGGTACGAAATGCAGTTTTTGAAACATCATCCGCCTTAATCTTCAATTGATAATAGCCAGAACTTAAATCAATTTTTGAGAATACTTGAGCTCCTTGCAATTGATCAAATAAATCATCAATCCTCGGTAATGGATACTTGTTTTTTTATTGTCATTTTATTTAACTCTCTGTAGTCAATGCATAGGCGAAAACTCCCATCCTTCTTTCTCACAAACAATACTGGTGCACCCCATGGTGACACACTGGGCCTGATAAAGCCCTTATCTAAAAGCTCCTGCAATTGCTCCTTTAGTTCCTTTAATTCTGCTGGGGCCATCCGATATGGTGCCTTGGAAATAGGGCATGTGCCGGGTACCAGACCAATGGAAAACTCAATATCTCTTTCTGGAGGCATCCCAGGAAGTTCTTCAGGAAACACATCGGGAAACTCTCGAACAACAGGGATATCCTCTAAACTCATCTTTCCTTCATCATTCAACTCCTTTATAGAGGCTATATAACCATAACATCCAGACCTCAACAGGCGGAAAGCTCTTAGGGTGGAGATTATCCGTAAAGGTTCACGAGCTCTACTGCTCTCAAAACAAAATTCAGGCTTTCCAGGTAATCTAAATAACAGCCTCTTTTCATGGCATAAGATGGAAGCATGATTTGCAGAAAGCAAATCCATCCCAAAGATGATATCAAAGTCATGCATCTCTAATAAAATTAGATCCACTGGAAACTCCTCGTCTACAATCTTAATTTTACCCTTGTATCCTCTATTTGATATCAACATACTACCACCATGTGTACTAACTACCAATTCTTGAGTTAAAGTGTCACATGGTAAATGATTCCTTATAGTGAACTGTGCGGCAATAAAAGAATGAGAGGCTCTAGAATCAAATAATACTCGAGCATTTGTCGAAGAAAAAGAGATGTTACCAGATACTACGTCATTGTTAGCTTGAACCTCCTGCTCAGTCAGGGAGTACACTCTAGCTCTAGCTTGAGGTTTTTGATTTGATCCACTGGACTGCCTGGTATGGGATGTTTTTTGAGATTGTCGCATCATAGGACAATCCGAAATCTGATGATCCTTCTGGCCACATCTCAAGAATGCACCTGAAACCCTCCAACAACTCTTCTTATCATGGCCAGTCTTGCCACCTACTTTACACTTCACAGTCGTCTGAACTGGGTTGGATCCCTCCTTACGTGCCATATGTGGTTTCTTGTTTTGCCAGTTCCCTTTATAACCACCATTTCCCCCAAACCGAAACCTCTTCTTAGAATGATCCCCTCCAACTTCTTTCTTTGGTCTTGTATCAATTTCATTCCTCTTAATAACCAGGGCCTTCTTTAATACCGCTGCATACGTGGGAAGTTCAAAGGAGCTGACATCTTTTCTAAGTTCAGGTTGGAGCCCTTCTTCAAAACGACGAGCTCGTTGTTCTTCATCGGCAACAAGGTGCGGAGCGAACTTGGAAAGATAAGTGAATTCATCTTCGTATTCAGCAACACTCATCTTGCCTTGTTCCAAGTTTCGAAATTATTGCTCCTTCTATTTTCGAACTGTCTGTGGAAAGTATTTCTCATAAAAAATCTTGTTGAAATTTTCCCACGACATGTCATAAACTTTGTCTCCCAAGGTCCTCTCCTAGAGCTGCCACCAACCATAGGCACGCTCTTTCAACATGAAAACAGCAAATCCCACTTTCTCATTATCTGTGCATTTCATGTATGTAAATGCTTTTTCTATCTCAGAAATCCAATGCTCCGCCATCATTGGGTCAGTACTACCTTCAAAAGTAGGTGCGGTCAGCCTTTTGAACTCAGCCATGCCACTTCTCAACTTGGGTTGATCATTTCCTTGTATGGGTTGGATTAGATTAATCTGGTCTTGTTGTCTCTGGATGATATTGGTTATTCCTTGTAGCAATTGGACAACAACTTTCGTCTCCATCTAGTTTTGTCCCGAACTTTGTCCTTGGTCAGTGCGAGATCACATTGTTTGATTGATGGTCTGATTTAGGTCAATCCCTTGGTTCAGAGGAATATCACCATTACCATCAGCCTTCCTATACATGGAAGAGAAAATAACAAATTTTCAATCATACTTATGACCAAAATGTTTCAATTGCCAGAAATGCTTACATGATTCATCCTAAATTTCGTAACATACAATGTTTTACTGCTATAATCAGATTAGCCTCATTCACCAAGACATTTCTTTCATCGATACAAAAAATATATATATTTTTTCATTTCCATTAGATGTACTCTTACATAGAAACATTTCTAGGTAGTACATCAAAAAAAATTTCTATAGATGATAGTTCAATCATCCTCTTACAAAAGGTCCACAAAAAGTTCCCAAAAGTACATACTACCCCTCTTGTACTAGTAGTCGCCTAGGGCCTAAAAATTTACATCGCTATTAGAGGCCACGGACTCTTTCGAGTCAGAATCATGTACTAGGATTATCTCATGCGAGGGATCTGCACCAGTCGATGTTGGCTCCACAAAAACCGAAGTTCTATCGACTTCGATCATATCAATAGTATCTGATATGTTATGAACCTCGACAACAAAACTAGAAACATCCATATCAACAGGCACATCATCTGATAGCTCAATCAGAGGGGGCCCTCTCATGACCTATAATTGGCCCATCTGATTCGTCCTCTACAGAGTTCATTGGCACACCCATAGAGCCCCAATGGTATGGATCCTCAAAATTAACGACATCAAGGGGTTGAATAAAGAGGTTATGACCCATGTCTGCTTCTATCATATCCTCAGATAACTCCTCTGAATACTCCTCCATGGGCTCTTCCTCCTCTTCTATGGGCTCTTCTTCTTCTTCTATGGGATCCTCCTCCTCCTCCATGGGTTCCTCCTCTTCATGACTTGCTCCTAAGGAGTTCACATCCACAACATTTTCAGTCTCTAAGCTGGCGCTAGTCGACATAAAGGAAGGATCTACAAGAAAACCATAATACCATCCATTAGATCCAATAAGGAAATCAATTCAATCACATGTACACATGCTATTCTAATAGTTCTATTGTGACTTAGATTAAGGGCCAAGCATTTCATGGATTCCTCAGGTTTGCATAAGCATAACTGATTTTATATAAGTCTCATACCTTATATAAAACTTGACAGCGTGCATGGTGTATGGGCATCATGTCGCTATCACAAGAATATCATTTAATGACCCGTCCTATGTCCTTGTCACCTTCCATTAACCTCGAATTATATATATAATCTTCTCTCCCTTCATCATCTAAAATCCTTATGGTCTAAACCTAGGCGCTCGGATACCACTTTACTGTAACGCCCCAAATCTCGTAGCGGAAGACTTAAATAGCTTATCAATAAGGGACGAAACAACGACGACGCGCATACGAGAATGAACCCGTACACGTGCCAAGCCTCAGTGGTTATTACCTGATATACATCCAACTTCATAGGGACCAGAAAACTTCACTAAGAAGCCTAGAGCAAAATATATTACATCATAGAGGTCTAGCCCAGAATATCATAAAATAAGGAGTTATAAAACAAAATAAAACGTCTCCATCTGGCTTTCTAGTATACTTAGTACAAAATTTTCGAACTCCACTTGGTGCCGACTTTTGTTGCTCCTCCCAGCACCGATGGGCAAGTTAAGTAGTATCTGAAATGGTTTTAAATAAAACCATGGGGTAAGCTATCCGGCTTAGTGAGTACAAAATTTCTCACTAATAAATTTAATAGGCATATGTATATACATTTATTTAAAAAAATGTGCATTGAAATAACAATACTACTTGAACTGTATCAATTGAATGTATATATAAATATATATCAAAACATGCCAAAGACATTTTTATGACTTGTCCAGATATATGAAAAGTACTTGACCAAATGAACAATAAAATTCTTTTCTTTCTTTTGTAAACCCTCTCAAATGTCCACTAAGGCTACGAATTATGGCCCAGTAGCATGTGAATGCACAAGGCATCCGTAAACAAATAAATCATTCGTTAGTCGTCCGGGGACAGTGTACCAATCCTTGTCATAGGTTACACAAAGACCAATTCACATGTATAAAGATGAGACTTTAGAGGTGGCTCCCACCATGCGTGTGGTGTGGCACTTAGCTCTCAGTATTTAATCGAAGGCCAATATTTAAACAGGTACACTCAATACCATATGACAGGCTCATACATTAAAAAGTTCATTCCATAATGGACTGATGAAATTCGTAGTATTTCACAAAATTTCGCACAATAACCATAACAAAGTAGTATGCTCATAACAATCACATTATTTTGAATAATGTTTTCATTTTTTAAAAAAAATAGTTCTGAATTTAAACTATTCTTAGTAGAGCATAAAATTTTATGAATATTATAAAATAACTGTCACAGATCACTTTTTTTAAAGCAAAATAATCATTTAAACATAACGTTTCATTCAACATTTTGTATAAAAACTATTTCAGTAAGAAAGTTGTACTCACCTCGTAGCGGTCAACTAAAAATGTTTTCGTGTCCCACGACGTAAGATACCTAGAATAATAACAAATTTGATCCTTAGTATTGTTTCATCAAGGCTCCTATTATTGTACACACATTTCTTTTTATTAATGGGCTTCCTACATTGTTTTAGAGAGTCCATGACTCTTTTGAAAAATCCTAGAAGTATAGGTGTCTGTCTGCAAAATTGCAGAATTGTAGGCAACACATAACATTGGTATCAATTTGTAAATTTTGTTTGCAAACAGAACCCTATTTTGGGTCTTTATGCGAAAATTTGGACCTAAAAGCAATTTAGACAGAATTTTGGGCTAAAACGAAATTTTCACTTTCTTCCATCTTCAACCTGTTGCTCACCCCGAACCCAACTATTTGGGTTCGGGGCAGCTTCCCTTGGCGGCGTCGAGGTCGGCCATCAGACCTAGGTGGCCGGCGGCCGGCGACGAACCCGTTCATCTTTTTTTTTTTGAAATCAATCATTCATGCTGAAAATTTGCAAGAAACCAAAGATATCAAGCTCAAATCTCTTAGTAAAAATCCAATTTTCATTCTAATTGGGATTTAGGGGAGAACACATGGAGATTTAAAAATTATACATTTCTCCTCTCCTCTTCCATTTCTTCTAGATGATTTCCTCTTTGCAAACTTTCCCTCTTCTCTGTTGCTTTCGTTCCTTCTCTGTTTCTTCTTTTCCCCCTTTTTTGTGTGCTGCTGGTGCGTGAGGGTGAAGGGAAAAATGGGGGTTGATTGATACCCACTCTCTCACCTTTCTCTTACAATGTCCCTCAAATGGCCATGTGTCCCCAACTTTTCCACCTGTAGGCATCTCCTTTTAACCAGGTGTCAAAAAATATAATTTCATACATTTATTATTATTATTATTATTATTAAAATAGAGAGGCTATTACAGGAGAGGAGAATGAAAGAGTGAGGCGGAGGACAAGGATGAGTGGAGGGTATGAGGAAGCAAAGAGGTCGGCGACACGGGGAGATGCCGGGATGCGGCGGCGGCGGCGTGGCAGAAAAGAGGGGAGAATGATGATGAGTGGGATAATTTGCGGATATGGTGGGTGCATAAAGTAATAACTGATTCAAATAATTTCGGTTGTGTATATTGGTCTCTGTGTACAGTAGTAAGGTCTGTTAGTATAGAATTACGTGAAATTAATTAGGGAACATTAGATGTGCACGTGTTCAGACAAAGGGTTCACCTTTGTTTTGATACATCGGAACAAAATACATTACAACAGATTAGAAGGTAAAACCTCTAATATATCATGTGCCTCTAGCATCTGTCAAGAGTATATGTGTTAATGAAGCAGGTGGCCAAATCCAAATTTGCAACTTGATGTGCAAAATTATCATTACGCAAGGGCACGTTGTCGTATAGCCTATGGGTTGAACACATGGAGGTGATGGTATGAGTATCGAGTAATCATGTATCTAATTAGCTAAGTGAATGATGACAAGGATGCGAAAATTACACTATATATATTAAAAGGAAGAAAGATGCTAAGGGCTAAGCATAACCACTCGTGCAAATTAATCATGGGATTGATCTAGCTTCTCATTCTAAGATAGTAAAGTCGTCTATGAGGGTTTAATCTCAATACACGTCCTCTTCCCGTTTAACCATGTGTGTGAGCGAGTGGCAAGGCTTGGACCTCTACAGGGACTCTGATGTCTCGTCGGAAACCCCTATTGTAGTTCTTCTAACGATATAGGCCTGATGCCTCGTCGTTTCCCAATATTAGATAATCAATTTACCACTAAAGGCAAGGAACCGAAACTCTGATTTCTGCTCAATAATTAAGGTTACAAAGCATCAAGCCCTGATTTCTGGTCGGTGGCTAGGGTTTTGTGATAACCTAGTGGTGGGATTGATATAAGAACACATCCAAGCTATCCCCTAGCAATAATCTATTAGAACGATATTTGAGCGATCAATCGACATGAGTCATCTACACAAGGGTTTCACCTTGTCTAAGGCAAGAAGATCTACTGAATTAACATATGCAAGAACAGCAAACAAATCAAGAGAAAACACATCACAATTAAGCAAGAGAGGAAATTAAGAACAATGCTAATGAGAAAGAGAATAATAGATGCAATCTTTAATACAAAATGAAACAATAGAAGTCTTATAAAGCCTTGAAGAAGCAGCCCTCAAAGGGGAAGAAAACCCTAGGAAGAGCCCCCAAAATCGTCCATAAAGAAACCCTTAAATGCCCCCTAAAATCTAGCCGAGAATCGATTCTGAAAACTAGAATTCGCAGCGGCACGGCTGTGCTCGAAAGTGGCACGGTCGTGCTGAAATTCCAGCTTTGTAGCCCTGATTTGTAGAAAATGTATCAGATCACTCCGAACTCAGAAAATTACAAATAAATATGCGCTGGAATCGTCGCAATGCACTCTACGACTGTAAAATATTTTGTGGATGAAAAAACTAGGAGATTGAGAGCAGAAATTTGTCCTTTGCAGTGCTATGCCACATTGCTCTTGAAGTTGACACGGCCGTGCCGCCTATCGGCATGGCCGTGCTGCCTTCAACTCCCAGCAGCTCCCTTCAACTAGCATGGCCGTGCGACACTATCGTAGAAATGATCTTTTGTTTCTTTTTAGGCACGGTCGTGTCGCTGAAGCCACACGGCCATGCCGCTGAAGCCGTCGCTCCTCTCCTTTGGCTGATATGATGGCACAGCCATGCGTTGATAAGCACGGCCGTGTGTGCCATGTGTTTTGCCCCTTTTCTTCTCTCTTTGGCCTCTGATCTTCGTCGTTCTTCGCCATCTTCTCTACATTGCTTCTCACATCACTATTATGCACTGTTTTATGTGCTTTTCTCCAGAAATACACAAAAATCCCCAAATTGTGAAAACGAATAAAAACAAATGAAAAGTGCATGGAAGATGTGGGTAACATCACAAAAATGCATGGTAAAAGGGATGAAAATATGTTTAAAATAAACACTCAAAAAATTCCCACATGCTAAACTCTTGCTTGTCCTCGAGCAAGACACGATGCGAAGAATGGGGAGAAATTTGTTAAGAGATTTGAAGTTCACCTTCTCAAAAGAATCACGCATGCAAAACACATATACAATAAAATTAGATTTCAATCCTGCATGCGTAGTTATATTAATTCAATATGACGCATGACTTACAAATATGTTCATCTCCAACACCATTTCAAATTTCACACACACGCGCGCACGCGAAAAAGACTAGGTCTGCGAAGAATTCTCCTAATATGCTAAGATTGATAGAGTTCAACCATTGTCCTACACTAGCGAAGGTAGAATCGAAGAGTGTATCATTGGGCTTCAACTCTCTAGGGTTGGCCATCCAAGCTAGTACATCCTAAGACATGGTGATAGGCATGCTCGATATAATAAAAATACATTTTTTGGGATTTAGGCGGTCTATGTAATGAGATTTCAACCAATGGCTCCCGACTCAGACGAATCTAGGGCATTAGGCCAAGGTGGACCCCTCATGCCTACTCTCTCGAATCACGTAAGGCCAATTATTTCTATCTAGTGCACTCCCCCAAATCTCATCTTTTGACACGAATCTCCAATGCTTCCTGAGGCACGGTGACCTGTCTACTTGGGGGGACTGGAAGAATAATGCACTTATCTATGTTCTCTTTTTTAAATTCATTTTTTTCTTTCCTTCCTTTTTTCTCTTTTTCTCTTTCTTTTTGAAGCATGCCAACCACACTTGTCTAAGGAGCAACTATACCATGTACATGATCAATTCCTATCAAGCTTAGGCATACTCTACACAATTGAGAAAACAGAAGCTTGTGCATTCCAATGGTTGAAATAAACAATCACTCTCGCCGATAGAAAAAAAACCGGAAACTAGTGTTTATACTCGGAAGAGGGTTAAAATGGATTCTGGGGGATGAAGAAGTCATGCCGTAAAGAAATTTAGAGCATGCATAAAGAAAATCAAACTAATCGAGCACATATATGAAATTGCATGCGAGAAAAAAATTCTCATTGAAGGATCATTTCATCAACTTTTTTTTTCTAATTTTTGTGTGATGTATATGCAAATGCAAGCATGAAGTATGGATGGAATAATAACCAAAAAAGTGAGGACGCAATGTGAAGATGGTGCAAGTGGTGAAGTGGACTTCTCCCTCAAGCTAGGAGGGAAACATTTTCCCAAGCTAAAACTAAGCATTGTCCTCAATGTGAGAGGAATATGTGATATGTGGGTAGAAATGTGTTGGGGGTGTGGTGAAAAGGGGATGCTATGTGATAGCATTAGGCTCATGGAAAATGGTGGATGCATGTGAGAGTCTCCCCTAAGCTAGCTTGAAGCATGGCCCTAAACAAAATAAGGGAGTGCATAGCAAGGGCTCATAGGGGGTGGGGAAAATACTATTGAGATCGGAGTTATAATTGGGAGGTTGGCATATATGGGGTTCTGGGGGGTCTAAATAGTAACATGTGAGGCGATAGAAGGTTGAGGGATTTATTATTAATCCTAAATCCTAATACGCTCCTCTCGCTACTGATGTGTTATAATATTCCACATTTATCTATATGTTTACACGTCAAAATGATTGCTTAAATCCCAATTTTATACATTTTTGCTGATAATTGGAATTATTTTACTTTAAGAGCGGTTGGTTGCATTTATGGGAATATCGAGCAATTTGGAGCATATTGAAGAGAAGGACATAATCGTCGATGCTGGAGCATCAATGACATCGTATTTCTGAAATTCATGCTGCTGGAGAGGAGCAAGAAGAGAAAGGAAGAGAGAAAGAAAGAACAGAATGAAAGAAGAGAAGGAAAGAGAGAAGATGACAAAAGGCTGAATTCCAGGTCACTCGGCCGAGCGCGCCATGTGCTCGGCCGAGCTTGAGCTACAGAATGAAGAGAAAATTGAAGGCATAGAGGGCTTACAAGAAGCATGTCGCTCGGTCGAGCGGTCCAAGTCGCTCGACCGAGCGACCCTCTGCAGATGATCCCCAAGTTTTGCATTGGAACTCTCTGTTTAATTAGCTCGGCCGAGCGGCTACCCCGCTTGACCGAGCGGCATCTATTGCCTGGGTCGAAGAATTGAAGCCCCCAGGGGGCACTCAACTGAGCGACCCACCTCACTCAACCAAGCGGCCCCTTTTGGCAGACCAAGAAGTCGAAGTCCCAGAAGGCGCTCGGTCGACCGCTAGGGCGTGCTCGGCCGAGCTGTTCGTGGACCCAGCAACTAAAGGTGCGATCTGTTCGGGTTTTCTGGGCTTCTCTAGGGTTTTGGGGAGAGACTATATATATATGGTTGTAGCCATCATTGGGGGGATCCATCATCTGTTCTTGGAGACGATTTTTAGAGGTTAGGCTACGCTATCGGCCCCCTCTTTGGTGATTATGTATCGGATCTATGTTGAATCTAAGTATTTCTCTCATTGAATCTTCTTTATTGCTCTTCTTATTTGTTTGTGATGTTGATTTATATTGTTTTCGTATCTTTTGTTATGATTGAGTAAATCTATTCCTAGGGTTAGGGATGAATAGGGATTGGATGTTAGGTTAACCTTAGTTGGACGAATAAAGGATTGCTCTATGTTAATTTGAACACGGGTTTTGGAGGATTAGCCCTAAAATTGGAGTATTGCGAAAGTAGCTCCATGTTCTAAGGAAGATCCCCACGAATTTGATTAGGGCTTAGTGGTCATCTTCTAGGACTCGTGATCATGAAAGTGACTCGTGCACTAAGGGTGATTACTAAACCCCGATCCGCAAGTCGGCGACTATGAGAGTAGCCCGATTGCTAGAACTACTGTAGTATCCCAGTCCGTAGATCAGAGAGTTGATACGGATCTGTGATATGGGAATCAGTGTAAAGCATAATGCACGTATCCATGTGTGAAGCTCATTGCGAGAGCGGCTGAGCATAGGGACACGTTGACGAGTAGGACAACGAAAGTTAAGTACTCGTTCCCATCTCTGGATGTGACATTCCTACCCTCATTCATTGTTCAACGAAAGGATCCTTAACATGAGATCCAACCCTGAAAGACCTAGCGGGGATTCCCGATGCCCTAGTGATATTTCCCTAATTCGGTTTCTTTGTTTTATTTGTTTTCTTTTGTGTGAAGTCTTTGGTTGTGTTTTGCTGCTTGTAACACCCTCGCCATTCACTCCCATCGCCATTACGACCCTTTCTGTAATCCACCACTACAATAAAACGCAAATCCTAACCAACCTAGGATCGATAGGTGTTATATCACCGCCTCTCCCGTGTTCGATACCCGCTCGCCACTGTACCGTGCGATTGCGGTAAAATGACATCGTTTCGGATGTGAGTCCGGAGCAGATCAGCTACCGAGAGGAGGACGAGATTATTAAGATACTAAACTAGAAAACATATAAAATATTTACTCTACTAGGTTAGGGTGCACCTAATCAAAAAGTAGATCAATGATTTCCAGTGGTATGTGTAGTTGCTTGAAAAGTTCGTGGTGCTCATCAACGAGTGTCTTCCTCACGTCAGTAGCTTCGTGGCCAACCATCATGATTGGGGACATCTCCTTAATATATTGTCCTCTAATCTGTGGAGAGTGCCACGTGTCAATGCGAATTAGATTTTCGAGTCCGTCCAAGTGAGCCTGCCACGAAAAGTCATCAAAATTAGAATGGAGTATAAAAATCTAGGATGACTATCCGATTCTACATGATGAGAATTACAAAATATGATTTGTGATAAACGGGGATGTGTGGATGAGAACTTCACTATAGTGGATGGATGGGCTCTGGGGTAGATATGAGTTGCTGTAGAGCGGAACTAAGAGGGGAGGGTGGCTCGAGCTCAATGAAAACTAGTTGAAAACTGCCATTACTCGACTCAGCCTCATCGTCAAAGTATGTCGGCTCTACAATTTCCTCCAGGTCTTGTGGCTCTCCATGGAGATCATTATGGATGGTTATGGTGTGTGTTTTCTGAGGTGAGGATGGCATGGGCTGCTTAGCTGAAACGGTGGGGGTGCGAGGCTCGGTGATGGTGTGTGAGTCATTTTCATTTCATTTCATCTAAAATTATTACCAAATGGCATGAGATCATCTACATATATATGGGTGAAAACTGGTTGAGAAAATCCCCAAAAAGCCCCTCCCAACGACTAGAAACATCTAGTAGAAAATGATACAACAACTAATTACTAGTCGACGAGTGTTCATGTCCTAGTCGACTAATCCATGACTAGTAAACTAGGAAATGTTCATTGGTCGAGTAGTAATTCCATAGCACAGAGCCTGTTTCTAGCCAGTTGGCTCGTCGAATAATCATGAATTAATCGACTAATCTTATATTCTGGTTGACTAACTCCTCAGCCAAACTAGGGTGAAAACATATATCAGCTTCTAGTTAAGTGATGATCATGATGGTCGACTAGTTTATCCAAAAACCAATTATTTGGCTATGAAACCAAGGTTTGTATACCTCAATTAAATCCATATTAATTCTAGCCATTTACCTATGGTTTCATGTGTGTGTGACATCCATAAGGCATTACATAACATCTAAGACAAGAAATAAAAACTTAACAAATACATAAATAATTTACCTTCAAGCTTGATTTGTTGTAGCTTTAGCTCCATGCTTTTACCTTAGACTTCTTCACTTCCTTTTGATGCCTTGGAGTCACACCACCATCATTTCTCAAGCTTTACTTTGAGATCATTATCTTTTGTGCTTGTACAAACTTGAGCAATTTCACTTGATCTAGCTCAACCTGTCACACTTAATAAAATTCATTCGATCATAAAATAATGTTTGCTCACCATCATAACATGTGTTGGGGGAATCCAATACTCAACAAATAGGTGTCACTAATAGGCCCAAATTTGGTTTGAAGGAAAGTCCAGTCTCACATCACCTAAATAATGATGATTTCAAAACTGGTGACCTTTATATGCAGCTTGTGTTACTGTCATATATACGCCATGATCATAGAGTAAGATCAAGTCGCTGTAGAAGGAACAATCAGTCTTTTAGAGTCTCACAACAATGATGGATCCGCATCATAATCAAAGGAGAATATAAGATATAAAAAATCGATCGCAAGGAGTTATGATGGACTTGTTTAAGAGAGAAGAGCTCATCATAAAGTGTTGCGAATACGAGCGAAAGATATTTGTAAAGAGTTACAAACTATTGATCATAAAAGAAAGATGAAAACCTCGACGAAACCATGCCCAAGGTATCCCAGCAGCAAAACATCGTCATCAAAGAGATGGCTAGTTGAAACTACTATTGTGCCTGGTTGGTGAAGCAATAGGAGGTCTTCTTTGAAAAAAAAATTGGGTAAGAGGTTATCACATAAGAATATCCACACCTAGGTATAATTTTTTTTCGTAGCATTTAAATTATGAATTCCGTAATAGTTTGGGACATGTGTTTATAGTTAGAAAGTTTTGAAATTTTCATGTTTGATGAAATTTTCATGCTTGTGCACTTTCTAATGTCATTAGATATCTTAACACTGTAAACTTAGATTAGTGATATGGGCATAACAAAGAGATTGATTGCATGGTAGAAGTTGCTAATATGCCCACTTGTTTGGATAAGAACATAATCTCACACCAACCAAGTAATTACGATTCTAAAACATGTAGTATTTGCATGCACCTTGTATTACTATTATATGTGTGACTTGATTATAAAATATGACCAATCACAATCAAATTATACCATGCAAAATAAATTATTATTCTGATTGGGGCTGCAAGCCCATAAGCAAAATAATAATCATTTTAATAGGCAATGTTATTAACTGGGCTTCTGGCCCATATAAACAGACAAAATAAATTATTGTTCTAAATTGGGCTGCATGCCCATAAGCAAATCAAAATTTAATTTAATAGTCATTGTTATGAACTGGGCTTCAGGCCCAATAAACAGCCAAACTACTTTAGTATTAAGATTTGGACTGCAAAATTCAAAATTTAATTTAACATAAGCCCTATTATACTAAATGTCACGCTATGCTGACTGTCATGATTCATTTTGGTTTGTTTTTAAACTTTAATGATTCATGAGAATTTCATTTTGTGTGTGGTATGTAAGCATCACCAATGGGCAGCTTAAGGATATGAAAAGCTGCCTTTTTTTGCTGAATGTTTAACACTTTTACTTGCCATTTGACATGGAACTAGTGCTATCTGCTTAGGGTTCATGTCATTCTGGAGTCTCTTACACGATGCTCAGTTGATAAAAAGTGGTTAATGAAAAATCAAGAAAAAAGTTTATCCCTTTCCTCATATCGTTAATACTGATTGAAGCCCCCACACCAACCATTTAGACATGTCATGGGTAATAGTATGCATATTCTAGATCGGATAAGATTTTTTTGCTCAACAATTCCTTAGGTATGCTATCGAATTAATTGGTCTGTCATGAAACTGAATGAAATCATAAGTTTACATATATACTTGGACGTGAGCTACATAGACTGCAATCTGCATCCCTGGATTTCTACAGCAAACATTGCAAACATTTTATTATACATCTGTCTATTTTTACTACGTTGCTTGAGGGTGGCCTGTTCTTTTCCCCTTGTGACAGAAAAAAGCTTAATGATTCATTGAAGCATTGAGTTTATAGTTTTTTTTTTGATACTATAAAGAATATAGCAGTTTTAAACAAGCCCAAAGAAAGGCTGTGTAAAATCATAGCAGAATATTTGTCTGTAATTAGCTACGTACGGGATCGATTAAGGTTTACCTCTAGATCAAAGATCTAGGGACGATCGTGATAAGGAAAAATCCGTAGACCGAAATCCCGCTCCCGATACGCCGAAAAGATCGTCGCAACAATAGATTCCTTCGCGCGTAGGAGGTTAAGTTTTTGAGGGGAGATGAGAGGAAAAGCTCAAAAATGAAGGCTTCGGTGCTGATAACGTGTTAGGAAATTTAGAGAAAAGAGTAATCATGGCAAATAGCCATGGTTCTATATTTATAATATCATAGGGTATGTGAAGAGTCACTTAGAAACCAAAGGTCCCCATTACTCCAAGAAGTGGGGAGTAATGGAGGGATAAGTGGTGGGGAGGCCAAAGGCCTCCCCCACTCGCAACAAATCGGTCTTTTATATTCTTACACAAGTGATTATTTTCCTATAAACGAAGGAGAAAACTAAATGTACACGAGACATACATTGGTTAAATAATCATAATGGTTTGTGATCGATTTGACTACTTACAATAGGAACTCATCATAAAGAGTTATAATATATAGGAGTGAAGTGTTCATAAAATGTTGCAAACTCTTGGTTCTAACAAAAGAAAAAATAAACAATCTTCTAGACCTAACCAAAAACCAAGCATACATCGAGGCATACCAGGTTATCTCTTATGATGCAATGATGACAACATGATTGCACAGCACCACCAATAACGATACAATACCATTGATGGTACAGCTCCATCGGCAATGGCTGTCTTTTAATGGCTGTCTTTTATGTAATTGCTTACTCTTTCCTAATTAGATTATGATTCCTCGTATAATAGACTTGGAATCTGCCATCTACTTCGCTCTTTAGTTTATCCATGCAGCAAGCAGATCGATGTTTGTATGTACCAAGTTTTAATTTCCCATCGTTACTCTGGTTTTCATTGTATTACCAAGTTTATTTCCTATTCTATTTATGGCTTCGTCAAATATTTATATACATTATGGTTATAGGCTTTGAATCGCTTCTAGGCCTTGCACTGCGGCCTAAGTTGAGAATTCCAAAGTAAAACACTGGGCCTCTTTAGAATTTGGGCTGGGCCTAGCCGAGGGATGCCTAGCCTGGTGACAGTTATTGTTTTTCCTTGGGCCCTGACACAGATCACATAATTCTTAAAAATAAACAAGTAGTATTATTATACTCCACAAATTTATAAATTTTTTAACGAACAATCACTCGCTTAATTCTCCAAGAACACGTGGCATCCCTATACACAGCGGGGGCATCGTAGGAGGTCACGTTACCCTCTTGTACACAGATCAACATGGAAGACAACACACGCTGGGCCCGTGCATTTTGGGCCGTCGGATGGAGATCACAGCTGACGGCCGTTGGGAAATCCGGCGGCCAGCTTCGCTCTCAAGTCCTTCCTCAGGATCTTGCCAGATGGCGCTTTCGGGATGGCATCGACGAAAAATACACGGCTTACCCTCTTGTAGAAGACCACCTGCCAATACATCAGTCAACACGTAAATATCCCTATTCTAATTGTTCGAGGATACCTTCCAGCTAAATGTTACAATATCATTTTCGTATTGGGCTTACTTGTTTGGAGATGTATTTCTTGATATCATCCTCCGCTATCTCAGAGCCATTCGATCGCACGACAAAGGCCACCGGAACCTCGCCGGCGAGATCGTCTTTCATGCTGAAACAATCGATTGAAGTACCGACAGGTGAGCCCCAAAATCCAAACGAAAACATATAAACCTTGAGAGGTAAACAAGCCAGCTTTTGTGCTTACGGGACGACTGCGGCGTCGGCGATGTTGGGGTGGGTGATGAGCAGGGCCTCGAGCTCGGCAGGGGCGACCTGGAACCCTTTGTACTTGATGAGCTCCTTGAGTCTGTCCACGATGAAGATTTCGTCGTCGTCGTCAACGAACCCAATGTCTCCGGTGTGCAGCCACCCGTCCTTGTCGATGGTCCGTTCCGTGGCCTCCGGGTCATTGAGATATCCTGCACCACATATTGCCACCATCAGCAAATAGGAATTGTGTCGACCACAATTTGGTGGTGCTGGTGCTTTTTAGGCCCGTCCAGCTCATGTAGAACTAATCATTTAGTATCATTAGTCATCGGACAATAACTTAAGACTATATTTGTTGTTATATGTAGTGGTGTTGGGTGGCGGTGGGTGAGAAACAAAGACCTAATAGCCGCACTGGCTAGAAAAAGAAGGGCTATTTTGGTAGGAACCGGTTTGGTTGACAAGAACGCCAAACCTAATACATTGTTGTTGCTTCAGACATATATATATGTACTTCTCCTACCCTCCTCTCCATCTTATTAAATCCTTTATTCTCTTAAAATGAAAAATTGACAAATGGTGGTTGGTTGGTGCAACTACTTTTGTTTGACCCTTCTTCTCCCAATACAAAGATGGCAGCTGGGGTCGATAATGATTGCCTGCTTAATTTGCTTGTTGGCGTAGATTTCTTCATTAGACTCGTACATGGGTCGAATTCTTTGATCACGACAGAGAGCTAAATTGGGCATAAACAAATGTTTGATCAGGTGTACGGACCTTTCATGATTTGGTTCCCCCTGATGCAAATCTCGCCAGGTTGGTTTCGGGAGAGGGAGAGGCCGGTGTCGGGGTCGACGATCTTGAGCTCGGCGTTCCTTACGACCGTGCCGCACGACCCCGACTTCACCTCGAATGGCTCCTTCGCAAAGGCCAGGCACATGGACAGCACCGGTCCCGCCTCCGTCATCCCGTACCCCTGCTCATTGATTTTCTTGCCATGATTAGCTATGTATATTCTTTTAACTACCAACTAATAATTAATTACCAAAACGAGACATGAACATATCGTACCTGGCCGAGCTTGGCGTTGGGCAGCTTCTCCCGGAGCTTGTCCTCGAGCTCCCGCCCCATCGGCGCCGCCCCCGACATCACCATCCTTATCGTCGACAGGTCGTAGCGGTCCACCGCCGGGTTCTTGGCCAGCTCGACCACGATGGGCGGCACGAATGGCGCGATCGTCACGCCGTGCCTCTCCACCAGCTCCATCATCTTCACGGCGTCGAACTTCCTCATGAGGAGGATGGCGGACCCCGCCCTCAGCCCGCACAGCAGCACGGAGTTGAGCGAGTATATGTGGAACAGCGGCAGGACGCAGAGGAGGACGTCCTCCTTCTTGAAGTGGAGGTTTGGGTTCTCGCCGTCGACCTGCTGGGCCACGCTCGTGACCAGCCCCCTGTGCGTCAGCATGACCCCCTTCGGCAGCCCGGTTGTCCCCGATGAGTACGGCAGCGCCACCACGTCGTCCGGGCTGATCTCGGCCTCCTGAAGCTGGCCCTCGTCGGCCGACGCCAGCTCCGAGAAATGCGTGCATCCCTCCGGGACCGGCTCGTCGATGACCACGACCTTCACCGGCCCGTGGCCGGCCTCCAGGTCGCGGACCTTGCCCACGTGGCAGGACTCGGTTATGACGACCCTCGCGCCGGCGGCGAGCGCCTGCTTGTGGACTTCGGCGGCGGTGTAGAAGGGGTTGGCGGTGGTGGACGTGGCGCCGAGGAAGGAGGCGCCGAGGAAGGCGAACGCGAACTCGGTGGAGTTCGGGAGGAGGAGCATGATGACGTGTCCCTGGCGGACGCCGAGGCGGTGGAGGCCGACGGCGACGCGGCGGGCGGCGAGTTCGACCTCGCGGTAGGAGAAGATCCCGTCGGTGGCGCCGTCGATGAGGCAGGGACGGTCGGAGAACTCGGGGAGGCGTTCGAAGCAGTAGGAGTGGAGGGGGAGGTGGTCGGGGACGTAGATGTCGGGGAGCTTAGACCGGAACACGGCCGCCGTGTCGTCGGAGGGGATGGAGCCCATTGGCGGTGCTGCGACGTCGACGGATCGCTGAAAGAGCTAGGGAGAGATTTGTTGTCGTTGTTGATGAAGTATTGGTTGTGTTGTGATCAACAAACTCTTCCCTGAATTCAGCAGGGCTGGGGGAGAGAGGGTAATATACTCGTGAGGAGAAGGTTGGTGAGTTTGGTTGGGGACTCAGATGCCATTTTCCAAATTGTTCGGGGGTGAAACTGAGAAGGGCAAGTGCAATGGGGTTGGTGAGAGAGGGGGTTGAGTGGTTGACTAAGACCATGTAGACCCCACAGCGCTTTGGGTGAACACGTCGGCTTCACCTAACAAAAACGATTGCTTGCGCACGCGCAATTGCATTATTTTTGCATTTGAACGGGCCCAACCCGCTCCGGACCGGTTCGGTCTTTTTTTACCTACCCCCAAGTCCCAACCATCTCCCGGTCGGATGCGTGACGTCGCGGGGACGTCAATGCCCGGTTAACGGGTTTCGGGTTTCGGATTGGGTACCGCCCTCCTTCGGTCCTGATAAGGCTACGAAGTTGACCCACGTGCAACATGCACATCAGGGAGAGAATGGAAGCGGACGGTGCTTCAACTTGCCAAGAAAAAGGCGCGGTCTTACCTACCGCAAAGCACATGAACCACTTGGTGAGGATATTGTCCGCACTCATACCAATCCACTATGGTCGGAGCAAGGGCAGGAGCAACCGCCCATGTAAAGAGGGAACCACGAATAATTTCATTTTGTCTGTCAACTTGCACCTATAGCAGACTCGACAAGATCCTTCGATGACGATAATTCTCTACTACATAAAAACATGCATATCAAAGCATGCTTCAGTAATAGGTTTTAAGAACTATTTGATGGGTCACCTCATTGGGATATAATTAACTTCTCCCAGTTCGGCGTGGCGAAGAGCGCGTGGGTCCGGGCGTCGGTGTGCCGAAGGGAGTCTCGGCAAAGCGACTGTCGCCGTGCGAGTGTGGATGAACAGGCTCGGGGGGCAAGCGCGTTCGGCTCCGGTGCAGATTGGGTGCAGAAGGGTAGCCTCAGTGCTGCTGGGTCTCCTTGACCTGTACAGACAAGAAAGCTCGTCAGGGGGGTCAGATCTTGGTTCCGACCAAGTCCTCTCCGATGCCAAAGTCAGAACGGATCCGAAGAATGCTCGGTGGGATCGGTATGGCTCACGGAGAGGCCGTTACGTGAGTCCTCGGGCCGATCTGTGGAGGAGGATTGTAAGGTGAGAGATAAGGTTGTTCATGAAGAATGCCTCGGAGTTTTTGGTATCCAAAAAGTGATCCCTTTCCACGTTGTTCTTCGAGTTGCTTTATAGGAATCTTCCCCCCATTTCGCGCCCAGTCTCTGTCACTTTGGTGGTGCCTTCATGGGTCATAAAGGTAGGTGTAATGGGGCTCTTTAATGGTGATTAAGGGGGGCGCGATTTAAGCGGAGTGGTTAACTCCCGCTGGCGTGGGTCAACGGCTATGTTCGTATCGGTCAGAGGCCGGCCTGACTCCGAGTCTTCGTGGGGGCCTCATTCTCTCCAGGCCCGTAGGCTCGCGACACGGGCTTGGGCCGTTCGGTCTTGGCCCATCCTGTGAGAGTCGTATCAATTGCTCCCATCGCTCAGGCCGTTCGGATTCTGACGGTTCGGTCCATGGGATGTGATCCGTGTGGAGTTGACAGGAGTATGAGTCGAGGTAGTGCATTGAATGGGGGCCATCATAACGCTGCCAAGTTGAAATTCTTCCGCCCCTGGGAGCGGAATTCGAAGTGCTGCGCCTCGCGGGATGCCGACGCATGTGCACAGGTGGACGGCTTGCGATGGAGCGGAGGGGTTCGAGAGAGCGTTATAAAGGGAGGCGGTTGTCTTGCGGATGAAGGCTCTGCCCTTTCAACGCTATCTTCTCCTTCCTCATCCCCCACGTCTGCCTCAGACTTTCTCTGTGCTGCATAATGTGTCCCTCGTCTTCCTCTTCTGCTTCTGGGGTAGGTCAGTCGGTCGCTGCCGCCACACCCGTCTAGCCCCCATGATCGGTTACGAAGATTTGCCGCCATGGTGGTGACCTTTCTGGGGTGCCTTCTGAGGTGATGGGGTGGCCGTCAGTGGTTTGCGCTAACTCGATCGGGCCGATGCGTTTCAGATACCTCCTTCTCCCATGTTACGCACGAGCCCCTGAGAAGGACGATAGGGTCTGCTTCCCGGGAAGTCGCGAAGCCGGGGTGTATGAACAGAGCTTCAGGTTCGGGATGCGATTCCCTCTCCATCCCTTCGTCGTCATGCTCCTGAGGACCTATGGGCTCGTCCTATGCCA